>JAPMOR010033400.1:444784-517937 GCA_026543865.1 Argiope aurantia
ATATATATATATATATATATATATATATATATATATATATATAATAATGAGATTGAAAAATCTGATTTAAATCCTAATTAATTTCTTAATTTTTTATCTTAATTTAGCTCTATTAGCTTCATTCTAAAATGTTCTCTTATTTCCTGATCCGATTCCAACATTTTTATTTAATCAGTGCTACACGAGCTCTGTAAAACTGCTTTAATCCGCACTTTCACACGCTCCGAGTTAAAGGATAAAAAAAACTGTCAAGCTGAACAAATTCTTTTAAAAGATACCTATTATTCTCTTTCCAATATCGGCACGTGTAAAGAATCCCTTTCAAAATCTCTGTAAAAACTACCGAAGGGAAAATATTTAGCTCTCTTCTGTTCTTGTATCGTTTGTGAACGAACAACAGTTCGTCCTCACTTCTTGTGCATAAATTATGCCTCCCAGATAGAATAAAGTGAAGTTTAAAAATTCAAAGCGTCTTCTCTCTTTTCGGCCATGAAACTGCTCAAAAAATTATATATAACGTCACGATGAACAGATATTACACTCCAGCCATGGAAGGAGACGGACGTTCTGAGAGCAGGTGCTCTAGTAGTTTTTCTAAAAGCAGCAAAGGCGACCGACCGAGAATCATAAATGTAGGATTCAATGATAAACAATCAGCAAACTCGGGAACGGGCAACAAGCCAAGTAATGTTGCTCCGCCCACTTCAAGTAGTGTTGCGAAATCTGATGAGGAAAAAATCCAGCATAATCCACATAAAACCAAAAGCAAGAAATACGCAAAAGAGATTGAAAATTTCACGAAAAATTATAATTCACGCAAAGATTCCAACGATAATCTCCCCAACTTCGAAATAAACCTTGCAATAAATGAAGACAAACCAATGGACATTGATGACTCAACACAAGTTTTCCCAAAGAAAAACCAATCTAGCAATGATAATTTCCAACTTGTTAATCCGAAAAAGGCAGCCAAAATTAGGAAAACAGATGAAGAACCCGTATGCATGGACACTACCAACAGATTCGAAATCCTGAGCCACACCCAAGATGCTCAAGAAAGTAATATTATTCGACCAGCTTGCATTAACATGAAACTCTCAAGTAGCTATAATTTAACCCTTCAAGAAATCCATAGAATTTTTCCCTTAACAGAAAATAAGCTTTTTCGCAACATGATTTCAATCCAACCAGCTAACGAAGAAGATAGAGCTAAAATAATTGAGATCCTAACTGAGAGAAAAGAAGAATTCATCCTATCAGAAAATTTTGATGAAAGACCCATTAAAGTCATTCTAAAAGGCCTCCCAATAGACACAGATAAAGACGAAATAGCCAGAGAACTCAAGGAAAGAAATTACAGCATTGTTCGAATTTCACAACTAAGAAACTACAAAATGAAGACCCTGTACCCTATTTTCCTCTTGGAGGTTAAGAAGTCCAGAAGCGCACTCAATATCTACAATGAAAGAACCCTCCTTCACCTTAAAATTAAAATCGAGAGCTACAGAAGAAAACAAACGGCTACTATCTGTTATAATTGCGCAGGTTTTCATCATTCCGCAAGGAACTGCAGAATAACTCCAAAGTGTATAAAATGCGGCGGCACGCACGCTACCAGATCCTGCAGTATCACCGAAAAGTTGCAAGACCCAGTTTGTGTAAATTGCCAGGAAAAGGGTCATACAGCTGCCTGGAAAGGGTGCAGAAAATTCCCGAAATTAACAACAATTAACGGGAGACCCTCCTACGCTGAGATAGCAAGAAATACTCCTCGAAACCAAGTACAACAGCCCATCCCTGCACCACCTAAACAGAACACGGAGCCAACTTTGGCAGCAAATGAAGATCTCCCCTCCCTCCGAGAAACTCTGCAAATACTCAAGGAACTGAGAGAAATATTCAAAGAATTCCCTAATTTAATCGAAGCCGCCAAGCTAGCAAAGAAAACAGAAAATAAAGAAGAGAAAAAGTTAATCATCCTCAACGCACTGATCGGCTAAGATGCTCCAAAACTCAAGTTACGCCTCCTCAATAACCCAGCTTTCTGATTGGCTACTCATGGACAATAGTTTATCCCTCATAACTTGGAAAACCGTCTGCATCACCCTCTCCTACTCCCTTGACAGCCTGCATTCCTATTGGCCGAGACATCTCTCCCACTCTCCCTCACCTGCAAAGTACAATTTTCGGCAGAAGTTCCATGTCATTCTCTCTCCCCTCACCGTCGAGTCAAGAACCATCAAAGGTCATGCCAATCCACAAAACGCAATGTCTAAAAGTATTATCATTAAGGGGATAGTCCTACTTAAGGACGGGTGCCCCGATAAGCATTTCATCGAACTCGAAATAAGATATTACACTTTTGAGTCTCCAAAAATAATTGCAATCTTTGATAAAAAGTCATAATTCCATTTATTGTTAACTGGAGTAATTAAAGAGGTATTAAAGATGGAAATTAAAAATATGGTTTACGGTATTATTGCGTACCACGGGGGGACATCTCATTATTGATGATAAGGAGCTTCCGGAATGGTGGTTGGTTCGCGCCACCCTTGTGGGTACACGGAAAGGTGGGGATCTGGCTCCTCCCATCGATGGCGGGACGTACTTTCTTAGGGAAGGGTTGTACCGTGACCGGTGATGGCTCTTAGGACTCACAGTTCCCGCCAGTGCTGCTATTGTGGCGGTTCGGTCCTTCAAGTTTTTCCGTATGCCTTCTTGCGGGTCGGAGTAGTCAATTTGTGATTACGATATTATTGCGAGCGAGTCCGAGCCATGATCATTGAAAAGGAATGCGGTGCAGCTTTGCTGCTAAAAATGTAGAGCAAAAAGAGTACGAAAAAACACTTTCGCGGTGTTTTAGCAGTTCAGAAAAAGCATTTCCCGTTTTCAGGAGTGACGCTGCAACAGAAGCTAAATAATTGCTTAAACTACAGTTTAAAGCAAGGTTCACACGAGGCCAACTATTGCGTGCAATGGATGGACACGCCTACCTCAGGAATATCACTTGCAAGATGTTAACTGATAAAAGTGCAATGCAAAGATAAAATATGAGAATTAAAATACATACAGTGCCAGCAACTCCTTCTGATAATGATGCACTTTATAACAATCTTGATGTCTCATTTGGATAAAGTAAATATCCAAATATATTTTATCATATTAGATAATTAATATCCCAAAATATTGTAAAACTGAAGAAATATTTGACCGAATTGTTGAGCAATGGATTAAGATGCACGGAAAAAAAGTCGTTAGACTTTAAATTGTGGCATGGATTCTTTTGTAGTCCTTAAGGTGCAGGTGACTTAGTTTCCTTTTCACTTAGAGAATTTATCTCGCTAAATTAATATGTGGATGTTGCCTTGCTTTAACTTATTAGACTATAAACTTCGTCTTCTGAAGTTTTATTTAAAGTTCTTTGAAATTTAAATTTCAAATTTAATAAAATTTCGTAAGATTTTATAATCAGCAACATTGGTTAACATCTAACAAGATTTTCCTTCTGTAACAAATCATTGAATTTGTTTGGTGTTACCACACAAAATTTTACAAATAAATTTCAACGACAAACATTTCGTTAGAAATTGAAGTTGTTTCCTTTCATGTTGCAACATTTGAACCTATGCTTGATTTCTGTTTATATGTATTTTCAATACGTAGTAATATATAGTAAATAGGATATAGTAAAATCTTTCCAGTACGCTGCTTTCGTCGTTTTGACTCTGTGTTCCACTTTATTTTTATTTATTTTAATATTTAAAAAATGTTTAGGGCTTTGCGATATTTCACGCCCTATATAGCTTTACGATATTTCACGCGCTATATATCTTTGTGATATGTCATTTCTATGGGATAACAATTTTGGAAGATATGAACTAAAATGATAGATTTGAATCGCCATTACCACATCGGTATAACGGATTTCGGTATAACTCTGTATACATTATATGCTAGAAAACATAAACCTTGCTATTAAAACAGCAATTTTTAAGATTTTTTAATAAACCTCGAAAAATTCGTCACTTTCGTTAATTTTTTCGTTAATTTGTTGTTTGATAATGATTAATTTGATTTGAGACAACTGTTTAAAAAAAGTTTCGCTCTATCATATCATTCGCTTGATAAAGCCTTCACTTTGACTCATACAAACCAGTAACCTAAATTTAACTTGAGATATTCAAAGTTACATGTGGTTACATAATTCCATAAACATCGTTATGTAAAAGATAAAGGGTCATAAATTAACACCAAAATTAGAATTGTTTATTTTTTCCACGATCATTTTCTCATAAACGAAACGGTTTTTCAGATTAATTTTTTTATCATGCGTCTTTCCATCACTGATGCATTTGCTGTTAAAATGGTAACTTTAACAATAATTAATGGTAATTCTCGCTTCTTCGCATGTATATTATGTCATTTTGATGCGAGATATTTAATTGCTTTTGCAGATTTGGTGAAACATCGCCTCGTTACTTTTTAAGACATTTTAATGTGCAGGCAGCTATTTTCATCGGATAATGGCGTTTTCTGTTTCGATGAAACCTGAAGCGTAACAACACGCTTATAAGAAGAAGAAAACTATAAAATACAGAAAGAAAAAGAAATATCTTTTTCTTTCCCTATTACGTTATGTAACTTAGAAAATGAAGCAATTACTGTAGAAATGCTTGGAATCTAGAAAATGTTATATAACAGTAATCTTTATTTTATTTGACATTTTAAGGCTTTAAATAATTCATTCTGAAGGTACAAGAAAAAAGTTGTATAATTTTGACTTATTTTATTTTTTTAAATGCTGACAAAAAATAAAATCTGAGTTTTTTTTATATTTATTGTAAATTTTTCAAAAGTAATTTCAGTAAGTAATCACAATGAACTCCAGGACCACCGAAACGGTCTCTTTCCGAGATGTTACTGGGATGAAACCGTATCCCGACCTCTCTCCAAATCAACTGGCGTTGGGAATCGCTTGTAACATCACGGAAAGAGACCGTTTCGGTGGTCCTGGAGTTGTCGTCTGGGGAGGCATTATGATGAACGGGCGGGCTGTGCTCCACGTTTGATGCACGTTAAATCTGTCGGGGCCAAATGTCCTCCCGCTGGTTGGGGTTGAGGAGTAGCTCAGATGTCGCCTTCATCATCTGACAGCGGTTCAAAATTAGGAGGTAGGTCCCAAAACAGCCCTACAGTTACTGTAAAAACGGGACGGAAAAACTAAACTAAACTAAACTAAACTTTGACTAAATTCATAGGTCATGATGTATGCAATGATCAGAACAAATATAAAAATATTAAAATAATATGACCTTAATGTCTGACAATTTGTTGCTTACAAATTATGTATTGATGAAATCATGTAACGAACTCGTATTTAAGATATTTAATTAAAATTTAATGCTGCAAAATTCCCGGTAAACCAGCCGATAACCAAAAGTGGTCTACTGTAAATAAAAAAAAATTTAAGATAATTTTGAGAATTTCTGCAACGACCGCATTCTTATCATTGAGACATCATGATAAGAGTTCAGAGTCTCCTATCATGTATAGTATTTGTGTTTATGACTTGTGTATTATCAGTGCACTTACATTAAATGGAATTAACACAATAATTGATTAAAATAGAATGCGAATAGAATACGAACTGAAAAGTATGAATTTTTGGGATTTTTGCAATAACTGTATATCTTATCACTGGGTTATTATGGTACTATTATCATTTTTTTGATAATGGTGAGTTCTTGCCGTAGGATAACTGAAGAACAAATCAGCACATTTTTTTTTTTTTTTGCTTAATGGGAAATTTTCAGTTAAATTTCAGTCTAAAAAGCCATTAAAAAATTTGTTTAAAATGCTCGAACTAAATATCATAGATTGACATTGCGAAAGAAATCAATTACGGAAGAGCTTTTGATGTAAATTTCTGCTATAAACTGATAGGGAAAATAATTGCTTATTGTAATTGGTGAAGAAACACTATTATTAAGAAGAACCAAGAGAATTTTTTCTATTTATCGAATGTGTCAGGGAAATTTATAAGAAAATGAACATCACTGGGAACTTGCGAACTTTAATTTTCGGAAACTTCATATTAGGTACATTCCTATAGGAAGACTATCTATTGCAATTGTTCTCATGATAAGACTTCGGTAAAAAATTTTCAGTTATTCTACGATTATGGCCCCTAGAACCCAAAACCACACTTCGTTCAAAAGTTTATATATCCGTATAATGCCTTACCCATGTGATCTTGTGAACAAGATGATTTGAGTAATTTTGTTTGGATTTTAACTGGCCTGGAATATGTTGGTAGAAATGTAAAAATCTCGGAGGACGTAAATGGTCCATCCAGCTCAAAGGGAGTGGCAATGGTGGGGGGTTGAAATTTCCATTTCGCTATAACTTTCTTAATGTTGAAGATAGAAAAGTAAACTCTTAAGTCCTAGTTTTGACTGCTTCATCATCAGTATCAACTTCAATAATATATGTTGCCAGATAGTATCTTAGATGTAAAGGAATCTACCTTGGCTTTTAAGCTCACTGAGAGGATTTTTTTAATGTCGCGCTTTCATATCCACAGGTTTCAAAATCACTAGAAAATAAAAATAAAAAATTAATTCTACTGGTAACAGAACAATACTACCTCAGATTCTTATCCTTACACTATTAATATCTGAAACAAACATACCAAAGAAAAAAAAGAAATTATTCACTATGAAATATTATTTAATTTATAATTTTTATTACTTCTTATGCAATGAAAGTAAAATTTATCTTATGATACAGCGCAATCGATAATCTTGTGCTCAATCAAATGAATTCGCATTGCAAATAAAACTCAGATAAATAGATTTTAATTTTAATAAATACCTCCTGGCGATTTCTTAGGCATAGACGCTAACACACACAAGAATCAATACTCACCAAAGAAGAAATCGGAACAAGAAATTTGAACTCAAAAATACGAACTTAAGCTGAAGGAATCGCATTTCTTTTCTCAGAAAGGGATTAGTGACAGTCAATTAATAGTAGGTGGGCAAACACACTTGGCCTTTAGTATATCAACATGTATAATATACCATCAATCAAATAAACATCATAATTTTCAGAAGAATTTTTTATTACAATGCTGTATGATTTTTTACATTCAAATTTTATTGATTTTGCTATTTATTGCTAATAATATCATACTACTAGGTTTATGCTTGAAAAAATATTTTAATTATTAAACTTGAATTATATAAATATATGGTAAAGCTTGGCTAAATAATTTTTAATTCGAACTTGTTTGCAATATACATTTCTGAAATATAGTCTCTTGTATTTTTTGTTAACATAATCTAAAACTATCATTTGTAATTCGAATTTATTTTGGTTATTTTGATGTCAGAACTAAAGCTTTTTCTCGTATCTACGCTGTTTATGCTAGTTTATGCTATACGCTGTTTCGTATCTACGCTAACCTTATAAAATGGTTATTCAAGATTATTATAAATGATTATTCAAGATTATTATAAATGATTATTCAAAAAGGCCGAGCGATCAGGTGCTCTTCATTTAAAAGCTAGAATATCAATTTCATTGTTAAAAGATTGAATCTGCAACTGCTGTCATCAGTAATTATTAATAAATAATTTTTAAGACTTTCAATTCTCTCAAGGACTTGATAGCCGTATAAAATATTCAATAAAAGAAGGAATAATTTTTTTCATTTTTTTTTCAAACGTTTTGAATGCATTAGGTATGAAATAAAGTCTTACTGAATAATTCTTATATTCAAATTGCTATATATCTTATATCAAATTGCCACATATTATTTTTATATAAAATGTGTAGAATGAAAAGGAATATAGCTATACATTTTAAGTAAAAAGGAATATAGATATACATTTTATGTAAAAAGGAATATAACTACACATTTTAAGAATTAAGTAAAAAGGAATATAGCCATACATTTTAAGAATTATATATTTAAAATGTATAGCTATACTCCTTTTTACTTAAAATGTATAATTATATTCCTTTAAATTAAATTAGATTCTTATTAAATTAAATCTAGATTTAGAGGATTAAAATTTAATTTAAAAAGCATGAAAGCAGTTAAACCCAATGAGGCTTCATCAACGACAAAAATCTATGGAAATTCTTTTTAAATGATGCTTTTCTACCGAACATTAACCATTAGCCAAAAATATTTTCTTTTTAAGTTTTATGTATATAAAACCCTTATCTAGAATACTTATGTCGATACTGGTACCTCATTTTATGGGTTAAATTGTAACCTCATTTTAATGAGCTTTATTGAAAACATCATTAGAGACCCAATTTGAGGAATTTTGCTTTTCTTTTATTTGATTGTAATTCATTTCTGTCAGGGCCGGATTAAGCCCTCTAGGGGCCTTTAGGTAATGTAAGCCGCGGGCCTTCCGTTTTCTTCCCCAATTTGGAAAATAGGCTTTTCTATTGTACTGATTTTAATTTTTATCCTTGTACAAAATGTTTTAAGTAGCAAATTTCGATAAACTAAAATAAAATATTTTTCAAAAAATTTGTATTCTACATTTTGCTAATAAAAAAAATTAAAATTTAAAATTCATTTTAAACAAAATAGTACAAAAAAATTAAAAATTCTTTTCACCTCAATCTAAATGTTGTGTATATGATTGGATAATTTTTAAATTAGAAAGCAACATACAGTACACTCCCGAGTATCCGGCCTAATGTGATGAAAGTACAGGCCGGATAACAAAAACCCGGATAGGCTGGAGTTCTATAAACTTATTTCTTGGCCTGTAAATACCAGGAGGCAAAGTTTTTATACAATAACTCACTTTAATAATAAGTATTTTCTCACTTTGTATTGAGTTCTAAGCTCTCCATTTATCTCAAGCCATGTAGAATGTGAACGCGGCCGCGGCCCGTTGAATTATAGAAGCAATTGCTGGTAATATGAGAAAAAATAGAAGGTTCTGTACTGGTAGATCGTATATGCTTATATACTGCACTGCACGTTTCAAAAATTTATTAGAGAAAAAGTAAGTTAAAGGATATAAACTATTCACATTTTAACATTAATTCTGTAATCTTCACTGTGGCACACTTAAAAAAATACTAAGCATACCCTAAGAACAATTTACGAATACTGTACGAACTGTGAAGTTATAATCAGGAACAGCGGCAACAATTGAGGTTCGTTACACACTGATGTGACAATGAACAACGAGCAGAACGCTACTCTTTTCCTGTCACAACTTGTATTTTGCAGGAGGATGGATTTGCAGGCACGTAGGAGGATGATGCCCGCTTCTAATGCCTTTGCAATGTTGCCAATGCAACGCCTTGCCTTCTTCATTTAATTACGATAAAGGAAAACTAGGCCGGATAGTCGAGAACAGGATCCTCGGGAGTTTTTTGTGTCTTATTAGAATTATCTAAAAGAATTATAAGATAAAATTTGCAAACGGAAATAAATTAGAAATGCTATTTGAATAATAATCCAAAATTTAAACGCTGTTTGATTTTTTTGAACAAGTTTGAATACATGGCATTTGCAAATTAAATTGCGTAAAAACACCCCATGCAACAAGCCTAAGGCAAGAGGCCTTAGGCAGTTGCCTTCTTTGCCTGTTTATTAATTCGGCCTTTCTTTTTACTATAAATTACTATATTTTTATTATATATTATTATTTTTATTATACTAGATAGAACCAGCGTTCGCGTGCAACGCTTTTATGAATACGCACTCAACGACTTCTAGTACTTAACCATTTCCTTCATTTAGAAACACCATCTACCCACAAGTATATCTCATCAAAAATGATTGCCTAAGGACAAAAGACCCGATTACTTTTCTCGCTCAGTTGGATTGAAATTAATTAAAGATATAAAAACGCATGAACAACCATCACATTTCAACAGTCTTTGACCTAGAAATTAGTAATTGAATCCCCAAGGTAAGTACTAAGATGCAAATAAGCTCGCCTTTCTTTCAGATGCATCTGGTAAGGAATTGGCATCTTTAAAAAGGTGAAAATAAATCTTCATCCCCCCCTCCCCACATTTGTTTCTGAGCTGATATTAGCACGCACGCATTTGCTAAGTTTGTAACATTGAAGCTCTTGGTGAAAAAGTGCGGCTTAATTTATTATTTTCCTTTGCCACTTGGCAGTAATTCTTTACAAACTTTCCAGTGCTGTATATTACCTGGGTACTTTTAAAAGCTTGTAATAAAACTTGTTTCTCCCACTGTAGTTTTGTGTTACATTCCGCAAGTGATAAATTAAGAGGAATAAGTGAGGAATCTGACGTAAAAGGTGGGGTGCCAACCGAAAAGAATGTCTTTCGTGGCTCTAAGCAACCTCTAATGGGCTTACCGCTTTTTTATGCTCGCATTAATTTTTTGAAGTGAAGCATTTTTTCCTTTACCGTGACCCATCTCGCATAAAGATTATCTTGAAAGTGCACTAATGGTCTTTACTTGCAAATTGTAAAGGTGAAACAACTTGAAAACATCTGTTACAGCAGAATTTGTAGGAAGTCACTTAGATATATTAGGGTGTCCTACAAGTTTCTTTCCTATTTCTAATATGAAATGAATACACAATATTTACTGTTTAAGATATTATTTATTTTATTATATAAGAACCCTTTTGCTCTATTGCCTTTCATCTTTCAGGAAGCCTCATTATGCCTTCTTTCCAAAATTGTTGAGTTTTGGACAAGAAATAATCCCTGAGGCGCGCTTTTATTTCGCTGATGGATTTAAAGAGCTTATCGCGAAGAGAATTTTTTAAGGACAGAAAAAAGTAATAATCAGGTGGAGCGAGATCTGGAGAGTATGCAGGGTGTGGTAAAACATCCCATTCAAAATCCTGTATGGGATGTCCCTGTAAGAACTTCTCTCTTATGACTAATGCAATATGTGGTCTCGCGTTGTCAGGATGAAAAACAACGCCTCGTGGGTTCATTAATTCTGGTCGGTTTTTTTGCTATGGCAGTTTTCAGTTGATCCAGTTGATGACAGTATTTCATAGAATTTATTGTTTCAGCTTAAGGAAGGAGCGCGTAGAAAATTATGCCTTTCCGGTCCCACCAACTGGGTAAAAAAACTTTTCTGGGGAGTACAAACGAAACGTACTGTAAAAGAGCTCTGCTACGACTGAAACCGAGGACATAGACGGTTAATAGATAAGCCTGCATGTTTGCAGAAGCAGAGCCAAATAAGGCCATTCATAGCGCGAAAATAAAGAAACTAATAATAATAAAGAAATAATAATGTCACGTAGATACTTTAGTATAGAACTTAATGACACACACAAGAGGTAGAGCTAAACCAATTTATTAACTGAACTCAGAATACAGTAACTGACAAATCTTCTGCTTTTATATAAGCAGAGAAAGTTCCAGAATACTCTTCTGGAGACAGTAAGAAAAGTCCAGAACACTTGTCTGGTAAACTAAAGAAATGTCCAGTATCTTCTGGAACATGAAATAAAGGAAAACATAAAATCAAGGAATTAAGTATTTACATATACCATTAATCTCAGTGTCTCTAGCGGGATTCGAACCCAGGTATCTTGATCACAAGACCAGTGCCATGACCATTCAGCCATGGAGATTCGACAGTCTTTCTTCAATGCGGCAATAAGGTGACAAAAATTCTAAGCATTTTATAATAAGTTGAGGATAATAGGATATTTCTTGAGAAAATAAGTTAGTAATTTGATGAAATTGCTTTAAAAAGATTTATGTTATTTACATTTGAAGCACTTATTTAGATAAACTCCTCTCCTTCAGAAAACAAAACAAGAATTACTTGCTTTAACCAAAACCTTTGAGGAGATAAAATCTAATTTAATTTGGTTAATATATATAAAAAAATATGTTTCAAATGCTGTTCCAAAATTTATACGCAACCAGATGCACGAAGCTGGTTGCGTATAAAGCTTTTTTAAGAGTCGCATAAGTGTAAATAGATCTTTTTATACAGTTCATATATACAGTTCTTGAGTTCCCCATGGTGTATTAAGAGGAATCTGTTTAAAGGACATTTCTGATGTAGTACAGGGTGACATAAAATAACTTTCCCTGTTTAGCGGCATCTGCAGCTAAAACGAATGAAAAAAATGAACCTATACTTCATATACAGACTGTGGTAGTCTTGGGAAGATGAATTCCGCAGGGAAAAAATTAGTACCGAAAGTTGCCGAAAGGAGAAATACTGGCGCAGTGGGAGTACAGTTATGAATTAATTCATGAAACTCGCGGAAAATAATCTTTTATTCATCAATATTAAGTTCCCCTTGAAGCCGTGCAGCATTTTCAATTTCCTGATCTTTCCTGTGTATAACATATTGCATCTACTGCTGCGTGTAAACTGTCAATTTCTATGCTCATAACAGCCCATCTTATGTTCTGTTTCAAGACATGCAGGTTTACTTAAGAGCAGCCACGGCATTACACTGTCTAGTGCAGAACAGTTTTACTAGTAAAGCATGTTGAGGTAAGGTAGGGCCCATATTAAACACACATCAACAGTCAATCACTACACATCAATAATCAAAAACGAACTGCTATCACGTCGTTTGCTCTTCATTTTTACAAGGAATGAATGCATTACGCTACTGTCAAGCACGCACTAGGAATTTTACATAATCCATCTCGATATGCAAATTTCCTCCTTCGTACGTGACAGCAGTGCCAATATTTTTCCTATCGGCAGTTTTTAGTACTAATTTTTTTTTTGCGGAATTTATCTTCCCATGTTTTCCGCAGTCTGTGTATGAAATGTGGTTTCATTTCTTCCATTCATTTTAGCTGTAGATGCCGCCAAACAGGTACAGTTATTTTATGGCCATCCTGTACTAATTTATGCTTGAAATGGAAATGAACAGTTTGAAGCAGGCAGTCTATCAGCAAATCAAGTTGTATTCTGTTTACAACATGAGGGTCATACCCATGGTACAGTGGACACCGCTTAATGCGGTCGCGATTAATGTTATTCTCTTTATTTTATCAGAAACTTGGTCCCGAGCTCATGTATTCAAATATACATAAAAATATTCGTTTAATGTGATCACTACATCATTTAATGTTAACAGTTTTGAAATAGACAATTCACCATATCTTCATTTTCAACCAGCAATAATGACAGATGTTCGTGGAAATGATTGCACTGCTTGTTACAAAGCGTCTGGGAATCATTTTTCCTATGGGAGGGGTTTTTCCTGTTTTCGTCTGGATTAAAAGGAGCAGAATTGATTTCAACCGATAGCTATGCTGCCAAGTCTGGCTTGAAATTGATTGCGCAATTATAAGCTATTAGTGCCTGCGACTGAATTTCGAAAACAAAATGGATTTAAAAAAAGAGTTGATTTAAGATTTAAAGACAAAATTGAAATCCTTAACCGATATGAAAGTTTGTCTCAAATTAATTAATGCAACGCTGTGGGCTAGACTAAGCATTAGATGTTGCTGATTCGACCTGGGACAAATGTGTTGAAGAAAATTTCCAACGAACCCGAAACGAACTAAGCTTTTGATATTTCGAAACTCGGAATCATCTTTTAGCAAATTTTGAAAGGATAGTACAATTTATAAATGAACCATTAAGAAGTAATTGTCACTAAGCAACAAATAATATATTTTTATTGGTATTTTTGAAATAAATTATATCTAGATATGAAGTAAGGTTTTTTCTTTTCTTTTCTCTTGATATGATAAAAATATAGTTGAATTTAACCAATTCGGTTATTGTTATCAATTGAATAGTGCTATTAAAATTCTTAGGTCACGATGTGATCATATTAAGTGGCAGCTACAGTATTTATTGTGATAAGCAGCGTTCACACGAGGCCAACTATTGCGCGCAATGGGAGACCATGCCTACCTCAGGAACATCACGTGACTCCAACGTGACAATGGAAAATGGTTGTCTCATCGGGACAACTATTTGCCATTGCCCCATTACGGTCACATGTTCTTCCTGAAGTAAGTGTAATCTTCTATTGAGCGTAATAGGTGGCCTCGTGTAAATCCTGCCATAGAGCTAAAACTATTACTGTTCAGTTCAATTACTGTTAAATGGAACCGTAAATAATGTATGAATAAACAAAAATATTTCGACATAGTACAGTTTTCATTTGTGAAAACGTTTATTCAGTTACAAATAAGAAAAAATTGGAATGATTAATAATGATGTTTAAACAAATTCAAAATGAAGTATTAATATAAGGAAATTTAATCAAAATATATTTAAATATATAAAGATTTGAAGCAAAGTCTAAGATAATGTTTTAAATTCTATTATGAAATAGAAAATGCTTGCGTATCTGATTTCATTTACTGCAAATTTAGTCTTTTACATGCTTGGTAGCCCAAATTTCATGTGATTGAACTAAAGCAGTCTCGTTTCTTTACAGGAACTTGAACCTAACTGTGCTTTACAAGTTTCTTGCGATTAAAAACAATTCCATATTTGGTAAAGTATCGTTAAAAAAGTGAAAAAAAAATGATTTTCAAACATATCTGCTAATTTATTGAAAATGTGAAGAATTTTATTCCAGAGTGGTTCGAAATATTTAACAGATCGCTGCCGTGGTCTACGCCTGTAATTCGAGTATTCGATCTAATTAGATGACCTTTTCTTTACTATCTCTTAAATGTAGTAACGGGTACAATTTGCTATCTCTTAACTGTAGTCATCTAATTATATGATACGTGTGATTCACAGGTGAATCACGCGGCAACCAAAGTGTAATAGTGCTAGTAAAAAGTAACATTGCTTTCAAGATTGTATATATATATATATATATATATATGAAAGACAGTTTAAAATAATATGAAACAACATTTAAATAAAATTTAGTTATTTTATGAGTTTCGACTCGTGACCGTGACATGAGATTAAAGGAAAATTGATCCTTTTCTTCCTAAACTTGAGATAGATGGATTTAATCTAACTGTTCGTTGTTAATAGAACACCTCTCCATGTATGTGTGCCAGAAATCAGAATCACTGATTCCAGAAGCAGATGGGTTTGCATATCGCTATTTTTTAAAAATAGTATTATTTGCTGTGCAGATCAAACATAAAAGCCATCATAATAAAGAGGATAAAAAATGAAGTGCGAGTAACTAAAACTAAAAACTAAAAAAGTAAAGTGCAAATTTCAAAACGAATGCCTAAAAGCTGTAGATACGTTGCACTTATTTACATATATTTTAACAAGTTATAACCGTGGTTTACACCTGTTATTTGGATCATCTATCTAATTAGAGGCCTCCTGTTTTACTCTCTTAAACGTAGTATAGAAAGAGGCATCTAATTGAACCCTTTGCACTCGGATAGTGCAACTCAGGGACCATTCAAGATGGAGCAACATTTTGACATTTTATTTATTTATTTTTCAATTTTGATTTTTAAAAATGCCTACAGAATGGTAAAAAAGTGTACATTAATATTTAATGGACATTCAACTTTTCGGAACGATAAGCAAGCCCTTGTATTGGGTGAATAATAATTATGCATCGAATTTCTTTTCCGAGTGCAAAGGGTTAAATGATAGGCGTGAACTAATTCGATAGTAGATGTTAATCGCAATTGAGTCATGTAGCAACCAACGAGTTTAAAGTAATTTTCTAAAATCTATATGCATATATTTTGAATAGATAGATAGACATTAAAAGGAAGTTCAAGATGCCTATAAACAATATTATCCAATATTTATATTTCGTGCTGAAAAGTAATTTACACCTGCCTGCTTTTTTTAGAGAAAAAAATAATTTTCTTGATCTGCAGAAAGTATTAAAAAGTTTGATCTCGTGGTCCAGTTGTGGTATAATCCCAATTATTTGGGCTTGGATGATGTGCATGTTTAAAAGTTTGATTTTCGTGGAAATTAAAATACTTTAATTATCTGTAGAGCAATATAAAAGTTAATGGGAAAAACATTTCAAACTACACCCTTTCATTTATTGAAACATGAGAAATTATATTTCGAAAGTATCATATCCATCATTAGAAATTAGCTTTACTTGCAAGATAAAAAAAGTCTACTTAAATTAATGTTAAGGAGTAACGCAAACAACATTTAATTAAAAATCAATTATTCCGTAGGGTTTAACTTGTAGCCACTAAAGTTGTTGTACCTTGACCTCCTGCTGAGCCTCGTGTTTATCATTGTCAGTAAACTCGTATGTTATTTCTGTTTCCTACTCGAAGACAAATGCGGTGAGGTGAAAGAGTTATTTGAATTAAAAGATAACCGAGGCGTTGAAAATTTTTCATTTTCCTTGTCCTCAGTTATTTTCCGCTTGTCAAAACATTTCAAACCAAATATTCCGTAATGTCAATAGATTCCTCTCGCACTTTTTAACACGGAATACGTTTATTGTCCGAATCTACTTGGATGAATTCGGTTGGGATTTTTGTAAATATATGTTCCCATCTGTTGTGTACACGCTTGTGGAGGCTGTAATGAAATTCAAATTTGATATGAATAGTATTGTAGTGCGTTCCAGTTTCATTTGTCTAAACATCTTATATACAATGTTTGTTGTACTACTAGCGTAGTACTAGTAGTACAAGTTGTAATACTAGTACTGTTAACAGTGTTTGCACTACTTTAAAAGTTTGCACACACTTTTTACTTTCTCGTGTACTGTCTGTAATCGTCGAAAAATTCGCCTGCAAAATTCCTTAAATTTCCATCATTTAGACTCTTTTAAGTCCGAAAAAGACCATATTTAAAATGTCTGTCTGTCAACCGATCTGACCAAGGCACCATCATTTAGAAATACAGCGGGCTTGACTGGTAAAATTTGGTATACAGCCTTTTAACTATAACTGTACAGTCTTTTAACTGTATAACTGCAATTTTGGAGCAAATCGACTTTACAAAATCTCTGTCTTAAGCCTATCTGTCTGATTGTTCATCTATGTGGTTGCGACAAATCGACTTTACAAAATCTCTGTCTTAAGCCTATCTGTCTGATTGTTCATCTACTATGTGGTTGCGAACAAGTAATTCAAAAACTCAAACATCTAGATTCTTAAAATTTGGCATTTGGATTTGTAGTTCTTCATCAGATTTTGGATTAGATCTCTCAACATGCTGATTGTTTATTCTGACTATTTACTATTTGTTGTTAATGTGTATTTTAATGTGATAAACAAAAATGCCAGAAACAGGATGTATAAATTTATCCATCCAGAATTTATTATTACAAATTTATCCAGAAATTTGGTATATGATTTTTATACCACAATTGTAAGTATGCATCTGAATTTAGACTAAGCCTGTCAAAGGATACATGGTCTGTCTTTCGTAAGTTTGTGAAAACAATAACTCAAAAACGGATGAACTGAAATGTTGAAAGTATATAGAGTTTGACATATATCCATTCAATACTTTGAATGGATTTGATTTAAATTTTGGTTAAGATGTCTAGTTCTAATAATGAAATCATACGTTAATTTTCATCAATATATCTCAAGACGTTATTGACTTTTAATCATTACTTGTAAACGGATGGACAGACAATGCGCAATCAGCTTGAAAGTATAATGGGTTTGAGGCCAGATGGCTCTAGCTTTTCAAATTCTGATTCGTGTAAGTCTTGTGAGATGTAATTAATCATTTTTCAAATTTCTTTTTCTTTTGCGGTTCTTCGTTCTAAAAATAATCCTTCGACCTTAGGGAGCATCATGATCACGAGCAGAAAATACTTTCGTATATTTTCGCAGGATTTCCAAATTAGAAACAACAGTGGCGGTCACTCTTATCATCATTAACAATTAAAAAAGCGTTGTTTGTGCCATTACCAAACCACTTTTTGATTGCTATGCAGCACTAACGCTATTTATCCCAAATTTATCATGGAACTTAATTGAACTGTTTTTCATATTACCTTAAAAAAACCATTAATCATCATTCTCTCAACATCAGCACCAAGCAAAGCTCTTTTCTGATGAACTTGTTTTCGTAGGTTTCGAAATAAGGCTCCATCGGATCATTAATCAGTTTTAACAAAAAATCTTTGCTTCTGGCAGGCTGTAATAAAAAAAGATAACCTTACTTTGTGGGGCCAAATGCAGAACTTCAATGATACAATCACGATAGATTAACTATTTTCGGAAGTATTATGCAAAATGCTACTCGCGGCAGTAATTTTGGTTTTTTCCTTATCAAATTATTTTGGCATATCCCATACATCAAATCTATCTTTGATTTCTTCATTAGCACTTGTTTAATTTTTCTCACATAGACATCCGTGTGAAGGCGTTTCTTCTGAAGTGACTGATGCGCGACAACGGAATTTATTTTTTGCGTGCAATTGGCGATAAAGAAAGCGTTTCGTTCAGTGAATGGACAAAATGATGAATCAAATACATTTGTAATCCCTATTAAGCACTTTTTCAGAAAGTAGATGATGAGCCTAATTAGTTTAATGACTTTGCTGCCTTCGGTGGTGCGATGGCTTTCATACAAGCGAAACATAAATGCGAGCCTCTTTTTCTATGCCTTTCAGGAAGGCAACCTGCCGCCACATATACGATTTAAATGAGCTTCTATCTCAGATAATATCTAGGCGCTCAAAGCAGCTGCGACCAAAGAAAGATGCCATGCCTTTAATCATAAATCTTATACTCTTGGACTAGTTACACATACTAGACCAAGTGATATTAGAAACACCGGTGCAGTGAGTGAATGAGTGAGATTTGATTTCATGATGCAAGGACAAAAGCTGGCTATTCTACGCCAAGAAGCACCGCTAAAGATCAATCTCATGTTTTATATGAAATGTGAGATTGATGCTCAATTTTCATGCTACACAAAGGCTAATTGAAAACGGATTCCTCAGCTTTTTAAGCATTGTCATATGGAGAAGGTATAGTTCTTGATGATCATAGATATCCATATTTCAAAATACTGTTTCAGCAATACCATACTCTGTTTTCTACCAAAGCGAGCATGAAAATGAGGTGCAACTTTCCCCAGCTTCACAAATACATCATAATTTTGGTAGAATCTGGATTCGAATCTGAAATCTTTAGGCTCTGAATTTGAGACTACCATCAAGCCAGTCCTTCCACCTGAGTTTAATTAATGTAACTGATGAGGATTTAAAACAGCATAATTTTAACTTGACAAATTCAAAAACTAATTATATATGAATTCAGAAATTCTGCTACCAATTAAAACTTTCCCTACATTTATTGCAACAACTAATGGAAAGCAGCACTAATTCAGCTAAAAAAATGAAAATCAGCTTCCTTTGCAAACAAACATACCGAAAAACCTCTGAAGTTTAACTCTTTCAAGGGCCATGGGAAGTACGCTTCCCACCAAATTTATCAATCTTCGAATGAAGTTATATAGATTTGGATAACTTCTGACGCATTTTTCAGTAAGACAGAAACTTAGATGCTTCAGTTCCTCATCTCACACAAAATGCCGTGTTTTTATTTGTTACTTAATTATTAATTAATGAAATTAAATTTATCTAATAAGTTAAATGAATCATTTTTCTTATGCCAATCTCAATCCTAAAAATATTTTAATATACCATGACTAAAAAAAATAGCCCTTTAAAGGGTTAAAAAGTCTCTTCTAAAGGAAGAGAGGTACTCCTGTTTGGTAGCATTCAGTCTTTAGAAAATCACAGAGTGGTCATTCAATTTTAGGAAGGTTATGGTGAATTTTTCTGGTTACACATTTGCCAGAATGCAATACATTTGAAGCTTTCTTGCATTTTAAAGAAATCATTGCTCTTTTAAAATTAATAAATAATCATTAAAAAATTTCAATTTCCGATTTGAATTCGCAGTCCTGGAAGTTCTGGTTTATGAGTGTTAATGAAACGAAATTTTTAATTCTTTTCAATGTCATTTTATACAATGCTATAAGCGAAAAGGTTGCCTTTTACGATTTTTTAAATTTAATCGTTGAATAAATGTTATGATTTTAACCTTCCAAATTAAGATGACCTTTTTCTCTTTGTTTTTTGATACAATAATGGTTTTTTTATTGGTCCTTTGCATACTTTACAAAGTAGCGTCGCCTGCTTAATGGTATAAAGTAATTGAGATGCTATTTCTATGTCCCTTGTGACAAGCGTAAATATTAATCTACTTATTTTCCTTATTTTTCAGGCTTATTTTCCAGGAAATATATCGTTCAGCACCTTGGTAATTGGAAAAGAAAATTGATAGTAATTAATCACATTTTCAATCATTACTATGAATTATTATTCAACTATCGTAGATTACGAAGTTACGTTATTTGGAACCATCGCACCGTGATTAAAATAAGTCTTCTCTAACCTGTTCCGGCATATACTATAAAAAAAATCTGCAAGTTTAATTTTTAGTTAATGGGAGCAAAGTTCTAATTAGACGGCCTTGAAAGCTTAATCACGGGATATCCATCAAACATGTTGTACAGGATTGTCATTAACATGAAATTAGAGGCTAGGGAGAATTGTCAATTTATGTATAATCAACATGAACAAAGAAAATGGAGGGAGGCCTATTTATGGAGGTTTATAAAAGAGTTATGTAACAGAGATCAAACTTGCGTTGTAAGATAATGGCGACGTGTTGGTGTGAAAATACTTTTCGAGACAAATATAACAAATGCCGTTGATAAATATAAATACATTTACATAATTACAGTTAATCGCTGTATTTTTCAAGCTCTTGCATTTTTTGTCTATCGCATTTATTATGGCTATTTATATAATTTGTTATATAACCAAAGGCGTGTTTTTTCAAGAAGGAGGAGCTTCGTATTAATCAAAAGCTGCTCTGGCATGCAGAAAATAACTAAAAATGGCAAAGTTCTTCGGAATGAAAATTATTCGGAAATCATCCTTTGTGTACTGAAGGTCACGTTTTTAGGAATAAAGGAAAATATTTTTTCCCCTTAATACAAAAACACGGCAAACTTGTCAACATTGTGATCCTAAAAAATGATTTCTTAAAATAAATAAATTAATAAAATAAAAATACATTATGATGAAGATATCTAAAAATGTATGAGCTGAATAAAAATTATCCTAACACTTTCCAGATCGCATTTTGATAGTTAAGAAAGGATATTTTTAGAAATTTTGTCAGATTTATTAACATAGTGATCTTAAAGAAATTTTTTAATGAAAAATAAGTCAATAAATTATGATGAAGTTATCTAAAAGCTTACTTACGGAATGAAAATCATCCTAGCGTTCTGAAGGTCGCATTTTTATAAATAAGGAGGAATATTTTTAGAAATTCTGTCGGATTTGTTGGTATAAGACTTATGAAAAACATTCTTTCTATATATAAATTATGTAATGTAAATTATATTACATAATTCTATATATAAATTATGAAGATAATTAAAATGAAACCAAGTTCTTTTTAATGATAATTATTACATATTAAATTACCATTACATATTAAATTTCACATTAAAAAAATAAAAGTGAAAATATTCTGAAATTCTTAACATAACGATACTGAAAAAAAAAAGTCAATCTATACTTATAATAAAACTCAATGTGTGTGTGTGTGTGTGTGTGTTGGCGCTCTACAGGCCAGACCATTCAACCTACAGCTACCACATTTGGCATGTATATACCTTGGAGGCCGGGAATGTGTACCTGGGGGTTATTTTTTCGAATTTTTAATTAGAATTTTATTTATTTAAAAATTAAGTGAAATTTTGACGTGTTTCTGCTATAACTTCTGAAAATATTACCGCACAAAAAAGATTTTTACATGAAGTTAAAGATCAAAAATTTATCTTTTAAATGATACTAATGTTTTAATCTTAAAATTAAATTTCTATTTTTAATGAATTTTTAAATAAATATTTTAAATCTATTTTTCAACAATTTTTTTCGTAAAAAATTAAAATTAAAATTAAGCACGTTTCGCATTCATGGGAAAAAATAAGCTTTTATCAAAGTGTTGCCATCACATTGATTAAAGCTCCAAATACAAATAAATTAAATCTTTTTGGAAATGAAATCTGCAAAAATATAATTTTCGGCCCGTGTTTGTAGGAAATGAAACAAATATGAAATATTATTTTTTCTAAAAAAATAAATTCAAGAAAAATTATTTTATGATCTTTTACACTCTCTATACAGGGTGTTTATTTAGTCCCGGACCCATTTTGATGTTTAATGACTCATAAAATAATGAAGATAAAAACAAACTTATGGCATTTATTGATGGAATAACTCATATATTTTCCTTTTCAGGTTTGAATATTTTTACTTTTGTAAATATCGTCTGCGCGTGTGGTTAATTTCAGATAATTTCCTTTTCCAGTCTAAATATCTGTACTTTTCAAAATATCGTCTGCTTATTAATTGTATTTTTCTCTCTTTTGTTTTTGGCAACTAAGGAAATGTTATGTTTATTTTTGATGTGTTTGTTCTATGTAGTACTTTTGTATGTGATGTTTTATTCGAGCGGATATTAAGGAGAATGCATACACCACAAGAGAAAGCACAAATTTTATGGTGGTCATAGAGTTAATTTCCAATGAACTAAACCACTGACTTTTAAGAGTTAATTTCCAATCACTTATACTGACTGATTTATGAAAATTTGAATATCACTATTCACTAAAAAAAGAATAATTTTAGATTTTCCATCGATTGCTTCAAAGAAAATACGCCAATCAGCGCGCAGGTTTCTCAAGATTAATTAGCCTAAGATTATGAAACATTCAAAACTTCATAAATAAGTCTTAGTTGATCGTGGAAAATAGAAACATTCATTCATATATTTAAAATTTGGTGTGTCCAGAATATTTCTCAGAATATGATACCTTACTGCATTAAATTTCGACTTCATAATTTTTCAAATACATTTATATTTCAAATATAAAATTATTGATTTCATTTCAATTCTTTTGAAAGCAAAACTAGAAACTGAATTTTATGATGAATCTGAGAAATTTTTGTTGAATTATTCTTTGAGATATTACATAAATTATGAAAAATATTTTGTAGTTAACATAAGTCTTAAATGCCGAGCGATTCTGTTTGCAATACTCACATTCAATAATAATAATAATTAATAAATAACAATAAAGATGATAAATAAAATAAAGCGCTTGGTTTTATTAAAAAATATTTTTATATTAATTGCAATTTCATCATTTTCACTTTAAATTAAAGTTGAAGTTTTACCGGAAACGACAACAAATTAGCAAAATATATAGAGTAAATTGAACGAAACGATCTAAACAGTATAAGTTTGGTATGACTATCAAAATTTGAATATTAAAAATGTTTTGTTTGAGAATCTATCAAGAGACCAGTTACTTAAAATATTTAATTGAAAATTATAGCGAGCGGTAATACTGGCGAACCGGCTGGTCGCCAAGGGCGGCTAGTATAAAATACAGTAAAACTCTCGGTACTCCGCAACACACGTATCAGATTAGTACCGTCTTATAGTACCGTTTTCGGTAGGTCGAATGGATATTTTTTAAAAAAATTATAGCCCTATATTTTTATTTAAATTATAGCCAGTCACCCCTTTACAACAGAACTAAGCCGTATAAACAGGGATTATTGTGACTGGCTGTTATATTCAAATGGAGAAAATTAAGGGGGAAACGATTCATTAATTACAAGACCATATCAGCGACTGATATGACATATTTTGGTTGATGCTCAGATTTAGCACTATATTTTGTTACATTTATTACTTATAGTATTATATTTTATGAGTATCGTACTATATAATAAACATTGTAACATTATTTTAGGCCAATCGGAACGTCCACCGCTTTTTTCAAACTTCAGCTGATTGTTGGATCTTTCTCGAAGCTACCAATGAAATGGTCTAAAATCGTGATATTCAAAGCTGCATAACTCGGTCAATTTCGGTCGCAAAAGAATGGAGCAGTTTATGTTTAAAATGAATATATATAAAGAATATTTAACTAAAAACTATTAATAAGACTAAGGAGGTTGTTTAAAAATTTCAGCTTAGTAATTTTTTTCAGCAATACATTTTTTTGAGTCAAAACAATATAAAATATAATTCTTTGCGTTATTTTTTTCTGATTGGAGCTATATGCTTACTTCTAACTGTTTAGAAATTATTTACTGGGTTACGATTAGAATGAACAGTCTGAATATAATAAACTGTGTATACACATAAATTTAAAAATAATCAGCATCTAAACTCTATTTTTAAGTTAGGAATAAAATTCACTTCTTTTTACATTTCCTTTTATCTTCAATAGTGTTTCTTGTATTTGATTAAAAAAGAGATATTAGTAATGAAGAAGAGATTATTTTTCATCACTAATATAAAATTAAGAACCTTCATTTGTATTTAAAAAACGACAATGAATGTTTGTGTAACTAAAAAAAGACTTTAATGTTTAAAAATTAAGATTTATCTTCATTCTTTAACTTCTGTTCACAAACTTTTGCAAATAATTGTTTATTCACATTAATTTGCTTAAATTAAAAATATGAATTGCAATTACGTTTTTCCCTATGTGATCAATGTTATTAAAATCAAATTCATTCTTTTTTTTCTCCTGTAAAATTACATTTTTTTAGAGTAAAAGCGTAGTAACTTAAGAAAACTTGATTCTTTCATTTAATTCCCATGCAATTATTTACCATTAATAGCAGAAATTTCTAAAGAAAATATCTGTACTTTTTTTCCTTTTTGTCGAAAGAAGTTTTTATTTTTATTTTTTTATTGTGTGTTTTATCTGATACACTGTCTATCCACAAACTTTTACAATTAATTGTTCATTCACATTATTTTGCTTAAATTAAAAACATAAATTGCAATTTAATTTTTACCCTATGTGATTAATAATATTAAGATCATATTCATTCTTTTTTTCCCTGGAAAATTTCATTTTTTAGAGTAAAAGCGTGGTAATTCAAGAAAATTTGATTTTTCCATTTAATTTCCATGGAATTATTTATTACTAGCCGCCATTGGCGACCAGCCGGTTCGCCATTATTACCGCTCGCTACAATTTTCAATTAAATATTTTAAGTAACTGATCTCTTAATAGATTCTCAAACAAAACATTTTTAATCTTCAAATTTTGATACCAAACTTATACTGTTGTTTAGATAGTTTCGTTCAATTTACTATATATATTTTGCTAATTTGTTGTCATTTCCCCGGTAAAACTTCAACTTTAATTTAAAGTGGAAATGATGAAATTGCAATTAATATAAAGATATTTTTTAATAAAACCAAGCGTTTTATTTTATTTATCATCTTTATTGTTATTTATTTATTATTATTATTATTGAATATGAGTATTTCAAACAGAATTGCTCGGTATTTAAGTCATATGTGAACTACAAAATATTTTTCATAATTTATGTAATATCTCAAAGAATAATTCAACAAAAATTTCTCAGATTCAGCATAAAATTCAGTTTTAAGTTTTTCTTTCAAAAGGATTGAAATGAAATCAATAATAATATTTTGTTCTGGCCTATAAATATAATTCAAAAATTATGAAGTCTAAATTTAATGCTGTAAGGTAACACATTCTGAGAAATATTCTGGACACACCAAATTTTAAATAAATGAATGAATGTTTCTATTTTCCACGATCAACTAAGACTTATTTATGAAGTTTTGAATGTTAAAAATTTAGAAAAACTCAACATTTTCATAATCTTAGGCTAATTAATCTTGAGAAACCTGCTCGCTGATTGGCGTATTTTCTTTGAAATGATCGATGGAAAATCTAAAATTATCCTTTTTTTATTGAATAGTGATATTCAAATTTTCATAAATCAGTCAGTTTAAGTGATTGATTCAGTTGATTGGAAATTAACTCTTTTTATTTAAAATATTAGTGTTTCAAGAACATTTTGTTATTCATGATTTCCACAGCAGAAGCTTTATGTAAAATTAAAAATTCGTTATTTATTAAAGCATTTATTGAATCGTTATATTAAATATAATCATTTTCCATTTAGACCATTTTAGCAGATCTGTATCTTACTAAAGGTTTACAAATTAGCTGTGTGGCCCTGATTTGAATGGATATCCTGTTCATATTAAACAAAACTTACCTTAAATTAAAACTGATTTATTGGATTAATAATATAGAGAGTGTAAAAGATCATAAAATATTTTTTTTGAATTTATTTTTTAGAAAAAATATTTCATATTTGTTTCATTTCCTACAGACACGTGCCGAAAATTATATTTTTGCAGATTTCATTTCCAAAAAGATTTAATTTATTTTTAATTGGAGCTTTAATCAATGTGATGGCAACACTTTGAATAAAGCAAATTTTTTCCCATGAATGCGAAACGTGCTCCTGCAGCTTAAATTTTATTTTTATTTTGTACGAAAAAAATTGTTGAAAAATATAGTTAAAATATTTATTTAAAAATTCATTAAAAATAGAAATTTAATTTTAAGATTAAAACATTGGTATCATTTAAAAGATAAATTTTTGATCTTTAACTTCATATAAAAATCTTTTTTGTGCGGTAATATTTTCGGAAGTTATAGCAGAAACACGCCAAAATTTCGCTTATTTTTTAAATAAATAAAATTCTAGTTAAAAATTCGAAAAAATAACCCCCAGGTGCACATTCCCGGCTTCCAAGGCATACACGTGCCAAATTTGGTAGCTATAGGTTGAATGGTCTGGCCTGTAGAGCGCCAACACACACACACACACATTGTGCTGTATTATAAGTATAGATATATATTAATAGCAGAAGTGTTTAGAAAAAATCAAAAGATTTAAATCTAAAGGTAATCGGTCTCTTTCGTTCTTGTATCGTGATGTGAACTGTCGTTAGTTTCATCATAACTTCTTGTGCAAAATATGCCTCCAAGATGAATAAATCGAGTTTAAAAATTCAAAAGATTCTGCTCTCTTCTCGGCCATGAATCTGTTAAAAATTATGTTTAACATTATATATATACAATTGATGACGTCCTTCTTCCTATTAAATTGCCATCTATGGAAGTGATTACATTGGCTATTTGTTAGGAGACTGCACTAGATAATATTTCTTTTATAAAAAGAGATCATTTTATGGATATTGTATGCGACAAAAATGACACAAATTATTTAAAAAATGATAACTTTTGCAAGTTTTGGTAAAAAAGGAGACATGAATGTTAGTATATTTCTGCCAAAACAATAACATTTTTGACGCCTTTAACAAATCATTTGTTTGAGAAATTGTATTATTAAATAAAAGTAATCATAGAATACGATTACAACTTGAACCTAAAGGAATGAAAGGAATGAAAATAAAGCCTGGCATATCGAAATTAATTCCTGTTATGTCGTAAGTACAAGAAAAAAAATAAGCTGTATTAGATTATATTGTTGCATTTATTGAGTTATTATTAAAACCCACTCAGAGAAAACAGGGAGGGAAAAAAAATCCCTATGGAAACCTTTCATCGGAGCTCTCCTCCCCTAGGGTTGCTGCTACGTTTTAAAAGGGGTTTGCCAGGGTGTAGACAATTTCGCCTTTGGCAATTTTGAAAGGATCACCTCAAAATATTACAAAGTGACAAACAGACCCAAGATTTACATTATTTCTCTTCAAAAATAAATCTTCATCACTGTTATTATGTATAGTTAAATATTATTTAATACAATATTAAGTTTATTTATATTTAATTACATTGTAAATATTAACTAATTTTATAATCGAATAATATAAACAAAACATTTTATCCTTTTTATTATAAACACCACTCACTCGATGCCTTGATTTTTGATCATCTCAATCTGCCATCCTCTGTAGGAGACCTTGAGCAACATTTAAAAACATTTTCAATAAGCAATTGAAATATATCTAGATTTTAAAATTTTATTCAATTAATAAATAAATTTAATTTGTTATTTATTACATCATTTGTCTAAATGTTTCTTTTCAAAAAACACTAATTTCTTTCTAGATTTTCGGATTACACGTATTTGTGTATATAATTGATTACTACAAAATTAACGATGTTTATAATTCAAAATTTGACTCGGAACAGAGAAGATTAATTAGAATATGCCTTTTTTACGAGGGTACATATATTTTTATTTCTTTTTTATATGTAACAAAATTTAAAACGGTTAAGAATCTCTGCTTCAGAAATTTGTTTCCTGAGCCATTGAACAAAGCACCAAAACCGCGAATGCTTGCTGTTTATATTGGTCAGGTGAGACTGAAACTTCGAGTTAAACTATGTAGTTAAACTGTTTGTTATTTATGGAATGTAGAAACTCGAAGATAATGCTGGTTCAGTTGTCACCCTCATCATCTGAAAACAGTTCAAAATAAGAAGATTTATGTAATTAGAAGACAGAATGTTAATTATAACAGTCGCATGTATACGTCAATTTGTTTTATTCTGAAAAAATTACTTTATTACCATTAAATTACAAAAAAAAATCATGTACAGTGGAATTTGGCGAATTCGGATGTTTTTAATTAGAATTAAACTGTAATTCAGATTTTCTTCTAGACTTTGAATTTCTTATTAATATGATGTTAAAACATTTTCTTTAATTCGATTGTAAAAAAAATCCCTTTATTCCGGAATTGTTTTCGTTATTTAAATATCCTCGGTGATCGAAGTGAATTCTTTATAAACTTCCTACTTAAATCGAGGATTTAATTGCTGTACAATGTATTTAATAAAAAAAAGCATTTCGAAACTTCTCACCAATTTATTCTATTTAGAATGCTTTGGATGTAAATTTATTAGCTAATTATTTCAGGGATGTAGCGAGGAACTTCTTATTGGGGAAGGATCTCTAACATTTCAAGCCATATCTGAAAATTAATTTCGAATTCCATTGTTTATTTTAGAGTTGAATGTTTATGTGGAGTATAGGATAGTATTCTAGTATTTTGTTTTGGTGATATTTACATATTTTCATTCTTTTTTTCAATTCCATATTTTTTTTTTCAATTTAGATATTTTTATGAAATCAAATCCATGCATTAAAAAATGAAAAAGCATTTCATTTAAATAAATAAAAGTTAATTTATTAGAAGTTATAAGTTTAAAATTTTAGTACACAGCAATCCTTAAAGGGAGTTGCAATGCATATACCACCCATCCCTATCTTTGCGACCCTGAATTATTTGGACAATTTTTGTATCCTAAAGTTTTTAATTTATTTGTTGGAATTATTATCTTTAAAATTGCTTTAACTGCAATAACCATTACTTTATTTATTAAAATTACTTTTTATATTTGTTGATGTTAATTACTACTAACTAAAATTTTTCAGTATTAAAATTAAACATTTAAACTGTTTTTAATTTTAAAAAGTTATCGTTTTCCTTTCCTAAATTCATTTTTAAATCGAATTTTTTAAATCCGAATTTTTGGATTATTTGAATTTTAATTGCCGTCCCTCCAGCTTCGAATCAGCCTTGTTCTAAAGGATACTTTATACGAGATATAATAGAGACTTAATAATGTAGTTCCACTAATTAATGCCTTTTTAAATGAAAAAATCATCACTATATGAAGAAGTTATACAACTAACATGTTTCACAAATTGTAATCATCTAGCTCTTTTAATCATTAATTATACATAATAATTCCATTACTTTTTAAAATATGGAAAAGATCTGAAATCTTTCAATCTTTCCAGTGATTAAGAGCTTTTTTTTAAATAAAAATACCGAGTAAGAGACATCAAGGTCATTTAAAATTTACCATAATTATTAAATTTATTTTCTCGAGACATATTTAATGCATCCTTGGACCACGACACTGGCTAATGATTAAACATTATCTTTAAGCTATAATTATTATTTCATTTGTAACTTTTAATTATACAACAGTGTTGCTAATTTTCCTGAAAAGGATGATCAAATCTACCTAAAACGAGTTTATTAATATATATTGCTTTACGGTTAAACTGAAAAACATTAATCAATCGAAAAAGCATGGTGCGAATACCGTTTCAGAGAAATTTATAAATGGGAGGAAATATTACATAAAATTGAAAGATGATGAGTAATTAATTGCGTAAATATCCATGATATCCATACAATCAGAAGGGCATTTTACTTCATAAATAACATCTGCAAGGGTCGGGTTTGTACCGAATTGTTTTGCATTCGGTTTTTACCAAAATACAGATTGATATTTTTTTTGTCCGCAGATCGGACCGACAGTGATTATGAACACTTTTAATAAATTTATTGATGATTACTATTTTTTGATTGATTACTATTATTTGATGATTATTATTTACAGCCTTCATATATTAAAAGGTAAAAATATGCAGAACTAATATATATCACACATTCCTCCCAATTCCATCCAATTATTTGCCCTTATCAACAAAAAAAATTATATAAAAAGCTATCTTTATATAAAATATTTATAGTAAATAATAAACTTCTTAGCGCGGTTTATTACAATATTTTAATTTTTATACATACGTAAAACTTGAATAGCAGTAACTGTTTTTTGTTGTTGTTAAAAATGGTTTAAAAGTTAAAAAAGTTCTCAAAATTCTTGTCTATATATTCAGAAATCCCTTTATTTGAATATAAAATTACTTTTATATATATATAACACATTTATATTCTATAATTTAGAATGTTGGATATAAAATACGCCAATAATTTTCAGTACGTGCGGTTTTGTCTCACGAATTATATTTATCAAATATTATTCACGAAATTAAACATTTTGCAATATTTTTTTTGTGGAAACGATATTTCAGAATAAATCAGGATACATTTTAGAAAACAATATCTTTCAATTGTAGATAAAAAAATAAAATTAAATAGCGCCACCTATTCTTTGTGAGAGATAGAAGGTTATTGTCTTCTATTAAAGAAAAAATCGCATTATTTTTATTGAAATTTACGAAACCTATATGCTAGATTCAAAGATTATACAGTGCCTCCTCTTTAATTTTAGCCCAATCACTTATTTCTGAACCGTTAGAGATATGCATATAGTTCCGATTGGAGAAATGCTTAAAATGACGCAAAGAATTATCTTTTATGCTGTTTAAGTCAATATATGTATAAGTAAAAAAAAAAAAAAAAAAAACCATTTTGAACCCCCCCCCCCAAAAAAAAAAAATTAACATTCTTCCTTGACCAAGTAATTAACGTAAACTGACTCAGTTATGTAGCTTTCAGTATCACTTCTTTAGACTACTACTAGCTTCAAGAAAGATAATCTAATTAAAGGGTGGAAATTGACAGGTTAAAAATAAAGAAATTTAGAATTTCATAACTCTGTTAATTTTAATTCCAGAAGAGTTGAACTTTTTTATTTAACACGTTGCTGCACACTTTTAATTTGAAGAAGCAGAAGCATTTTTTTCAATTGTTTATGGCTGCCATATGAAATTGAGTAACAGTCGTATATTTGGAAATGGAAAATTATCACATTTTGTCACAATTTTTCCATGAAAACTCTCGACGACTCTAACTGTCATTTGCTCATCACAACATTTGTTTTTTCTTTTCCCAGAGCAAATGACGGCTATAACCGTCGATTGCGGAACATGTTAAATTATTTGTGTGTCAAGAATATTGGTATAGCTAAATACAACTAATAGAAAAGGGGCAGCATAAAAAACTTTAAATTTCTTAATTCTCTTTGCAATACATTTATTAACTCGAACAGCATAAGATGTAATTCTTTATGTGATTTAAAGATTTTTTTCTTATAGAAACTATATGCCTATCACCAATGGTTAAGAAATGAGCGATTGAGCCATGATCGAACTGGATGCTCTGTGTATTTATGACCAGTTTATGATTCTAAAGTTAGTTTGTATTAGAAGATAATTTTACAGATGATTAAATTATATATTTAATTTTACGGATGAGTAAATGATTTTGAACATTTAAGATATTCTTTTTGCTTACTTATTAGTAATTCTGAAACATAATACTAAGAAAAAACAACATAGTTTAAAGAAACAATGCTCAATGAAATTATCAGTATCTAATTTATACAAAAAATAATTCCTCTATTTAAAGGATTAAAATTTTATAGCGGAATAAGAGAAATATTATTATTACTTGCACTCCTTTAACTTAATTACCATTATCATTATTCATTGTTTCACAAACCATCCGTTTTGATTAAAACCGAGACACCGACACAAGGTCACAGAGACCTTCAATGCGTTTGATTAAAGTCTTCTAATAGAAATGGATGATTATAGCAATCATCGCTCTCAGTTTCACTTGTTTTCCGATCTTAATTCGTTTGAAAGAGAATTAATGCAAAGAAAAGAAGTTGGCCAGTGCGGATAAAAACTAGTAATGTTTTGGATCGGCTTCGAACCGAAAATGAAATCAAATCGAACACATTTCGAGATTGAAGGTTTCTAGAAAAATTTAATAGCTGAACAGTTTTATTGATTGAGATAACTTCATTTATTTGAAGCTCTGTAAGGGCTATTTTAGAAAGAGCCTAGAGATGTGATCAGGCGATGAAGGCAACAACTCAATAGGTATCCAAACTTCTAAACCACACCAACTTGCCCTTAGACACCAGATTTCATGTGCATTAGGTCCATATTCTGTTTGATGATCAGTATAATCGGGTTTCAATTATCCTATTCGAAAGATCTCGCTACATTGATTGATTCTTCAGAGAATATTCTATTTTTGCTTCCACTGGATGACGAATTGGATGAGGCGTTGTGAGTTTTGCTAACAATGCATTGTTTGTGAGGACAAATTGGTAAAGTCTTTTAATCATATAACACGATCAAGTTTTTAATTCTGTAATTATGATCAAATTCTTTTTTTCCCGACAGATAAATTCTAACAATGAAGATCGTTCAGAAACATTTAAAAATGTTCAACAGGTAATAAAATCCTCATTGAGAGTTTTTTCACTTAAGTAAGAAAAATCAATAAATTACATTAGGCAAAATGGATTATTGAATGAATTACATTACGGTGAATCCGTCAATACTAGATTCTTCAAAAACATTTTTTGAAAAAAAAAATCAGAATTGAAATAAATTCCAATTCAAGAGAATCATACTAGAAAAGATGAACGCAACATAAAAAAAAAAAAAAAATGTTGCTTTAACAATTTTTAAGAAACGAAGAAGGGGTCCTCATGTGAGAAGGAAGAAGACTCATTGAGAGTTTTTTCACTTCAGATCTGAAGAAAGCCAAATCAATAAATTCCATTAGGCAAAATGAATTATTGAATGACTTAATGAATTACATTATAGTGAATCCGTCAATAATAGATTCTTCAAAAGTTTAAAAAAAAAATAACGCAACATTAAAAAAAAATATTGTTTTAACTTTTTTAAGAAACAATGGAGAGGTCCTCATGTGAGAAGGAAGAAGAGGTTCTCACGTGTAATTTTATTACTTCGAATATGAGATAAGCAAAATAAATACCAATAGGCAAAATGAATTTCGACATTACGCTGAACTCTGAACCTGCATTTTTCATAAATTTTTTCCAACAAAATCGAAACAAGTTCTAATTTATGAGAATCGTTCTCGAAAAAGTTAACTCAACATTAAAAAATCGTTTAATAGGCTAGAAATAAGAAGCCCGATTCTTTATGCGTAGTATCACTTCGGATTTCAGGCCAGTAAAATAAATTTTGATATTCACGGTGAATGCTGAGGTAGTGAATTTTTCAGAACATTTTTCTTTGAAATTGGAAAGTTATATATATTTCCATTACTTTTATTTCTGCATCAAATTTCATTTCATTCGATGAGGATTGAAACAAAAGTTAAAATGAGTTTTCTTCCTTTTCATTATTTTTCGTAACCGAACAAAAAACGCTACAGATTCAAAACAGATGTTTTCAAAACTCCAGCTCATGCAAAAATGATAATGATTCCTCAAAAAAAAAATCCCTGCAGAATAGAAATAGTTATTTGATGTTCCTGCTCCATATTTCCATTTTGAAAAATGGTGTGTTTTTGACATAAGATTTTGGGTACGATTAAGCTAAGGTTTTCGGGTATATAAAATTGAATGGAATATTTTTAAAATACTCGAGAATAAGTTCTGAAATTAAAAGTCTATACATTAAAGTCAATACATTACATGAAACAGAAAGTAAACCTTAAAAGCATGTCTGTGAAATCAGTTTTTTCATCAATAGTTAGACGAGTAAAAACAAAGTAGGTGTCATCATCCTACCCACTAACTTATGCACAATCATTTCACTGCATTTCTCTACCCTTTCCTTGCCACAAAGTATGTTGCAATGTGCCATTACATCATAATACCACCAATGCCAAATGTGTGACTGTAAACTAAAAGGAGCGGGAGAGGTCTTACCGAAACTCTCTAATAAAAGTGTATTACATTCCTTCCATATAAAATTATGGGCTTTGGAAAAGGAATTATAGTCTTGGAAAAATTTGGAAGGAATTTGGAATTATGGACTTTGAAACCACTTTAAGGGCTCAGGCTTTTATTTCATACATGAGAGATGTTTACTTCGAAGTATAGTAAAAAATATCGAACTTGTGTATTAATCGCATGGTGAACAATATTTACGAAAGTTCTTTGGTCTATCTTTGGTGATTGATCGCCGCCATGCAGCTAATACACAAATGCAAGAAAAAAAATATTTTGAACGCCTTTTTCAGGAACCGATTGAAACCAAAATTTGGCATAGAGCTACAATTGTAGTCATAAGACCACATTTCATATTTCACTTATATAAGTCGTTTCGTTTTTGGTTATCGTGTTTCAATGCATGCGGATTTAATTCAAAATTTGGCACACTTTAGATGATAAAACTGTGAATATTTATATACCTAAACTGTTAATTTTTAAATTCTCGAGTTTACATATATTCAAAAGTACAGACAGGCAGAGGGTCAACTACTTGATGGATTTAGTTCAAAATTTGATACTATCTACATTTAAGATATTAACCCTGCATACCAATCTTTCAATTGTTCTTTACGTTTTGTCATTATCATGTTATTCTGTACCCAGAAAACCGGACTTCCTCTGAATGGATTTCATTCAAAGGCTGATAGAAAACTCCAAATTTAGTGTCAAAACCTTTTGCTAAACTTATTCCACTTAGCTCAAAGGGTTTTTGAGTGATTGTGTTCACAGACAAACAGAGCAAAAGATTAACAGACATGATTTCAAAAATATGTTTTTCGGACTTAGAAAGTTCTGAAACATAGAAGTTTGCCAGCATCTTGAGTTTTAATTATTTGACGACTGCAATGCTTTCTCTTACACGAGAAAGTAAAAAGTAAAGAATTTTAGTTAATAATTATTTCTTCGAGTCAGTGGCGTAACACAGGTAAATGCTCCCACTTCGTAATTGGCACTGCAAAGTAAAGCAAGCGGGGGAGTTCTCCGTTCGACTTTCTCATATATTAACACAATATGGTTCGGTTTGTGCATCATAGTATAATGCAGAAAACCGAGAATGCGTTTTGAAAGTTTTTTAGACCAATTCAATCTAAGCTATGATAGTGGCCTATGATTTTGGTGAAAAAACTATACACTAAACTAAATTTATCTGTGTTATTGCGTTTTTAAGTCATTTTGTTCACATAGGTACGAATAAACAGACCAAGAAACAGTTAATCCTTTAACATATTTTTGTTCAACATATGATACAAGTCTATATTTTTGGTGATAAAATAATTTACCAAACACCATCCATTTTAGATCGTTCTGTTTTAGAGTTTGAAAATTGACTGACAGGAACACAAACTTCCGTTAAATAGATTTCGTCCAAAATTTGATAGATATCAGCAGTTGTTATGTTAAAGTCAATTACTTATTTTCGGCTGGACATAAGACCTGGTTGCCAAAGTAGAATTAATCTTCCGAGGATTTCTGGCCAAATGTAATTTTGTCAATTCTTTATTGCAACTGTAAAAGCCTTTGTTATTATTTCTTGTAGCCAAGTCGGTGGACTTTTGGCGTATTTTTGAACGCCTGGCATGATTTTGGAGAAAAAATGAACACGAATCTTAAGTCTTATCCCTAATTTCATTTGCCTAACTTGTTGCCTTTTTGACTAAAAGTATTTATAGACAAAATATTTTTGTTTTAATGATAACAATTTAGCTATTATGCAATTTTCCTTTTGAAAGTTTTAAAAACATTTTTTTCATTGTTTTCGACAATAAATTTTTATTATTGAAATAAAATGTATTGCTGCCACATGTGAAATTCAAACCATTTCCATTGTTTTACCAAATATTTAATCACATGATTTTCCCTCATTATGGATAATTTATGAAAACTTTCTCCCCCATGGAAGAAAGTTTCTATTTATTATCTACATAATTCTCATGCTGAATAAGAAAGTGAAGTCTGCGGTCCAGCGAATTGCAGCTTGCAATTAGAAGATATATTACGCATACAGGTGCTTTTCTCATAGCGTCATGGTGTTATTAGACTCGACACCATTAAGAAATGTTCATATACACAATAAACAGAACACGTGTAAGGCTATTGAAACAACATGGCTGTTATCTCTATCGCAATTTGATGCCTAAAAATACTTTGTTGAGAGGATTTTGGAGAGAAAATGAAACATCAAACTCGAGTTTTCATGCTTGGGAAGGCAAAATCATGTTAGCTACCAACTTTCCCGGGTAACCCGTTGGTAAGCTTAACATATTAAAGTTGTTTTGTAGTATTCTTGGTAATTTTTTTAAATTCTGAATATTTGAATCAAAATTAATGTAGAAACAAATTGCAACTTAAAAAATACTGATTTAGATTCAAACAAAGCCTCAAAAAACTATTCTCTTTGCTTATTCTGTTTTTCAGCGAGAACATATATGGGCATAAAGCAATGAGAATTTGAATACACTAAAGTATTTTTAATCTAAAATGGTACTGAAACCGGTAAAAAAATGTCAAGGTAATATTAAATATTATCTTTTCTTTCGTCTTAAGAACGTGTTGCGATTCGTTAATACATAAAGATATATGCAATAAAATTACCTTTTTGATTGTAACAGATAGAGATGATAATGGCGAACTTTAAATTTTTCAGTTTGTATAAAATGGAACAAAAAAGAGGAAAAATTACAATGAAGAATTAAACATTAGCCAAAACAGTGTAAACAGAAGCAGGTGTTTTTTTTCCGGTAGGGGAGAGTAGAAGATTTAGTGTACCTGAAGGATAAATATCTCGCATGTAGTTTTGGGCTGAAATTTTGTGATAGGAAGTAAAAACACTGTAGTTTCTTAAAATCCCTATAAAAATAAGTGCAAATATTAATATCATTTGATCTAATTTTCGCATATTTTATTAAAATAAAAACAAACTATTAAAATAGCTATCGTTATTAAACGAATTTAACATGATGTAGTTAAAATTCACATAGCTTTCATAATCGCACCAGTCCTTAGAAAAAAAAAATAAAAAAAAAAAAAAAACTGTGCGACTAAGCTAATAACCATCTTTCTAATTCTCAAACTTAGATTTCTGAGCAATCAAAGTGCAAGGAACTATTGTGAAGTTATATACTCCTCCCTAAGATACTATGAAGCGAAACTGTATTGTCCCTTTTATGCCCCAGTTCTTTTACAAGCCTTTGAACCGTTCTTATTCCGGTTTCGTTTACATTGTAGATTTCGTTTTTCGATTAATTTGTACAATTAAGAAATAGCCTTACATTTTTAAAGTAGTTTTCGGTAATCTCTTTGTTAAAATTAGTGACACGGATTTCGCCTATTGGTTTGGGTTATATTGACTGCGTGTGTTTGAGAAATAACGGAAACAATCCTTACCAGCAATTTTTGTCGATTTATTGAAATCAGTTTCGAGTTGGTTGAGTTCGGCAAAATTGTACGCCAATTTTTGGATGTAAAATGGAATGATTCCATAAATTAATTTAGCTAACTTCAAAGCATGTTCAGCTGCTGCTTGGGAAACTGAAGAAAGTAATTTCCGCCCAAAGTGATTTTCCGAAATTTTAGATTGTAGAAATTTGTTTCGCCTATGGTGGATTCAGGGCTTTCAAAAGTTCTCTTTACATTCCTGATTTTGAAGCTTCCATGTACAGCTATTTTAGTGGTGTCTTTTAATTAATCATGGCCACAGTGGCCTGGTGGTGAGGACTCGGCTACGCAACCGGAGTGTTTCAGGTTCGAGACCCGATTCCACCGAAGAACCGCCGTGTAAGCGGGTCTGGTGTACGTTAAATTCGTCGGGCCAAACGTCCTCCTGCTGATGTGGTATGGAAATTTGGAGAGGAGCTGTCATCCTCGTCATCTGACCGTGGTTCAAAATTACGAGAGTCAGAACTAAAATAGCCCTTGTGTTGCTTTAAAACGGAACTTTAATATAAGTAAATTAAATTTAAATATAAGTAAATTTAATTTGGTTTAAATCAGGAATTAAACCAAATTAAGCTTCTAATTAATCATTGCTCCAAGATATCTTATTAATACGTCGCATATAATCTTGAGGCATCGATAAAATTAAAAAAAATCAAATAAAGCAATTTTAATAATAATAATATAATACCGCGCACAAAATTGCTTCTTGAGCGGAATTACCCCACCCAGAACCTACACATGCATCAGGTCTCATTTCGATTAAAAATGGATTAATCGACTCGACAAATGGTCTATTTTTATAAAAACGGTAAGTTGACAGTATTTTTTCGTAGGAATTTTTATTATTGCTTTCAAAAGGAAGTTTGACTTAAAAACAAAAAGTCAGCAATTCTGAGGAAAGAGTCGTTCGAGAGGAAGAGTCGTCCTTCATTGTTCGACAATTCTCCTAATAATGGCGAAAAACGAGAAGGTACGTGTGTAAGGGGGGAGAGGGTCTAACCTGATTCATGTTCTTTCCACGTAGTAGGGAAGTAGTTCAAAGTCATCTCTTGCGGTTTTATCCACCGGAAACACCTTTGTGTGGAATCGCCCATTTCGCGGTATTCCCCCTATTTTTCTTAATAAAAAGCGATATGAACATCTGTGAAAAAACATACAGAATTTTATATCTGCAGTAGAAATCTGTAGCTTGGGACAAAAGTCTGCTGTCTAGTAAACGTGAAAGGGAAGATATTCATTTATTCAATAGTTGCCATAGATATTGCAAGTAATCTTAAAGAGATGCTGAAATAACCAGATTGCAGTTGCGGTCACATTTTAAGGCAATCAAAAGATTGTTTTTTTCTTAATTTTTTTTCTACATTGGGAATTCGACATATAATAATAATAATAATAAATAATGATAAACCTTGCGGGAGTAACCTCCCTTAAACTTTCTGATATATTCTTTAAAAAATGTATATTTATGTATTATTAACTACATACTATTGTCGAACAATAATATTAAATCAGTGGGAACAATCAGCAAAAAATGTATGCTTATGTATTATTGACTACATACTATTGACGAACAATAATAATAAACCAGTGGGAACAATCAGCAAAAAATGTATGCTTATGTATTATTAACTACATACTGTTGACGAACAATAATAATAAACCAGTGGAAACAATCTCCCCAAAACTTTCACATACACTCTCCAAAGAATGATGCACTTGTGTATTGTTAACTACATACTATTGGCGAAATATGAAGGAGTCTATTAAAGTGCAGTCTTTGCGATGAATCGCTAGGATGTGGATAATACAAGATAAAACGAATGAGAAATATGGATGTCTTTTTTCCGACATTGAAAAAGAAATTCGACATAGAACTACAATTGTAGTCACAAGATCACGTTCCAAATTTCATTTATAGGTAGATGCTTTTATAAATTACTGACTCTGAAAGTATTTACTGACATGGTACATTACATTATGGTCAACTCTTCGATATATGCAATTCAAAATTTGATGAAAATAAAGATTTTATATACTAAATTTGCGCAATAAAATTTATGTTTTGTAGTTATTGATACCCCTTGTCTTGGAACAGACAAACTTTCTCTGAATGGATTTCTTTGAAAATCTACAAATTCGGTCTTATGTCCATATACCAACTTTCATTCGTCTAGCTTAAAGAGTTTTGTAGTTATCAGGTTTGCAGGCAGACAAACAGGCATAATGTCAAAAATATGTGTTTAGAGCTCGGAGAGGTTTGAAATATGGAATTTCGGCAATATTTCGAGTTTGAGTTTCTTTGAGGATTACAATACTTACTCTATATTTTGTATACGAGAAAATAAAAAGAATGGAGACGAGAATGTATTAATAAGCAAAAGATACATAGGTTGAGGCTGCATACGGATTAATTCTCGAAGGAATCAAATTTCGTTCACTGCACAAAAACTGGCACATCGGAAGGCTAAAACGAAGTCTTCAGTTGAATTTGTTGATTGTTTAGCTTCTCAGGAGGTTCAGAGCAAGGACTGGAGTGTGATTCTACTTTATTTCCTTCTTCTCACACAAGACTCTTCATAGCTCTCTTGATTTCCTTTAAGATATATATATTAATCTTTCGCTGCTATTTGGTTCCGGCTCAGAATGACCGTGACGGAAACATATCTGGCGAAATACATGCTCGTTTTGTATTTTAATTGCATTCCTTTGAGAAATGTTTTTTGATGATCTTTTTGTGTCTTAAACAGATGAGTCACCACTTTCTGACATACATTAAAAGTGATATGATCTAGAAAGTATCTTTAGTAAATTCTTTGGTAACAGAAACAGAATATCTTCAGGATGGGCAAAACATACGCGGTCGCTATGACAGCATACATGAAAGAATATAAGACGGTACCATCAAAATACAACAGTGGAGGAAAGGAAAATTTAATTTATAAGACCAGAGGAATGATGGAACGCAAAGTAGTTCGAATGCACAAGCAATCCCAATTCTGCCTATCGTCCAAAATGAGTTGTCATTTCTAAGACCATTTGCAACTAATTCGAACCTCCACCCGAAAAGACATTCCAAGACGCAGGGTCGTTGAAGCGCCGTCTAATAATTCCTATCTTGATGATAGAAATATCGCAATTTATGGGATATTCAAGGAACATGATATTAGACTCTATAATAGTATGATCGAAAGACTGAAAGTTGGCGTCTGCAAAGCATAACAAGGAATGTATGCCAAAGCAGAAAGAATAGACGAGTGCTGAAATGCTTATTGGTCATTTTCAGCACTCCACAAAACGTTATTGGAAGAATTTATAGCAAAGTGAATCTCCATAATTGGTTAGCAAGCAAGTACTTCGTAGCTAAAGCGCGAACTTGTCTATCTGTTTTTGAAAAATGCAGGTAACCGATAGAGGAGAGAGACCTGGCTTTCTTGTTCTAATTTGCTCCTCATCCATTCTTGCCCCTCATCTATGACAACCCATTAGGCCAGTGATGGACTAAATATTCGATTGCATTTCTTCAATCCTCAAAATGAATCATCCGAACAAAGCTACTGCTTTAAGATCATTTAAAGAAAAAAAAATATGTGTTAGAATTAGCTTCGCACTTATTGGAGTGACATTTTTTATGAGTTTCATAATTTTAAACCTTGACAAGATATCGAATCCTTAGCCGTCTTTCCACTCCAAACTTGCACATCACTTCAGTGGAGTAAATGTTAATCAAGGGGATTTAACATTCATTAAGTCCAAATCGAATCTGATGGTGTCGAGATTTAAATTCGCAAACCTCCAAGCCAAGTGTCTACCACAAAGCCACCATGTTTTGCAAGAATTGAAATGGAAAAAAATTTCCTAGTTTAAAAAGTGAAACGCAGTTTCAACGAATTTTTTTAAATCTTAAAGTTAAAATATTCCTCATTTACAACATGGAGACAATTTGAATACACCAAGAATCTAAAAATAAATATCATAATTCCTTTGTTTCACCAAATCAATCTTTCTTATTGTTCCAGAAACAAAATTATCCACATTCTACATCATGATTCAAGGCCTTTCGTTAATACGCATGAGTTTTTTTTATCGCCATTAATTATAGCGTTTGGTGAGAAAGGACTGCTGAGTTCTCCTCTAACGGATAAATGAGTTACTCATAAATCAGAAGAACTACTCTCCTTCAGGATCCTCCATGTTAAGTAAAACAGTAATTAATACTTAGACACCTTTTTTCATGTTTTCTGAAAAGTTACGAAACCGAGTAATTAATATCGAATAGTACAAAGCACGATCGGCTTCAAGTAGAAGGCATTCTTAATCAGTGAGCACGATATCGAGAGTTGATAAGTAGGACTCTCGCCTAATTGAGAAACAAATGCAATGAATTCATTAGAGAAACTTGTTTATATGTGAGAGCAGTGAATGCTCAGTTAGGTTATGATAAGGATTTTAGCTGACTTATCTGTGCAGCAATTTTTGCATGGTTAATTTTATTTTTGGCTTTTTAAGAAGCTCATTTCGAAGCGTATCTGTCCCAGATGTATGCAATTAATTAAAAAAATATTTCAGATTTATTTTGCTTAATACGCTTTTCTTAACAAACTTACATGTGCAGCAATTTTTGTATATTAATTTAATTCAGTTGTCAATGCTCAGTTAGGTTATAATAAGGATTTCAGTTGACTTATCTGTGCAGCCTTTTATGTTTAGGGCTATTTTTAGTTTTTTAAAAGGGTTACTTCGAAGTATATCTGTCTCAGATGTCATTAATTTGCTTAAAATTTTATTTTATATTTATTTAAATAGATTTAAAAGTTTTTGAAGAGTTCTACATAAAAATTTACCTTTATTTTTGTTATTAAGACAAAAAAAAAAGAAAACGTGTACGTCGGTGGAATACAATGTGGCAACAAACCTGATTTAAAAAGCGAAGCAACCATCTTGCCTTTAACTGTTTTTGACGAGTATACTCGTCATGAAAAAAGTGCAGCATTTTGCGTTATGATGAATTTATTCAATGACAATTATTATATTTGCATAGCAATTGTTTAATTATAAATTAATTTAATTATAATTGTTAAAAAATAACTAGTACGTCGGTGGAATACAGTGTGACAACAAACCTGATTTAAAAAACGAAGCAACTTTCGTGTTTTTTATCCAGTTAACTGTTTTTGACGAGAATACTCGTCATGGAAAAAGTACAACTTTTTGCGTTCTGATGAGTTTATTCAATGGCAATTATTATATTTATATAATAATTGCTTAATTATTATAATTGTAATTAATTATTTATTATATTTATATAATTAGATGTTTATGGCAATTTAGATACACATTTTCTGAAGAGGTCGAAACAGCTGGTTAATTTCAGCCGCCCCTCACCCTATAATACCGTCTTCACTCGTTTTCTAACTCAATGTACTTGAAATCCAAAAATTCTCAGAAGAAAAAAAATTAAAGAAATAAAAAAGAAATCTTATATAGAAGAAAACTTGGCCAACGCATTTAATGAATCGTGACAATTAATTGATCTGTGAAATTCAGAATATAAAGGGCTCACCCATAATTAAATTAATTTTCTTGAGGAAAAAACTATCATTTCATATTCCCGCGAATACAAAATTCAATAAAGACATATTTCTTCGAATCAGGTCTGTAAAATCTATTTATCGGAAAATAAAAAAGGAATATGCACATATAGTGAAATAAGTAAGCGTTTATCATTAAATTACATGTGCGTGTATATTAAAACTATTCCACAAAATAAAAGATTCAATTGAAACTGCTCACTCTTTGCTTTTTAGCTTCCTAGTTTGTCAAATTAATTTCTTCTGACAAGTCTTTCTTTCTCGCAATTTGAAATCTTAATTACTCAATCCTTCTTAGCACATGTGGTTTTTTTTAAGCAAGTTACGACATTCGATAGGTAAAAAAACACGGCCAACGCAGAGCCTGCGCTTTATTGAGGGCGGCAACCCTGTAGGTTCAGTCGCCTTCATACATGCATGCTTTTCATGTCTGGCAAAACCAACCCGCTTGAAAAATATATTGAATAGATTAAAGAAGCTATAGAAAATAGTGAATGCCCATTCTAGCCGTTATAAGAATTTCAGTTGCGTTATAAGTGTACATTTAATTGTATAATTTGCTTCAGTTTTGCGTTTTTAAAAGGCCAGTTACAGTTATCAGTTTCACGTATAACTAATCATTTTTTTAAAGTCGTTTATAAATATAAAATTGAATTGTTAATAAAGTTTATGAAATAGTATTGCAAAAAATATTATAAACCTCCATGAACATTTACCTTTATATTCGCAAATGAGGAAGAAAAAATAGCTACATTTTTTGGGAAAATTGAGGAGATATATGACTGAATACAAGGGGCCCGAGTCCCTAATCGTTAACCCCTGCCAATCCCCAGAAGACTGCATAAAAGTCATCCCAGTTTTGCGATGCAAAAATTTATCTCTTCACTCACAGCTGACAATGCATTCCAACACAGTGATCTGAAAATAATTTATGGTTGAACTTAATTCATTTGCTTATAATATCTTAATTCAAAACAGAACTGAATAAACTATTCTAGCCTTGAAAAAAGATCTTTTTCTTTATTTTCTAAGTATTAAAATGCGAAAGAAGGAAATAATGGAAATTATGAAATTGCAAAATAAAGGAGAAAAGAATTTCAAAATTATTTAAAGATAACCCCAAAAACAAACTATTTCAATTTAACAATAAAAAACTTGTTATATGAAATCTTGTGCGGTGGTAAAAAGTTTAATATAAATCCTAAATTGATTTTCTTTTATCATCTTAACCCTCATCAATAAAGAAGAAAAAAAGTTTTGGCTCTGGAAAGGGCCTTTATTGCATGGAGATATCAAGAATACAAATCCAACAGGGAAATGAAACTATTGAATAAAATTACCAAATTGTAAGAGAAAGGAGTAAAGATGAATTTCAGTTTAGCAACATGATTGTAGCTACATAAATAATCAATGCATTGATGTCTCTTAGAATATTCTAAAACAGCTGATAAATATTTAAATTAATACAGCATCAGTCAAAATAAAAATTACATACTGAGCTATCTCATAAAGATTATACTAATGTTCTCAACAGTTTTATAAGCATTATAGACCATTATAGAACTTACAAATGATCTGGCCCTAGACAAATCAACATAATGTTGCCCATATGTAAAAACAAGCTTGCTAACACTAATCAAATGTCTGACATTGAGATTTATGCATGGTTATCGAAAGTGAAAAGCATACAGGAAATTGTTTCATTTTAAACATAAAAGGCATACTACTGTCTAATGAGATGAGTGGTATTATGGGAATTAAGAATGTTTGCTTTAAATATGTGTCTATCAGTTCGGCCTCAATAACGTTACGTTCGACATCCACATAATATTGTTTACATTGATATCAAATATATAAAGCTGACCATAACCAGCATCTGACTTCGTTTTGATATATAAAGGTGAAACTTGGTGGTATATTTGATCAATTTCACTTGGAATATTAATTCCCACTCCCATACATGCGGAGGTTAATGCTGCATTCTGCTCGCGATTATGCAGCCGATATTGATGAATTAAGGGGAATTGGAGTACAAAAACTTTTTGATAGCTCGATAACGCCGGCAAACACAATATCGTCATGACAACAATTTGTATATTTATTGGAAGCATTTACTTCATTTTCAGAAAAATAGGTCCCATAAAACTCGCAAACTTCTGCCATTCTGCCGTTAGTTCTGTTCAACATCAACAATCTGACTCTCCACATAATGCAAACATTTTGAACATGCTGAAATAATCTACTCCTTTTTCTTGAACGCATTTCAAAATATTTATCACCTGATTCATCTGCCGTAGAATTCGTCCTCCTTCAGTGCTTTGTTAATATTTTACAACGCAGATGGTATTCATATTTAAATAATAATATGGTAAACAGTCAATACTTAGCTCGAAATTTAAATAACAGTAGCAAAAAACAAATTCATGAACGCCTGTAAACTGAAATTCATTCAAATGGTCAAAAGAATCTTCGGATGAAATAGAAAAAACAAAAAACAAAACAAAAAAAATTATGGGAAATAATAGCTATTTTATTTACTACGAAAAAGCAGCTTTTGCGTTTCAAAACAGCTTCACTTTCTCAAAAAGAATTTTAAACTGAATTATGATTCTACCAGAATGCATTTACATTTTTAGTAATCGTTTGCGTTCTTATAGGAGTAAATGTTGCAGATGTTGCCAAATATTATAGCTAAATAGCGCGTTTTTTTTGGGAGTCGCACAAAATAATTATTTATATAGATAATTCAGAAATTTGTTTTTGGGAGCCGCATAAGAGAATTATTTATATAGATAATTCAGAAATTTGTGAAATCATTTAGGAGTAGTGAATTCCCTTTCAGTTATAATAAATATTTAATACTTTAATTAACTATGTTTGTGTGTTTTGATTGTTTAATATACTTATATTTTGGTTTGGTTCCAAGTAAATCTGATTAATTAGTAACTAATAAACTTTCTTTAAAAAACTAAAAATTTATTTGAACTATTGGAGAAGATTTTGAAACAACTTTTGCATGAGCATATATTTTATTTTCATAATAAAAAATAAGTGAATAGTAAGAAAATGAAAATGTAAAAAGTAAATGTATATTTATTTGTGTTTGCTAATATACTACAAGTAAAACTAACATCTTTAATTACTTGAAGGTAATCTTCATAATAACTTCATTGAAATTGTTTAAGATTATTTTTCCTTTAATTGTTTAATCCAAGGCAATATTAAATGTGGAAATAATGGTTTTAATCAAATTATGATCAAAATAACATTAAGTATGACGCTAATGATTTTAATCACATTAGGGATAAAAATAATATCAAATTGATGGGTTTAATGAAATTATGAAAATAATGCCATATGTCAGATTAAATTTTTAAATATTTTTATTACAACATATTATAAATACAAATATCATATTATAAAACAAGTATAATCTACAAGTATATACAACATATTATAAAACAAGTGGGGAATTCCTTCTGAATCTTAGTTAAGAATTGCCTCAACTGTGATTTGCAAACACCAGTGCACGACAGGAAAATAAATATTGTGCAACACATGCCATGAAAAGTGTTCAAAATCTTCAACCTGATATCTGTGAGCAAAAAATATTTTTTTACACGTTTTTGCTTTAGTATACATTAAAACTTTCCAAATAACTGCTCTTACTAGGACTTCCGGCGTGGTGGCCTGGTAGTAAGGTCTCGGCTTCGGAACCGGAAGGTTTCGAGTTCGCGACCCGATTCCACCGAAGAACTGTCGTGTAAGCGGATCTGATGCACGTTAAGTCCGTCGGAGCCAAACGTCCTACCGCTGGTGTGTTGTGGAAGTTTGGAGAGGGGGGTGCCACCTTTGGTGTCGTCCTCGTCATCTGACCGCGGGTCAAAATTACTAGGCCCGTCCCAAAATAATCCTAGTGTTACTTTAAAACGGGGCGTTAATGTAACTAAAACTAAAGTACTAGGATTTTCTCTTATGCATAATTTAATTAAGAGTTTCTTTCCATCTATTTTGCCGTGTTGGATTCTAGAAATCTTTTCCCACCGAAACAGAATTTCTCGCACATAAAGTTTAGAAAGCTTTATTTTAAAACCACCGGAACTCAAAAATATCGAGATTTTTCGGCAAAATTTATGTATTTTTAACCTTTCACTACAGTTGATACTGAATTAGTTTTATTGGTATAAATTTGCTGTTTTCATCTGTGTAATGCAAAAAAAAAAAAAAAAAAAAAAAAAAAAACGTGACTTCATGTATTATATAGACATTTGAGTGACGTATTCCCTTTTGCTATAATTGGTAAAAATATCTTATCAAAAGACTCTCTATTCTGCAACTTCTTTATCTTATTTCTTGTATACATCCATGGTTCAGTTTTACGAATCATGTAGTTCCAAGAAATATTCGGCCACTTTCGTGTATTTCTTTCGACTACATCGTACCTTTTTTTATGTAGTATATTAGAAACTACTTTACAAGATCTGTGCGAAATGTAATGGAAAACACGCTGGCATGATGTCAAATCTTTAGGTTCGCATTTTTTGGTGGTTGCCAAGTTTTCTCGTCCGTCGACTTAAGTGATTGATATTCTAAATTGGGAACCTTTTAGGATGCTGCACGCGATCCGGGAAGCTGACAAAGAAAAGGAAAAAAGATAATGGACAGAATAAAAATAAATAAATTAATAAAATCTGGAAAAAGGGAAATAGATCACTGTTCGACAAAACGCCAAAAAATGATGAATCCTCTGTAATACATTTTTCTTATCTCTATTACATAACCTAAAAGGATAAAGAATTAGATGGCTGAAATGAAATATATTGTCTTGAAAGCACACTTTCAGATTTCTGCCAAATTTTGGGTGAAATCTATCTAAGAGAAGTCTGACTGTCCGTCCCTTCGAGTGCCCGTGAACACGATAACTTAACGACGAAAAAAGGTATATAAATGGAGTTGTTTTTATTTTTAATGTTGTAGATCTTCGCCAAAATTTGGATCAAAATTCTTTAGAGGGAACAGAATCTGTCATATCTGAATGCTATGTACAGATAACACAACAAGCTAGTTGGATGAATTTTAGTACATTATTTTAGACCAAAATTGTAGATCTGTGTCTATTTTTGAAATTAATTTGGTTATGTAGACTTACTTGTTTTTTGCGTGTGTTGACATAATAATTCAAAAACGCAAAAGCTAGATAATTAAATTTAGTATGTTGTCTGACCCTGACACGGTAGAACTACATTTTGTAGAACTTTGTTAGTAATGTAGTAAAATAAAGGTTTATATAAGATTTAATGAGACGTTGATTTAATAGCATTATACACAGATGTAATGAAATTCATATTCATCCTAACACAACAACACAGCTACATGAATAACACCACTACCAGTACAACGGAGCATAACAGACACAATGGAAATCAACACAAATTGTTGGAGTACTTAAAGGAAGTATTCAAAGGTTGTGCCAATTAAAGCTATACACGCTTCACTTATTCAAACAACTGTGTCGCTTTGCTACTGTAAATTTGCATTCTATTAAGCCTGTGTAATATAGTACATTATCTGGCGCATTTTTTCAATAATTCGCTGACAAAGAATCTTCACTAGTAGACACCTTTTGAGTTTTCGATTTCTTATTCTCTGGTAAAGATAATTTATTTCTATTTGTCTGTCCTGCCCTCAAAGTTTGAAACAACCTTTTGAAATATTCTACATATAAAAGATTGGATTCAATAGATGAACGGGAAAAAAATGGAAATTACATGCTTGATACTGGTAACTATTATACAAAACAAGACTGAAATCTTACCTTGGTGATAGTTAACGCTGTTTAACTGTCTAGCTGCGTATTAAAAAAATTCAAAATTCAAATCACAAGTCCTTAAATGATAGTGGCACAATATAATAATACTCTATTTAATATTCAGAAGGATTTAAAATACATTAGTGATATACGTTTATTAATCCTCAGCACGTATTGAAGTACTCATAACTGTTACAAACTAATATCATTACATCGTCCGATAACTGATTTTACTAATATATTAGCGAGACATTCTTTAGATGTGTGCTGTTTTACATAAGATGTTTGACCATGAAAACTAAAATTACATGATGATTGGTTGCGCAATGTTTTTCGATTCAATGATATTAGAAAAGAGAAAGTTCTAATCGGTTTTTAATTTTCCACGATTATGTTAAAAATAAGTAAGTGTTTTACGTGATGCCGTTGATGACCTTGGCCTTATTTTTGCGTTTTATGTAATTCATCATCATTATTTTTTTACAAAACAGATCGGAGAAAATCAAATTTTATTTAATTCTTAAATGGAAACATTCTACAGCAACTTGAAAATTCGGACACAATTTGTAGGGAAAAAAGGCATGAAATTCATTGTAATCCTGGAATGAAAATTATTACGAAAATTTGGATAAAATTGATTGGATATTCGAAGTTCATACTAACCTTGAAGTGGAAAAGGATACAACTTGAAAATTAAAATACAATGAAAAAGAATACTTGAAGTTCATTTTCAAGCTTGGAAAGATGAAATAATGGCGGCTGCACTTTACACTCCAGCTGAAATTCTGTCGCTGCAAGAAAAGGGAAAGGCCCCTCCTTGGGTCTATGTAGCTATGATATTTGCTAATCCTAATATAACTAAGGGTCATGGTTCATCTTTATAGGAGCTGTTACCTTCAATTTAATAGGTACTTTTTAACATCGATGAGCTAAATGAGTGAGATTGACACAGTATTCAAGTCAGACTAAATTAAAAGAAATGTTCAGCATCCAAAAGGAGGTCAGTAGATATTTTGCAAACAAATAACTTGAAACAACAAGGAAGGCAAACAGAAATACTAATTTTGGCAACGGGTTCATGAGCCCTCCCTTCGCATTGCAGCCTACAATTATTATTATAATTAAAAATAAATAAAAAGTAGAAAGATTGGAAATTTAATAGTGACAATCAAATAATTATGGCTGAGATAATATAGATACTTGCTAGAAATGTTTCAGTTCTTCGATGCAAAGATGCTATTGCTAGCAGTATAGAAGCTATAGAATGGTCAAACAATCTGTAGCTAATATAGGTATTTTGTGATCCAGATAGTGTGAGGATTCTCTTTTTATAAACAGAGGTTTGGTTTCGCATATTTAACTTAATCGGCATGCTAATGATTTATTTGTCTTAGGTAATTTTTTTTATTTGAGTAATTTTGTAACAACGTTTATGGTATTCAAATATTTATTTATTAAGACTCATCATTGCGCGGTACCTCTGTTTGTACATAATATTATTTCAACAGATGCTTGGTGTTTTCAAACACTTTCATAAAAATATGAGTACAATAAAACAGGGAGTTAAACAATTGTACTAGAAACCGGAGCAATTGTGGAAAGGCAGCTAGCTACCTTGTCAGAATTCCGTTGCTAGTAGAAGTACCAGTTCAATTGACGTTCTTATAAGAATAGTTTTATCAGCTTCGAATTCTTTGACACTACATATTATAGCTCATTAGCGAATTCAAAGAATTATTTCCTTCATATTTTTTAGCCAAATTATTGTTGCATTTCAATTAAGTGATACGGCATCGGTTTTTCTCTTGTCAGAAGCATACTGTCATCGTTACTGCGCCGCTCATTAACATACGACATTTTACGATGCATCATAGCACCAGAGTCCAGATTTTGTATAAACTGTGTAACGTTCTGTATAAGCTAAACACATTAATTCGGTTTTATTTCATGATTAAAATAGAGTTATTTTCCTATATTAAACTTCTTCTATTTTAATAAAAAATATTTTGCTTAGTTTTGAGTTCGAAAAATACTTGAACGTCTTAAAATGGATTAAGGAATATGAAAATTGGGGTTTAATTCACTCCATGCCACTATTGAATTGAAGAGTAACAACAGTCACATTTCTGTTAACGTGAAGAATGATACATGCTCTGTCATTAAGGAAGGAAAGATCTTTTCTCGGATTCTTTGTCTAAGTACTGTGTTTGAAATTTGTATCTATCCAAGATTCAATATTCATTAAATGCACGCGTCTGGTGTCCATTAACACGAGTGTAGGTCAAAATTCCCACATTGATATGATGTTGGAACTTCGATAATAACATCGCCACAGTTGTAAAATAGTTTGAGTTTGCAAAAAGCATTTTTATGGTATGGTTCTTGTACTTTCAAAAATAGGTTGTGAATCTAACAAATCAAATGAAATCAAATACACCTTTTATTTTCTCGAGTTTGGATTACAGGATGAGAAAGAATTATAATCAGAAAGTTCGACTTCGAAGTTTTCCATATTATATACAATCATTTAAAAAAATCCTTAAAAATTATGTCTGCCGGTCAGTGAATGCGAACAAAAGAAAAATACCTAGTCAGTCAAAAACGCTACAATCTAGACATGATTACATGTCTAAACTGTTATAACAAAATACTAAATATCAAAAATCAAATACATCAACATATGCGAAATTTTGATGTAACAACTCGACATATGATATTTGATATTTTGACATATGATATTTTGAGACAGTCATATATCACATACAACAAATTGAGCGCAGATTAGCTAACTATAAAAATGATTTACATCATTAACAGGTTTTGGTAAATTTTACATATTACATTTTGTTATATTAGCGAGGATATATTATATGGTCATGACATTAAATCTCCCTGTCAAATTTGTCCACAATCGTTAACGAAAAGTCTGCCTATTTATTCGTCCGTTTTTTTCTTATGAAAACACTAACTCTCAATAGAGATAGATGGATAGCAATTTGTATATGGTTTTATCAATATAATTATAGTCATGTATCAAATTTTGGATTAAATTAATTAAATTATCGGTATGTCGATTCTTGTTTGTATGAACAAGCTTACACAAAACACGCTAGCTAAAAAATGATATACATCTTGATACCAATATTGTAGAACTGCGCTCAATTTTGGATGCAGTCGGATAGTGGGATGAAGTCAGAAAGCCATACTATAATCTATTTATCATAAGACAAAGCTAAATACACAACGTTTTGTATTGTTTAATACAGGATGTCGGCAGATATCCTCAATGGTTCCAAAACCAGGTGACCAATTTCTCTGTGTAAAAGTTAAAAACAATTTCCTAATATGTGGAAAGTTTAAAAACATTTAATCTTGTTTTCCTTTTTACGAGCACTTTCTTAAGAAGCTTTATCAAAAGGTTTCAGTGTGTGAAAGGGCGGAGAATCACCTGGAAACAGAAAGAATTGCTATCGCGAAAGCTATCGTTTTACAAAAATTTCAACACTCATTTTTTCGTTTTCTATTGATAAGTGATTTCGCTGAAAGCTGTATTTATCATTTACTCTCAAAGATATATTTATCTTAAGTAGCATATGAGAATGAATATGGTAATGATAAAAAGGCTTACGTAAGAATACATTGTTATTCTGCTTGAATTTCGTTCTATTTCAGAAAAAAAAATTCTAGACGAATTTATACGCGAATGGGTTAGTGATAAATTAAATACGTCATCTAATAATTTAACTTAATAAGTAACTTAATAAAACGGATTTCTTTCTGATGGAAAAACTTCAAAATAAAATACTAGTGTTGTTAATAAAATTTTAACACATTCATTAAAATTTTAACACATTTTTCACATCATGAAAACACAAATATCAATTCTTCCCGCTGTTGACATCTTTTGTACAAAAAAATAAGCGAAAAAAGGTAAAAGTATTCTTCAGATATGTATTAGAAAGTTCAACCTATCTAAACTGGCATCACTTGAACAGCTGTATCTGAAAGATGAGATATCTCGTCGGTAGCGTTGAAAGTGTTAAATTACAAAGAAACATACTCGTACGTTGCTTGGTTAACAGGCTATTGATTCTATGTAAAAATAATTTAGGCGTGGAAATTTTACTGCCCTACAAATTATTTAAAGGGTGTTCTAATTGTTATTTAATGGTTAATTTTAAGGTTAGTTTAGCTTAGTTATATTAACGTTCTATTTTGACACTACACAAGGGCTATGGTAGAACAGACCTTGTAAAGTTGAGCTGTGGTCAGATGGTGGGAACGGCATCTGAGCTGCTACCCCTATCCAAACTTCTAATATAATAAACCCACTAGATAAAGAGCACAACATGAAATGCAAATTCGCAATACAGCTGCATGAATATCAACATGCCACAAGTGAATCTCGACAGGTTGTAATTAATTCTTTTTAGGAACCTGCTTCGAGCTTTCCCAAAGTTAGTTGTTGACACTTTGTAAGGATGGCCATTCTATAAGTCATACTGCATACGATATGCGATATTTTTATCCACGTAATTGTTTTTTCCTATTATTAGGAATTTATATTTCATTGAACCTACGTTACATGCTATCCGTACTCCTTTATTTTACTTAATTTACTGGTAATGAGTATTCTGTAAAGATTCCAATATGTGTTTGAGACTCCATGTATTATTATGAAAATAATAATAAGGACTCGTTTCTGTGTGCCTGCTCTATTTTTAAAGCTTGTCGTATGATTTTAGAATTATTTTGTAGATTATTAAAAAAAAACTTGTGTGTAACAAGAAATCAAAATGAAGTAAACAAGGAGAAGAGCAGATAGTATGAGCCACTTGAAGAAGGTAAAAAAAAAAAAAAAACCCGTGAAACAAGGCATATAGATGAAGCAAATATAGGGGAACAGTGGGTAATATGAACTACTTAAGGAAAATAATGCATAAAAAATATATTATTTAAAATCTTTTATCAAAACCTTTTTTTAATATTTTTCTTCATGTAGATTATATCAAAGAAATTTATCAAACTTTTACGAATTACATATGACAGCTAATTGTTATGTTATATGCTTCAAAAATTTAAATACTTCGGATAGTATAGGTCACACAAGAAAGCATAAGGTTTAAAATTAAAAAAATAGCTTTTAGGGTGCATAATATTAGAAGTCATAATATAAGAAATAAATTTTCTTGAATTTCCATCGTTATCGTATTATTTATTTTAATAACAATAATAATTGACTAAAAAACTTTCAACCTGTGGTTTATTAAATGTTACGCAATGCATCAAACATGCTGACTGAGATATCCTATTACATAATTCTGGACGCCTTTTTGCAAATCATGCATAGTCTTTACCAGTTGTTCGTGTTTGCTAATTAAGTTTGTAGCTGGGTGTGTGTGTTTAATCCAAGGAAAGATGTCTTTTTCTTATTTATTTTCACACACATATAGCAACACACATGGACGATGATCACACATATATGAGGAAACACATAATATATACATTTAAAAGTAGAAATTGCCGCTAACAAAGAGCGAACGGATAATTCTTTTTGCCGCTCCAGTTTTTCACATCAACTCTCTGGTTGAAGTGTTTACATTAAAAAAGCTTAAGTGCGCTTCCCTCACATTCCAAACATTCATATGGTTTAGAGCATATTGCGCCATCTATGTTCAGTATTATTTTTTGCTATATGAATAAGTATGCAAAGAATAAAAAGTGCAAATAAAATAATTAAATGAAAAACAAAAATTACAAATAATGAAATCATATAAGCAAAGTTTATGTAATAAATTTAAACATTCTCCAAGGTCATAAACAAAATTTAGAAATTCTATTTTAGATAGAAGCATTAATATTAAATTAAGTTCCTCAAACATTTTCCTAACTTTGCTTCTAAAATTGTCTTGAAATATCACATCTGAGGTTTCATATCTGTCATATGATTACTGATAATTTTAGCAGTGCTGTTCTAGGTACACGATAATGGTCGAAGCTAACCTTTCGCAGAATTTCCTTTCCAGAACATTTGCAACTGTAAGTTTCATAGTTATCCTTTGGCCACTCACCTTGACTTTCGCCTTAGGGTTCTTCTTGAACTTTGGCATCGTTTTCTAAATTGAAACTATCTAGGGTTTAATCATATTTCTCATCCCATCCAATTTTGACAAGATTCATACCACTCGACCAAGGATGAAAAGGAAAACGAGAGGATGATTCAAGTTGGTTAAAGTAAACGAGTTGAACTTTCACTACTTAATTTATATACAGTAAGCTAAATAATTACACTCGTTTCGTTCTATTCTTACCTTTCGTAGTACAAGGAGTTAGTTGTCAGAAGTTATACGAAGCAATCAGTTGAAGTTGATTAGAGAAAGCGAGATGAACTTTCACTACTTAGTCTTCATAAAGTAAGCTAAATAATTACAAGTTAGTTTCTAATTTTATTCTTACTAGTCGCAGTACAAAAAGTTGTCAAAAGTTATACGAAGCAACCAATTAAAGTGGATTAAAGAAAGCGAGAGAACTTTCATTTCTTAATCTACATAAGATAAGCTAAATAATTACTAATTCGTTCCTAATTTTATTCTTACTAGTCGCAGTACAAGGGAACGATTAATTATAACTTTTGACATCTCCTTGTACTGCGATAGGTATGAATAATATTTCGAAACTAGTGTGATTCGCTTTATATGGAATAAATCGTGAAAGTTCATCTCGATTTCTTAAAAGTTATACGAAGCAGTCAATTAAAGTTGGTTAAAGAAAGCCAGATGAACTTTCACGATTTAATTTATATAATGTAAATTAAATAAATATACTAGTTCCAAAATTTTATTCATACCTGTCGTAATATAAAGAATTGTCAAAAGTTATGCGAAGCAATCACTTTTTGATTCAGAAACAAAGAAAATTAACTAGCGAACGACACAAAGCAATTATATCACAAAACTGTCAGCACACGATGGATTAACTAGGCTTGCACTTTAGGCATCCTAATGGTATGTTATCTATAAGCAAATCCTATAGATACTAGGTAGAACATGCTACCCAACGACCTATATCACCCAGAACTTCCTAAAATTCATTATAAATTTAATGCGTAATTTTAACTTGAACAAAGCCAGTAAGAATGGTCTCCCCAAATCTTTCTCACATACTGTCTTGTAAGGGAATTATCCCCTTGAAATTGTGCACCTTGGCCGGCGTACACCATAATTTCAGATTTCGAATCTTGATCAAAATCTGTCGGTTGAAAATATGTTTGCCTGTACGCTTGTTTTCAAGTACGATAATTAAGCTAGTGAGAATGGTCTCCCCGAAACATTCTTTCATAATAATGGGTTAGCTTCCTCTTTTCTCGCATAAAAACTGTTTACCTTGAGCAAGACCTTGAACGCAACGAGTGCTCAGATATTTATTCTGAGTCCCACAGATGAGAATCTGGCCCTTCTTAGTACACTAAAGAAAACCGTTACTTGAATATTAATCGCATAGCTCTGGCGAAAAATAGATACAGAATATCAATCTTTGGTGTAAATCTAGAGTTTTTAGTGAATCTATCATGCAATCTTTGGCGATTAATCGCTGAATAGCGGCTAGTAAACTAGTGCCAGAAAAAAATAATATGCATTTTGGACGCTTTTTGATCGACCCATTTAAACGAAAATTTGACACAAAAGTATAATTGTAGTCATAAAATTACATTCCAAATTTCATTTATTTGTATCTATACATTTTTGAGTTATTGCGATCAAATGCTTGCATTGACGACGGTCAACTTTTTGACAGATTTGGTTTAAAATTTTATAAAAATTTACGCTTTAGATTTTAAAACTGGGGTCCAAATTTCATTTGCATAAATTGTTAAATTTTTGAATTATAGCGTTTACATATATGTGAAAATATAGAACAATAGACGGTCAATCTCTGGACGGATTTAGTTACTGATATGGGTATATATATTAGATGCTAATCCTGTGTACTAAATTTCATCTGTCTAGTTGTATACATGTTGCAGTTATAGTTTTCACTTGTATTCATACAGATGGACAGACAGACTTCCTTTGAATGGATTTCATTTAAAATTTAATACAAATATACGAATTTGGTAGAAAAATCATAAGTTAAATTCCATCCGTCTAGGTCAAAGAGGTTTCGAGATATCATGTTCACAGACAGACAGACAGAATTCAAAAAATGTCTTTTTCGGATTCATGGAGGTCTGATATGTAGATTTATTAAAATCTCGAGATCAAATTTTATTGACGAGAGTATTTTTTTTCTCTTTGTGTTTTTTATTAATGAAAAAGCAAAATTTGATAGGGGCATTTGCGTTTGTCCAGTATTTAAGTTGAGGCTTGTGCGAATAGTAAGTCGTGCTTCAGTAACAAACTGAGCTTATCTCTAGTTGAAAAGTAGCCATTACAAAATCTCTGTAAGCCATCTTTTTTTTTTTTTTTTTTTTTTTTTTTTGCATCTCAATACAAAATATTAAATTCATAAAGTGTTGTGTCAACGAACAACCCGTTTTTTTTGGAAATGAAATAATCTAAAAGTAAATAGTCCTTGAAAACCCAAAACTTGCTTTCGAAATTCAGAAATGGCAAACGATTGGTTAAATTAAGTGATGATATTAGGCAAAGAGTTATTTTTGGGTGGTATAAAGCTCGAGTATTCATGACTCCGTATCAAACATCATCTCGACTGACATTTAATTAAACCTTTTTAAGATAAACATCATATGTTTTTTGTAGGCTAGAGAGAGTATATTAATATTAATGCATTTAAAAAAAATATTATGTGATTCAAAATGACATGTAACGTTTGAGCACCATTTTAAATATACAAACTGTTTTCCTTATCTGATTAGATGACAGAGCCTCTTTTGGAAATGTGTTGCTTTGTTACGGTCGATCTAAGTCCGTAACATCACATTAGGAATATCTGTTTCTTATCGGATTTCAGAAGGCGTCCTTGAAATAGGATGTCTACATGCCAATCATTTCACATCCTAGACTCACGTCACAAAAAATACAATTCAAATTTTAAAATATTCCAAATTGTATTTTTGCTTAAAGGAGAATATGTATAACGTATTTTTTAAATCAGATAGAATAAGTGTACATATATAGGCTTAATTTTGTGATCCGTTTGAATGGAAATATTGTTGAAAAAACATAAATATGACTTATGAACTTGTGTGTCGGAAAGGAAATTGGTTTTAAGTCGGAGATAATCTATATATGTAAGATTTTGAATAATGAAAGAAAAAACTTTTTATGATATTTTAATCTTTCAAATAAACAGAATTCATTTGAAGCTATTGGTGAATTGAATTTTCTTTTAATCTCCATGTTTCAAACTTCCCTGTGTTAAAAAAATGAAATTATGTCTGTCTGTTTGTCTGTGAACATGATAATTCAAAACTGCTTTGAGCTAGACGAATGAAATTTCGCTTATGGATTTAAATACATATTTGTAGAATTCTATCAATTGTTTAATGAAATCCATTTGTAGGAAGTATGTCTATCAGTCTGTCAGAATATAACTACAAAACAAAGAGATTTAGATGAATAAAATTTGGTGTACAGATTTTACATCTGAACTGGAGATACCTACCAAATTTGGAATCCTCTAAGCTAAAATCAAATAGGCTCTTTCTTAATTATTCTTCGCCAGTTGCATGCTTTTAATAATATATAAGTGCATTTGTAAAAGAATATACGAGAAAGTTTCAGAGAGACTGCTTCCGTTGGTTAAAAAAATAACTCTAAAGCAAAGAAGTGAAAAATTCATACATGTACTTCTCAAAAATGATTACATTTTTACAGTCAAAACTCTGAAAGTCACTTATTCGCCAAAGTCACCACCAAAACTGTTCTCGCCAAAGGAATGAATGCGGAATGGAAATATTCATTCATTCTTGGGTCTTATACAAGAGATTATTTAAATATTTATAAAATTAATGTGCCTGAATTATTTATGGAACTACCAAATATCTCGTGAAAAATGATAAAACTCAATATTAAGCACTTCAAATATGACCGAAACTTTTATTTATTTTTGTTTTATATTGAGAAAAAATAACACTGGCGAAAATTAGCGAGGAAAAGAAATTTTATTGTAAAAAAGAGGGTTTTCTGTTCGTTTCAGGATCTGTAGACTAGCACTTTCCGACGCTTGTACTTCTCTAAGGGATGGTACGCAGAAAGACGAGCAGTTATTACGATTCTCAAGTCCGCGAATAATCCGAATTTACCCTACTGTTAAATGTAAATGTCTCCTCTTTTCATCTTCCCTCTCACCTCTTTTTTGACTAAATGAACGACTCCTGACGTATGCGCAAAAGCTCGGAAGGTTTCCGAATCCGAAAATGAACAAAATTTTTTGAAACATTCTGAATTATAAATAATATTGATTTTCAATAGTTGCTGTATTCATAAATCGAAGTTCAGTAGGTTTAAACCATTTTAGGTGCTTTGTGTCAGGAAAATTTGTTTATATGCTGAATTGTCTGTGATCAAAAACGTTCGTCATCTAAGATCTGAATGCAATCTAGAATTTTAAAAATGTTTTTTTGGGTCACAAGAGAATTAGTAATATAATCATCTTCTATATAGAGACCTCTTTTGCAAATAAATATTAAATTTAATTCAAACTCTTTAGAAAAAATGTAGCTACCCACTTCCTTTCATGAAATAAAATGAACATTTAAAATTAATCAGGATTATTTCAGATCAAATTTTGGACGGAGCAACTAAAACCGATAAATTTACAATTTCTCAATTCAATAAATCTTCAATAAATAGATAAAGAGATACTTATTGTCTTTATCCTCTGGCTGTGCTTATAATAAGCATTAATTAAAAATTGGTAAACCGATGTATGCTCAGGTAACTGACTAACTGTTCCTACCATTGTTCCTACCACTGGCAGATATAAGTTTCTTGATCCCCCCCCCCCCCAAATAGCAAACTATGGTCAGTTCCTCCTAAAATCCTTCAAAAAAATAATCTACCCCGATATATTGAAGCTAAATCAGAATTTTGCCTAAATATACCAAACGCCATTTTTTTTTTCTTTTGCAAAAAATCCACCCGGACGATGATGCTAAAATTGCACGACAAATTTCATTTTCTTGAAATTCATAATCATGAGTGACTTCTTCTTGTGAGGTAGTCCATTGTTTAATTTTGCCCTATGGCAATACCAACAGAACGACGATGCTAAAATTGCACAACATATTTTCCAACCACTCGTGATTTGACACACATAACAGAAGTTAAAATAACCTACTTTTGTGGTGCAGTCGACACAACAGAATGAGAGATGATAAAACCTCATCACGAATTAAATTTTGCTAAAAGTGTTCAATGCCGAATATGTAGTCAAAGGTTCTAAAACATGCCACATAAATCGGACGATATTCCTGACAGTACTTGGCAACATCAATATTTTTCCAATGATGGTCAAAACCGCGAGCCTGGATTTATGAGCTCGCATTATAACCATCGTATCATACAAGCTAGAATTAATTTGTTGTATTGTAACGAACATCCATTATAACCAACGGAAATCAACTTGCACGCATATTCTCTAGTAAAGGTTGACTCGCATAATCTCCAAGTATTCTCCTGCACTCAACATAAAAATGATGGACCCTTGAAGCAAGACCGAGAACTTCATGAATGCAAAGATTTTTATTTTCAGAAACCCCTATATGAGAGTTGTGTGCTTAGAAAACTAGTATCTGTGTAATAAGTAGAATGCTATTTGGAAACAATGCTTACGAAAGAGTCTATTAGCATGAGATCTTTGGTGATTAATAAATTAAATGCGGTTAATACACAAGTACCAGAAAGCCGATTAAGTATTTGGGGCGCCTTTTTTTCTGACTATTTGATAATAGAATTTGGAACATAACTTACAACTGTAGTCACAAGATCGTATGCGAAATTTTATTTATTTAAATTAATGTGTTTGTGAGTTTTTGCGTTTACATGCATTTGAAAGTACAGACTGACTGACTTTGAACAATTTGATAGATTTGGTTCAAAATTTGGTAAATTTTAGGTGCTAAAATTGTATATCAAATTTTATTTATCTTGTTCTTTACGTTTTGTAGTTTTAGTGTTGTTTCCTTGCATTCGGACAGGTAGAAAAATGGACTTTATTGGAATGGTTCATACAATATTGAACAGAAAACTACAAATTTGGTTTCAAACCCATAAACCAAATTTCACTCATTTGGCTCAAAGAGTTTGTAAGTCATCGTGCTTACGGGAAGAAAATAGAATACCAAAAATGTGATTTTTTAGACTCAAGGATGTATGGAACATAGAGATTCTTGAAAATCTCGAGTTTGAATTTTTTTTTTTTTACAATAAAATATTTTTTCTTTGTACAGGAAAGAAATTTATACAAAAAAAAACAACTTTACATTCATAAAAAATTTCGATTTCAGGATTTTAACACTTTGCATTCAAATATGTAATTCGATGCATAATTATTCACTTAATACAAAAGCTTGTTTAGTGCTCCGAAGAATAATTGTATATATAATTGTTTTAAGTTTAATTTCCCCGAAAAATTAATCTACATCTGTAGGTATTTTTAATGATCAACTCTGTATTTACCACTCTGTAGGTATTTTTAATGATCAAAATAATAATAATAAATAAATAAATACAACGTCAAAATGATGTACCATCTGGAATGGTGCCTGAGAGCAGACATCCGAGTTCAAAGGGTTAATTAATTTCCAAGTATTAGATCTCCTACGTCCTTGCAGATTTCTGTCAAAATTTGGACTACATGTGTCTACGGCAAGTATAACCGATACTCTCTACTTGATAGAAACTCGTTAAAAACACGAATACGAGAAAGTGCGAAATAAAAACATTAGTGAGATGTAATTCGGTATATCAAATCAAAACTGTCATTGGTGGACAGTTTTCGGATGAGTGTGTGAACATGATGGCTCAAAAGTCCAACAAACAGGCCGAATGAAGTTTTGTATTCAGTCTTGACATCAAAGTTGTAAATTTGTATCAAATTTTAGGCTTATATGTTCAAAGGGAAGACATCCATATTGCATTTATGTTAAGTGAATTATATAACAAGATATGTGTATGTAGTACTGTAATGCGATTTGAAGGCCCTGGCTCAGCAGATTATAATTTTTTTCCTTATTTCTAACGCATTTAATCACTTTTTTGTTATAATTTACCATTTTCTTAATAATTAAAGTAATTATATGCATTAACCCTTTAAAGGGCCATTTTTTTCTAGTCATATTATGTTAAAATATTTTTAGGCTTGAAATTAGAATAAGAAAAGGGAATCATTTAGCTTATTAGATAAATTTAATTTGATTAATTAATTAATTTGGTTAATTAATAATTAAGTAACAAATAAGGACACATCATTTTGTGTAAGATAAAGAACTGAAGCATCTAAGTTTCTGTCTTTCTAAAAATATTTGTCAGAACTTATGCCAACCTACATAATTTCATACAAAGATTGATAAATTTGGTGGGAAGCATACTTCCTACGGCCCTAGAAAGAAATGTTTTTCGATAGAATAAAATGTTTTTCGATTTTTTTATATGTGCTATTATTATTTTTTTTCTAATTTAATCTCATTTAGGTAAAAAATAATAGGATATCCGAAGCTATTTAGTTACATACAGAGAGTACTGTGAAACTTTCCATAATTAAGGCAAGATGTTTATTAGTAAGTCATTTAGTATACATTACTTTTATACCCACATTATAGAGAAGTATGTTTATAACTGTTAAGGAAGCGAATTCAATAATTATTTTACCAAAATTAATATTTTTGGTTAAGTGTTTCATTTTTTTTAAATTTATTTCGAAATAAGCTTTATACCTAATTGTGTAAATAATTTCCTGGCTGAAAAATGAAAATACAGGGTGACCATAAAATAACTTTCCCCATTTGGCGGCATCCGCAGCTAAAACGAATGAGCGAAATGAAACCACATTTCATATACAGAATGCGGAAGGCATGAGAAGATGAATTCCGCAGGGAAAAATATTAGTACCAAAAGTTGCCGATAAGGGAAATATTAGCGCTGTGGGAGTAGAGTTATGAATGAATTCATGAAATTCATAGAAAATAATCTTTTATTCATTTATATTAAAGTCCCTTGGACGCCGTACAGCATTTTGAATATTCTGACCTTCCATGTGTACAACATATTGCATACGGTGTATGCCGTTCTCCACTGCTGAGTGTAAACTGTCAATTTTGATGTTTGTAACAACCCGTCTTATGTTCTGTTCCAAGACAAGCAGGTTTGCTTAAGAGCAGCCACGGCATTATACTGTCTAGTGTAGGACAATTTTACCAGTACAGCATGCTGAGGTAAGGTAGAGCTCATGTTAAAAATCAATAGTCAAGAACGAATTGCGTACAGGTCATTTGCTCTTCAATTTTACAAGCAATGCTTGGCGCTGCTGTCACGCAAGCACTAGGAATTTTCATAATCCATCCCAATATGCACATTCCCTCGTTCGTATGTGACATCAGCGCCAATATTTTTCCTATCGGCAACTTTTAATACTAAATTTTTTTTCTACGGAATTAACCTTCTCATGTCTTCCACAGTCTGTATATGAAATGTGGTCTCATTTCGTTCATTCGTTTTAACTGTAGATGCCGCTTAACAGGGAAAGTTAATTTATGTCCACCCTGTATATACATCGTTGTAGCTGTTTATTTTTTGAGTTTTTAAAAATAATACTCTAATATAAAAACAACAATAATCACTGACTAGGGTCATTGCACTAGTTACCCAGTTGGTAATTATGACCCTAGAACGAGAAAGTTCCATTTTTTAAATACCCATGCAGTTGTTAGAGATAATGAACTTTTGTCAGAATATCACTCCCTAACTTATTTTCGGTTATTTTTGTATTGCCCTGAATAATCTAATTTCTTCTTATACAAAGACGCTCTTTCTAGAATTTATTTTATGAGACGATATTTCTTTTAAACTCCCCCGAAACTAAACACATCGATCAGGTATTGGTACTAATTATTCACCACAATTCCGGATTACTTTAAATGCAGGAATAAATGCTTTCTGGATATAAGTCCAATAATCTACAGACCTTTGCAGTATCTTAAATTGCAGGGACGGAGCAACAGCATGATTAAAGTGAAATTGATTGCAAAAGAATTAATAACACGGAGCTGTAATAACAATAATTATCATATTCATCATCCGACTCCCTTGAAAGAAAAACGCAACTATTTTTAGACGCAGGTGCCTCTCCTCATCCTAAAACGGGTATAAGTAGCTTGCATCTAATTTTTTTTATTATTATTTGCGTATCTTCTTAGATGTTTTTAGTCGGCCTTGAATGAAACTGGGAAATGCCTTTTACGTTCGACGTGCCCTAAGGCTGCATTGATTCTGAATTTGGGCCTACACTGTCAGTATACTAATGGGCATGGATGCTGGGCAGTCCTTTTTTTACTCGGTGTTATTGCTAGGTCAAATTCGACGTTCCAGTAGTAATGAGATACAAAAAAGCTCTGAACTTGGTCCCTTACCTATTACATACGAAAAATACTGTTCCTAATGTTAAAATTTTGTATTTAGGTTTGTCAGGGGGCGGTAGTTTTTTTTTTGGGGGGGGGGAGCCATTTTTAGAATCATATGTATCAAAATGATGGATACAAAGGTGTAACTCAACAAAGTGAATTATGAAATACCTACTTTTAAAAATTGTAATCGACATTTTTTTTGTTAAAACTGAATTTATTTTTGCTTTAATTGAAGGTATTATAATGAAATATAATTGTTTATTATCCATTTCACAATCTTATTAATTATAATATATAATTATTAAATTTAAAGAATAAGTGCCTTTATCAGTTATCTTTTCTTTCTTGAAACAGCTTGCTGGGATTTCAAATATTTTATAATATATTTAATTTTTGTGAAAAATAAAATTCAAATGCATATATCATAAAAAAATAAGAATACTTAATTTTTAATAAAATTTCTTTTACTGAATTTCACCGGGAAATTTATCAAATTGCTGTGAATATAATGTTATTTTCACTTTCAGATAAAACAGCCAAATCACATTTTCACTTGATCTCTGTTATTTTTTCAAAAAATTATTTTCGAAAATGTCTCCCTCCCCCCTCCAAAGAAATCAGACGTTTGTATAAATACAAATGTATAAGGGTTTTGTTAAAAGTATATCAGTTTAAAAAGAGTCTTAATTATGAATCACAAGAGCTGCCATGCGGCTTTAGACATATATTTTGCCGACAGTATATGTTATAAAATAATAGTAAATACTATTATAAAAACTGGGTTAACTGAACAATATGTTACTGGGATGTGTAAATTACAAATGTTAGTATTTAAAACAACATCTATAATTATTTTTTCAAGAATTCAAATTTCTTCTTTTCTCTTCACTTCTCGAACTATGCTTAGATTTTCTTTTCTCGCATACGTAGTCTTCAGAAAGTCTAGTAATCGTCAAAAAATTCGAACTCGTGATTTTGACGAGACAACATATTTTAGACCCGATTTTTAGAAAATATCCGTCCGTCTGTTTGTCTGTCTGTATGTGACAAAGATGATTCAAAAACGCTTCGAACTTGACGCTTAAAATTTGGTATCTGATCTATGCGCCAAATTTGCATATTTTTTATCAAATTTTGAGTAAAATAATTTGTTCAAAGGAAATCCATCTGTCCGAAAATAAGAAACACGATAACTACAAGATGAAGAGAACTAAATACGTAGGATTCCGTACACAGATTTACCGTCTATAGTGTAGACACCTGTCAAATTATGAGCCAAATCCAAGAGTGTGTTGATTGTCTGTCGGTCAATTCTTTCATGAACATGTCAACGCAATAATTCGGAAACGCAATCACTCAAATGTATCAAATTTGGTATGGAATTTTATGACTACAAGTGCAGTTTTGTGTCATATTTTTATTTCAATCCATTGAGAAAAACACGTTTAAAGCACAAATCCGATTTTTGAATACTATTAACGCAAGCCAAAGATTAGTCGCCAGAAATGGCACGATAGATTCAGTAAGAATGCTAAATTCACGCCAAATGTTAATATTTCGTTACTATTGTACGTCAATGGCATGGAAGGTGTTATGTGCTATGACAAGTTTATTACAGTGTATGAGAGAAAGTTTTAGGGGAGATGACACCAACTGGTTTTAAAGTTGCTTTAAATAATGTTTATAGTTTGAAAATGGGAAGCGGAGCGTTAACATTTGAAGATGGAATTTTTTAACGATCGCTAAACTTTCTCTTTTTATATGCTTTATGAGACAAAGTTATAACGTTATAAAAGTTAAACTTTAAAAATAAGTCAGTACATTCAATTAGCGCCATTTTTTCTAATTTCTCAAATTCGAAATGCATTGAAAGGAATCAAAATTCTACAAAAATAGTTAGAAAGAGAACATGACAAAACTAATGTGGAAAATGGTTTTAAATATTATAAATTTTAACACCGCCGTTTGAATTGAAATACTGAATTTTCTATATTTCGATTCAAAAAAATCTTTCTAAAACTTCTTCTTTCATTTTATGAATTTGACGATCAATTTTGATTTATTTATTCATTGCATTTTATCGATTTTTGAATAAAGGAAATCGAAATGAGTGTCCTGATTTACAATAGAAAACATTGTATGTGCATTTTAGCCCCTTGCATCGGATGGCTCCTCTCAGACATCATTCAAGACGGGACATCGATTTTGACGTTTCATTTGTTTACTTTTTAATTTTGATTGTTAAAAATACCTAGAAGTGGTAAAAAGATGCGTATTAATTTTTCTGGAAAATTCGATTTGAAGCATTTATGTATATTTATGTTTCGGAGCTAGAAACAAGTCCTTGTATTAAGTGTATAATTATGGATTGAATTACTTTTCAGAAGGCAAAGGGTATAATACCTTAAATGGTATTTAATTATACCGATTATTCTTACTTAATAGTACTTAATTATTCTACTTAAGGTAGTAGATAGAAAGGTAGTAATTAATAGAGGTATTTACGAATAATTGGTAGATGCATTTACGACTGATTTCAAATCATAAAATTAACGATTGAAACGGGAAAAAAAGAAAATGTTGATAGCTTTATTTTTCTGTTGATAGCTTTCTGTACCTGATTTCTGATGATTTCTGTATTTTTCTGGAATTTATGGGTGAAAAATATTTCCCTGTAGATTTCAAACTTATAGTGACTAAATGTTTGAAAGAGCCTTCCTAAACTTATACACATTGCTCAAAAATATTTCAAAATTAATACGAAGCATTGAAAAAAGAAACATTTAATTGTGTTTTTTTTAATCAATTAAACAGGAATACGAGCTTTGGGCAGTGGTAATTCGTAAGTAAGGGTTGCAGAGCTGCAGTATTTCTTGAAAGTTATTTTTAAAGTTACATTTTCATTCTTACTTGAATTTGCTTACTTTATATTCTGAGAATTCTATGCTCAACGAAAATAAATAAATAAATAACAGAAAAGAAATCAATAAGCAAGTAAAACGCAGACCAGGCCTATTCGTTGAGCAGGCAGTGAAAGCCCACTGTGCACGCAACTAATTGATTGATTTGAAGGCCAAAAGCAACCCTTTCTCTCTTTTGAATATAGCACTGTAACTACAGTAAAGGCGGAAAAAACTTGGGGCGCAATCAGTAGATCTCTTTTATTTCGCCCACTTCATTTCCTCAGTTTTTTTTATAAATTTATTTTTTCGATTCTTGTTGCTTACAGAAACACATCTAGTTTACAGAATACTCATTTACATTGATTAGAAGTTGCTCTTCGAGAATGGTACGGGTGTAATTTTCTAAAAAAATTTACTCGAATGAAGAATTTAATTCATTCGAGTAAAACAATTATTATAAATTATTATATGTAAAAAAAATGTCGAATATTTGCAGAACATTTATTGCTATCTCATTCGAAATTCAGATTTGGATAAGAGTATCGAGCAGACGGATGGTGAGGAGAGTGTGTGAGAGGAAATGAACTCTGATAATTTCATATGCAGAATTATCATTTCAGAATTCATATAATTTTCTATTGAAAAAAATTACAAAGAAATTTATATCATATAAGGTTATAATATGCTTGGAATTTAATATGTTTTAGTTATTTAATATATTCGGTACGAAACAAACTTCATATGGTGATTTAAAATTTAAAAAATTAAGCTATTTATGGGCAAATTAACTTTTTTTAAATTCCAATCTCTTGATAAATATTTTTGCAGCACTCATTTCTGTGTTGACGAGTCGTCACTGGTATTATATTTTTGCAAATTCCCCATTCTTGTGCATTTTGAAATATCCCCTAATCTTTGTGAGCATGTATATAGTAAGCTAGCTGTCATGGAGCTTAAAAGACATCAAGGTTAAATGTCAAGTCGGTGAAATGTCCACGGTCGACCTTGAATATACGTGAACAAATTAAAGTTCTATGATAATTTCTTTCGGCAAAGAACACTGACTGCACATTCAAGACGAACGGAAAACCTTTTCCTACTCATCCATATATTCACCAAATCCGTTTATATTTGCATTCCACTCTCCGTGATTGGCATTTTTAATTTGCAATTCATCTAAAATCGGCGTTTCAATCTACAACGAATGTTTAAATGACAGCTGTAATCTATAATAGATCTTCAGCAGTAAAGAGATTGCGTTCTAACAAAAACTTTGCCGTCATAGGTTTTTATCTGTATCTCATTTTTGTTCATTTGATTTTTCATCGTTTCTAATAATCTGAAAGGTGTTCGCAGTCAGAGAAAAAAAATTATCATAACCTTTTGCATAATCATTGCATCATTATTCAGTTAAATGAGATGAGGAAAAAAAATAATGGAAACATTCTTGAAAGATTAGTATTTAAGGATCTGACTTCAAATATAAATAGATTCAATTAGGCTATTCAAATATAAATAGATAATTTTACCTAATAACTCCAATAGCTTAGCTAAATTAATTAATTGGTTAATTTATCTGCTCTGAGTTAATTTATCTGAGTTTCGTTTTGTCCTTGGCACAGTATTTTTTTATCATTATCGAAGCTTAACTAACAATTTATTAATCTATTAAATCAAAATCTAACTTCAAAATAATAGGAATTCAGCAATCCAATAAGCGATTTTGCGATGAGGGGAGATTAGTTAGATTAACGTCCCATTCTAAATTTACATGAGGTGTATTTTGAAGTAGTGCGAGGAGATATCAACCCCCTTACATGTGAATTATATTTGAATATGGACAAGTTTAACGTGTGTCAAACATATATAAACATACTTTAGCAAATGTGTATCCGAGAAAAAGAAACTTTTGAAAATTTTAACGTTGGTTTATTTCACGACGGGAGGCATAATTTATACAGATAAAAAGCGGGAAGATATACGTTAGTCTACATCGCGGAACAAGAGCAAAATTGGTAGAATTTTTTCCCTTCGTTGTTTTAAAATGAGATTTTGATTGGGTTTTTTTCGCCTCCTGTCGATTTAGGAAAGGGAATCTTAGGTATCTTTAAAAGAATGTTGTAAGTATTAAGGATTGTTATTCCTTCACTCGGAATGTCAGAAAATTTTGAGATCAACCGTTTTATAGAGTGTGTGTAGAATTAAGTAAATAAAAAAGTGGGAATGGGATTTGGAGATAAGAGAGCATTTTAGAATGCAGTTAATACGGCTTACAGTAAGATAAAAATTAGGAAATTATGAAGGATTTAAATTAGATTAAGAGATTTCATTACATATATACAGTGGATATCCAATAGAATGGGCCCGTTGGTGTGCTAAGGAAGTTTGGAGAATGGGAGGAGAGGGTTCCCGCCTTAGATGTCGCCATTATTATTTAACTACAGTTTAAAATTACAAGATGAGTCAAAAAATAGGTTACTTTGAAATGGTACGCAATTATTATTAAATTAAGATTAGTTTAGTTATATATTAACGTCCCATTTTAAAGTAACACTAGAGTTATTTTGGGACGGACCTGAACTGGTAACTTTCATATGTGTATATATTTCATGTTCATATGTGTTTTTGCAAACTTCCTTGTGGCTTTTCAGCATCAGGATTTATATAGACACTGCTGTATCAAGACGTCACATGTTAAATCTGTCTACATTTTATTAATGCAAATATTAGTAAAATTTATGTATATTTTTTATGTAAAATTATGTTGTTCCAGTATGCATATGCTACAAAAATGCAAGGTCAACTATCTAAACAATGTTTTTTCCAATCTGCTCTCAAATTGTTGCGTGTGATTACTGCAAGCCGTCACAAGATGTTTGTCATTAATGGTTGTAGTTGTTGCATCAAAATGTAACAGCATTGTAATACTAGAACGGCTAATGATTTATGTTATTTCAAAACGAAAGACAACAAAAAGAAATCTGTTTTATCGTGCGTGGTGTTTTTAAATATTACTTTTTAATGTAATAACGACGACATGGGGCTTTATATTAGTCAGAAAAGGAAAAAAAAAAAAAAACGGAATAGGGCAACCTAATTTAGCATTTTAATCCCGTATAGATCCAAGTGAAGTATGCTTACTACTAAATTCCTCAATGTTTTAATGAAGTTATGTAGGTTGGCATAACTTTACACAAATTTTTCAATAAGACAAAACCCTAGATGTTTTAGTTTCTTATCTCACACAAAATGATGTGTTTTGATTTGTTACTTAGTCATTAATAAATCAAATTAAATTTATCTAATAAGCTAATTGAATCGCTTTCCAACTAGCCAATCTCAATCCTAAAAATATTTTAATATACCATGACTAGAAAAAAATGGTCTTTTTTAAGGGTTGACTTACGGAACATGATTGTTCCAGCATGAATATGTTACAAAAATGTAAAACCAACTATCTAAACCCAGTTTTTTCCAAATTTGATTTAATCCTTTTCTTAATTTGGAGGAAAATTGCAAATTAGATTACGAAAAGTGGACGAAAAAAATATAGATCTACTGCGCAAACATTTATTGAAAGAGAGCGCTGGATTTGATCGAAGTTTCAAAATTTTTCTATGACTCTACATCTATTTTCAGTTTTCATTTTAACCTTGCAAACTGTTAATTATTTGTACTTGAACATACTTACCTTTGTCTAACGCGCTTTCAAAGTCAAATTTATTTATTTGACAGGTAGCAGAATCACTGATATATAAGGGATTTTATCCAAGGGCGGTTTCAAGGAAATGTCTGAACAATTACTTGTTAACAGCTGAAGAATAGAACCCAAAATCTCAGTTGCATGGAAGTTTAAGGTGTTATCTGATGTTTTTCTCCCAAATTGCCCAAAGGAATTTGATAAATATACATAAAAAACACACTCGAAAACATGCTTGTCGAATGCTCTGTTACACGTGAACGTTTTTTATAATCATTTCCCAGTCAAGACGTGTTACAAAACTTCAAATTGATAAAATTGTTCCGCAATAAAGATCACGTCGAATACATCAATAAACATCCTGTAAACTCGCTGGGTAGTTATTATAGCGCATTCATCATGGCATCCGTTTGAATTCCATTGAGTCTTCTGGGGAGGCTTTAATTGCAGGCGTTAATAGAGACATAAAGAAAAGCCTGTAAGCACTTAGTTTATATGACGTGCTAGAATACTTATTATGGCACACCCTTATCAGAGATTGAATCTTGGTGATTGCTGAATGTACAACTTTTGTTATAATTCTCAAGATACTAGTTTGGTTGATATGTCTAGACTTACTGTTAACATTTTCAACAAAGCGTTTCTTCATACCTCATGGCGTTTCTGTTAGAATGTTTTGTCATGCAAGTTGAATGAGGCAAATTGCAGAGTGATTAGTCAGTTTGATTTCTGTCACAAATAATGTGATAATTTGATCACTTCCCACTGAGAATCTGCCAATCAGTTTCAAATTTAAAAAAATGACCTGCTATAAAAATCACGACGAATACATCAATAAGCATCCTGTAAGTTCTCTGGATAGTTATTATAGCGCATTTATCATGACGTCCATTATGAATTCCATTGATTCCTCTTGGATGTCTTTAACTTACGTTAATAGAGACATGAAGCAAACATCTACATGTAAGCACTTAGTTCATATGATATGCTAAAATATTCATTAAGACACACCCTTATCCGAGATTAAAACTTGACGATTGCTCAATTCATAGCTTTTGTTACAAATGTGAAGGTACTAGCTAGTTTTGTTGATATATTTAAACTAGACTGAATGTTAATATTTTCCATTGTGAAGGATGGCTTTTCAAGTAGCGGAATATTTTGTCACGCCTGCTTAATAAGCTAAATTGCAGATTACTTAATCGAATTGATTTCTATTACAAGTTACGTGTTGGTTTATTTAAATATAAAAATAACTTATACATTTTATTGATTTTTTGCTCACTAATCAAAAACATCTTATAATATATTAATGTTTCAAACTTGACTTATCTCGTAATTTATTCCACTTAACGATGAGCATTGAAATGCCTTGTTGTTTGTATTTATTTTATGGTAAATAATAAGAAACTGGAAATAAAATTAACTAATGGAACTATTTTCTTTGATTTTTTCGCATTCTTGCTCAACATGGCGCGCTTTGAGCTTTTTAATATGATGAAGAGTGTGGAATACGCATTTGGACTACTCCCCTTTGAACAGTAGAGTTCGGTCTTTGACAGATATCTAGACTTAGATCACAACCCAAATTTCATTTATTTAGATTATTGCACCTTTGAATCATCGTCTTCAGTTACAAGGATATAGACAGACAGAAAGTTAGCCGGTGTCATGGATTTTGTTTAAATTTCGAGACATCTCTACAATTCTAGAAATGAAACTATATGCTAAATTTCATTTATCGATCCCGTTACATTTTT
>JAPMOR010033400.1:517947-530382 GCA_026543865.1 Argiope aurantia
ACTGACAGATAGACATACAGTACAATCTTATTTATCCGAACTCCAGCTACTAGAATCGCTTTAGGGAAGAAAAATGAAGAAATCTGCAAACATTATCTTCTCGAGTAAAAACATATTGAGAAACAACTGACTTTGATTGATATGTTCTAGGATATTTGAATACATTATGTATACAAATGTAAACAACATGTCTTTGATAATCATTGTACTTACAAATTATAAACGACTTTTTTTTTCCTCTGTAAGAAATAACTTTTTTTTATTTAATTACCCGTTTATTTAATTACCCGGATTGGCTTTGGTCCGAATTAAAAAAAGTACTCGGCAATCAACTGTAATTCCAAAACTCGGGCAAGTATAAAATCTGACGATTCATCACCATTTTGATGTTAAATTTTTGACGAATACAATACTTTCTCTTTGCATTCGTCAAAACATGTACGAGTCCGAGAAACGTGTTCGAGTAACATGTACGAGTACGTCGTGTACGAAATAATAAAAAACAAATAAAAAATCTACAGTTTAGACGAGAAAATTAAAAAAAAAATGAATTGTTTTATATGGTTTAATTTTAAAGAAGAAATATTTAATTTTCTTTCTCTGTATCCTATTCTATTTATTTTATTGAATTAGATATTAGTGCTCTAGTAAATGAGTTATCTAGGTCGTCCATCCATCAATTTGCTTCAAAACTTGTTAAGGCATCGATTGAGACATAGGCATAGATTGATTATATTGATTATTATTGACTTTTTTCCAAACAATAAAACTCATTAACAGTTGACGGTACCAGCCCTTCAGAAACAAATACTAAACTTCAAACTTCCTTGATCTCTGGTTCCAAGAATTAATAGTTTCTTATTCGTGAAGAACGAACTGAATGCTATAGAATGAATAAAAACCTTCTATTTCGGCGCTATAGAATGAGTAAAAACCTTTAATTTCGGTACAAAACCATTCTTGTATGTCATTTATTTTAAACCCCATTATTGCCGTGCCGTACATCATACATGAATGGATTGTTGTAATTTTATTTTATAAGTTAACTCATCTATAAACGTTTTAATCGGATACGAATATTATGTGGAATCTAAAAATGTCTCGAGCTTCTGATTACTGTTAGTTAAATCGATGCGACTAATCAAAACAGTATATATCATTTTATTAAATAACAGAGAAAATAAAGCAGTTAAGGAGTTAGACCTCATGCACATGCTGAAATAATGCAGAGCTAATTACTTTTTGCAATGGTTCCTAGCTTTTATTTCCTCCAGTTCTCTTTGACTAGTCTCCTTATTTTTAATTACTCTTAAATGTTATACCCCCCTCTCCTTTAATCCCCCTTCATGAAAAGAAGTTATCATTTACATTTTAAAGAGTTTTAGTTACTTTAAATAAAACGATTTGAATTAATTTTATAGCTTTAGTAAGATTTATTTTTTAATTTTATAACATTTTTTAATAATATTAGTTATTGACAACTAACAAGAAAGGGTATTGAAATGATTTCCTAAACTTTTGATGAAGGCTGATAATTTCTTAAGAGAATCAACTATTCAAGGGGTTTGTACGATTAATTCACACAGCGCTTTGTTATTCTTCATTTAACAGCTCCTTTATTAAGGACAAATAATAATTTTGAAAATAAGCAGCTAAACCGAATATTGTCAAACACTTCATAACAAATCCTATCTTCTCAAGGATGTATTTACATTTTCGCGTTTACTTTTACAGTAATGGCATATGTCAACATCGAAGAATCGAAAAATAATTTCTTTTGACTATTGATAAAGGGAGAAGTAATACTGCAATGAGGGAGCGAAATATTTTCTGTGTAGTCTGCCAACGAAAAAAGGGACATGATTTCAGCTCTGTCTCGAATGTATCAATAAAACAATTTCCTATCACTGTTTTAGAATGTAGCCCCTGATAGAACTTGGAGAGGAAACTCTTTATTATCTAAAGATAAAGTGAAAAATGGAAAAATTTCATTGAAGAAGCATGTTATTTTGTTACTGTTCCCCGAAGGACACCCGATTCGAACTAAAAAAATAAAGAATAATCGAATCAGGCAAGTGCGACCAGAGGATTGCCAGATTAATGAAAACGATGGATGAGAATCGGTTAAAAATGTATTTAATCAGCAGTGTTTATATGTTTTATACCTATATTTACAGCACAAAATATACAAAATATCATCCTTTTTATAATAAATATTACAAAATAGGATCAGAAGTCTACTGTTTATGTGATTTCAGAGATCTCTAATATCGAAATGCAGTAACATGTATTCAATTTCACCTTCCCCTCTTGCCCTTATGAAAATACAGGGCAACGTGTGGTGTCGGATTATAGAGGAATCTGGACCCTGTATATAAAATAGCCTGAGAGGAGAAATCTAATTTATAACATATTTTCTTCTTCTTTAAAAACTTTCTGAATTGAAAAATTTTAGAATTACAACTTTTATTTTAACTTTAATCTTAAAATAAATTCTGGTAATTATTTTTACTTTTTCGTATATGAAGAATACAAAAAGAAAAAAGTATTGCAATCGTCACAAAGTTGAGTCTGAAAACCACATAATTGGAATTATGTCTGACTGTCTTCGGAAACTATTTATAATTCAAAAGCATGTTAAGCAAGATGGAGGATATTTTTCTCCACTCCAAGTTTGTAAATGTCTTTCAACTAAATCCATTCATAGGAAGTCTGGATGCTAGGCTGTCCGAAGTTAGCAGGATGGCTACAAAACGTAGAGAGAGCTAAATGCATAAAAATTGATGGACAGATTTAATATCTAAAGTATAGATGTGTATCGAATTTGGAGCCAAATCCGTTAAGGAGTTGCCCTCTGTCAGTTAGTACTTTTACAAGCATGTAAACATTCAATAAGCCCAATACTTCAATAATTCATTAAGCCCAACATTCAATAATTCATTAAGCCCAATGACTTAAATATATTAAATTTAGTATGTAATTTTGTGACTAAAATTATAATTCCGTATCAAATTTTGGTTTCAATCGGCCTGTAAAAGTGTGCTTAAAATAAACATTCGGTGTTCTAGTGCTTGTGTCTTAACATCATACTAACGATTAACGTGTGTTAATCGTCAAATATGTACCCTAATAAGATCTTTCGTAACTATTACTCACCAATAGTATGCTGTCAATAATACAAGTACATTTAATAGAGAATGTACGAGAAAGATAAGGGTAAACCACTCCTGCTGGTTCCATGAAATTTTACTTGTTTAATAATTTTTTGTTTAGTTTGATTAACATTTTTATTATTTGCGATGTACATAATCCTGCGTGGTTATGTGTACATTAACACGTGCATGATGAATTTCTAAAATAAATTTGATAAAACGAAATCTACGATCGCAAATTTAAGTTATTATTTGTCTTAATTAATTTAAGTCATTGACCAGTTTAAACCGGTTTACGAGAGTTCCAAACAGAGCTCTAAAACTTTTTTTGCCAACCAAGAAAAAATTAAAAATGAAAATTGCCATTTATGCTTTATTCATTGCCTTCGCTATGTTGAGCTTCAAAGTAACAACATGTTCCACATGATAAAAAGATATATTTGTAAAATTCACTTATATCATAGTAAAAGTTAGATTTTAAAAATTTTTAATTAGTTTCTAGTTTTCAGTCATTAATTTATAATTTATTATTATAGACACAACGGAATTTTGAAACCTATTTGTTTTCAAATCTTTTATTCACTTGTATGAAATCAAAGTTTAATTAAATTTACAATTTTTGATTAATAATTAAATTCTAATAGCACTTAGTTAGTGCATTATTTTGAATGGAAGATAAGTGTACAAAATAGGAAATCCCAGGATATCAAAAAGTGAAAGAAAAATCGATTGCAAAATTTCATATTTGCATGTCAAGCTAAATAAAAGTTTTAGGCAGTTGCAAAAAGAAAAATGTACAGATTGATTTGAAGTTTTTTAAATGCTATTATGTTAAAATTTCAAGTTCATTTATAGAAGGCAAGTGGGGGCATGTGTCGTTATGGAAAATGGCTAGTTTCTTGGTCTGAGGACTAAGTGTTCGAAACGTCATTCCATCAAAGATTCCTATGTCTGTTTTACACATTCTTATAGAATGTACATGATTTTCCTCACAGCATTCCATTATTTCAGAAATTTCATCCTGATTTGGGCGAGTTGCTTTCTAAAACTCATGTTAACTTTTCAAATTAAAAAATAAATATTGGTTTTTATAATTGTAGATAAACATTAGCCACGCTTTTTAGTACTGTACCAATACTTACACCACTGTGGCACTTTTCCATGACTCACATTTTTACACTTTTAGACATTTCAATTTCGTAAACATTCCATGTTTCGATTTTATTATAGATTTATATCAATATTTGAATACCATGCGTGTGGCGCAGCTTAGTCCAAAATGGCTTTTGTGTCATAAAACACAAACGAATTCATACTCAAAGACTCGTAATGTATGAGACTCTGGTGCATATGTCTGATTTACGTCGTACAAGCGAATAGAAGACTGTCGGAGAAATAAATGAGTTTGGTAACGCACACATACCTCCGATTTCCTTCCGATTGGGGTAAATGCTGGACAGAAGTATCTCTAATATCTTATCTTATTTCTGACACAAGTGTGGACTATCAACTCACATAAGATTTAGGTATTTTGCGGTCCTAGACAATGCACATTATGAGGCTTTTCTTTAAATAAACGGGTCAATTTAGTTTCACATAACACGTTTTTAAGTTAATCAAAATGTTAATGAATTACTTGTTATTTTTTAGGAACTTTGTGAAAATAAATTTGTTTTTATTTATTTATTTTTCAGTATGTATGTCCCAGAAAAATGGCTAAAAATTAAAAGTTTTCAAAAATTAAACATAGATATTATATAATGATTTTCTTATATTATTATAATAGACTAAAGAAATAATAAACTTCAAACAAATATGATATTAAAGATTTTATTTTGCAGAATCTTTATGATGCTATCTTTTAACTGGTTATGTAGAATATCACATAGTCAGTTAAATGATTACCATATTATATCATAATTAGAATATAGCATCTATTATTATAATATACTATATAAATAAACAAATATTATGCTTTAATTTATTTAATAATTCGATGTAAACGTATAATTTAACAATTCAATGTAAACAGTCCTTCTGTTTTATTCGACACAATTTTATTTTTTACAAACTTATTTACTTCTCAATTAGACGAAAAACATTTTTCAATCGACCTGCTTGCCGTTCAGTCAATCCAGTGGCCCAAGCGGATGACTAATCCATCGCCGTCTTGAATAAATGTCCCAATGTTAGCACGGTCAGGACCTTAGGATATTTAATAAAAGATTAGTCATGAGAATGGGATTGAAACGAAGTGTAGATCTCTTCATCTAACACCGTACAAAATGAAGTTCAACCAAAATAACCTTCGTGAATTTTGAAAATGGGACTCTAATATAAACCAATTAGATTACAGCAACGAGCTGTGCAAACTAATACCAAAAACGCAGATAATAATCTTTTATTAAACTTGCCGAGCTTTTATGTAATTCTCACATTAAAAATGCCTTTCTTTAATTCTAGAGTATTCATCATTATTTTCAGTGAATTTATGTGACGCAATTTTACGTGGCAATCGTCTGAAATCACTTTTAATCTTTTATTATTCGCAAACGAAAGATATGGGTAACTTACTAGATAACAACCTTGATTATCGCACTTCCATAATTATCAAAAGCATCGTTGGGTCAGAGAAGGAAAAAAAATGAGTACTTGTTAGATAACATGTAAATGATAAGCAAAATATCACTATTATTCATCTTACTGGTATTTCATTTCTATAAAAAATAAAGTATATTACTTAAACTCATAGATATTTTCTTCATTATTGCATAATTTGCTTCTAAAAATTAAAAATATTGCTGCCAGTCAAAGCTATTTGTATTCTTTCATAATCGATTTTCATAATAAAGAATGCCATCCGTCCTTGTTGAGTAATAAAGAATATTCATACAAAAGAGCGATCCTTTTTGATGTTCTAAAAATAGAAGAGATATTCGACATAGTTAAAAAAATCTGGTATTTTGGCCTTGAAGAGAAGTTACCTTGAATGAAAATATTATCTCATGTCATCAATCAAATGTACCAAAAATTACGTAGTTTTCTGTAATAAAAGCTAAACATTGCCTGAAATAAAAATTCAGTGTGCATAACTGTCTAACTTGAATTATGATGGATCTATTAATAGGGTAAGAAACAGAAAAAAGTATTTAACAAGCAATGTATTTTCTCTTCAGTTGGGGATATTAATGATTACCTGAGGGTAGGAGGGGCATCGAGATACCGTCTGTGTAATTAATTTTTATCTTTTGTGTGCAAAAACAAAGAGAAAGTATTACATTGTCAAATTACTGATCTCGAGGTTTCAGAGAATCTAAGTTTAAGATATTCCTCAGTCCTAAAGAGACATTTTGGGAATTGTATCTGTATATGAACACGTTATTTAAAAAAAATTGCAAGGAGTATGTCCTCCTAATTTTAACTTGAAGTCAAATGACAAAAGCAACAACTGATACTTTCAACTATCTGATAAATTCCATTCCAAGCCAACGTATGTACATTTGACCTTCAAAGGATTTGACATGCACAAGACCCACATAAACAGCGTGGTGATGAATCTCAGGACTCAAAATCATCCGCCCTCAACAACGATACCTTGCCACCAGATGCCACGATTGCCATCAATCAAACTTACCAAAAATTACGTAGTATTCTGTGGTAAAAGCTACAAACATTGAATGAATTAAAAATTAAGTGTGCATAACAGTCTAACTTGAACTTTGATCGATCTATTAATAGGGTGAGAAACAGCAAAAAATATTTAACAAGTTATCTATTTTCTCTTCAGTTGGGGTTATTAATTATTACCTGAGGGTAGAAGGGGTACCAAGATACCAATTTTTATCTTTTGTACGCGAAAACAAAGAGAAAGTATCATATTGTCAAAATACTGATCTCGAGGTTTCAGTGAATCTAAGTTTGAGATATTCTACAGTCCTGAGAGACATTTTTGGAATAGCATCTGTCTCTGAACACGATAACTAAAAAAATGCAAAGATTGGTATTCAGTCTATAACAAAATTTATAGGTTTCCATCAAATTTTGAATGAGATTTATCCCCATGAAGTCTATCTGTGAATCCGAATGTATGTAGACATTATAAATAAAAAATGCAAAGAGCTCAACGGATAGAATTTGATACACAGTGTTATCCTCAAAATTGTAGATCCATATTCGGATTTTGAACCAAATAGGTCAGCGGGTCGTTGGTCGGTACGCACGCATGGCACCGCGATAAGTCAAAAATGTAGCGACTAAAATGAAGGAAATCGTGTATTTGACCTTGTTATTAAAATTATCATCAAGATTTGTATCAAATCTGTTGAATCAAATTTTGGTTTCAATCGGCCTAAAAGAAAGCGTCGAAAATGCATGTTCCAATTTCATACGAGGCAAGCGACCTTCATCATGGAACATGTGAAAAAATCTAGGGGTAACCAATCCCACTTGTTTAATTCTTTTTTTAATTTAAACTATTTCATGTGCTTAAAATGGAAATCGTGGTAACTGGTGGCAGGATGTCGTTGTTCATGTTGGGTGATTTTCAGTCCTGAGATTTGATACCATGTCGTTTATGTGAGCCTGGTGCATGTCAAATCCTCTGAAGGTCAAATGCACTTATGTTGGCTTGGAATAGAAATGTATAAAATAACTGAACATGTTAGTTGTCACCTTTGTCATTTTACTTCATGTTAAAATTAGGAGAATCATCCACTTAATAGTTTAGAACAATTAAACAGAGGACTTCAAAACATGAAATATAAGATCTTTTGTCATTTTAATAGGACTTCAGAAAAAAGCTATCATTGTCCTATTTTTAACCATGTGGCATCGGATGTCGCATTTTAAATGAATTTCTTAGAATTCAAGAAATACTAACCTTACAATGTCAATTTTAGCCCGGAGTAAGTGAGAAAATGATTATGATGATGTACTAAATGAGTACGATGTCGGATGAGTTCAGGTGGGTGTTAACTAACAGTAACATCATTGCTAGATTAGTTTTTTGGCCTACGTCTCACGACTTTGCCATGCAAAGTAATAATAATAATAATTTTTTTTTGTAAATTTTTTCCCGAGATCGTTTTGCAAGCAGCTGAGAGTTTTCAGAAAACATCTTAATTGGTAGCTTGATTCTCTGGGATGTGTGAATCCAGTTCTAAAACATGTTTGTGCCAAGTTTGGTAACTCTGTGTGAAACAATCTGGCCTGTAGAATGCAAATACAAAACACACATTCATCTTCATTATAAGTAACAATAAAGATTATTTCCTACAATAACTTATTTTTACTTCATTTCACTTACCGTTTTTGGCGGTTTGCTTGTTCGCTTGAAACATTGGCTTTTCTGGCTATTCAACTATTATGGAAAGCATGTATTTCATATTTTACTTTGTTATTTGGAGAGGCTGAAAAATATGAATTTATTGGAATCAATCTGCCATAATTTACTGAACATGAAAATTAAACAATATATGAAATAAAAGTGGAACTAAAAGTTTATATCGGAGTTAATCTCCGAAGAAAGCAATTTTTTTAAATCTTAATTTTAACATTGATAAAAGCAAGTGATTGAATGATTTGACGAAACAATGCAATTAGTTTGAATTTCGTCATAACAATAAAAACGTGGTTACGTTGTTGTGTCAAATTAAATCTTTAAAAATTTATTAAAATTAGAGGAAACATTTTACGGAAATGAATTCGGTATTATTAAAAATATTTTTTTTTGAGTTTTAAGTTAGTGTAAAAATAATTTTTGTGATATTTTCGGAAGATATATTTGAAAAAGGTCCAAAACTTCTGGACTTTGAAAAGTTAACAGTGACCTCCTTCTTGTTGTTCCTCCTTGTTCAAGTTTGTATCAAAAATACACGAATAAATAAACATTTATTTATTTATATATATAGACAGATTATGATGTAAAAGTCCAATTGAATAAAACAAACAAAATATTTTTTGATTATTTTCATTCTTCTTATTTTACATTGATTCTTAACTTTAAAATGCTTTTATGATAGCATATATATTTTTGATTCTTATATATTTAATAGAAGATTTTAAAAGGATCAGAACCCCATGCTGTTAGCGATTTTTTAATCCCTTATTGTAATATATATATAAAAGATCGGCTAAGACATAAAATGGAATGAAAAAATTAGCATGCCATTTAAAAAAAGCTGTAAAATGGGGTTAAAAGTGACTAGCTACTCAATACCGGACACTTTTTCTTTCTTTGTTTATTTTTAGTCGCAGTTTGTAATATAATGCCAATTAGTTTCGTCTAGGAGGCAGAATTAGGCGGAAATCTGTAACAACTTGTTGAATATGTGACAAATCTGATTTATTATTCCAAGCACATTCTATCTTACTTAGCAGGTTTCTTTTTTTAGAAGCAACCAAATTATTCAGACCATTAATGTTAAAGATTATTTCTTCGGAATACAAATTCAATTTGAGATCAGTTTCAAGTTTAAAGGTAGGGCTTTCGTTCAGAGTTGGTTTGTTTTTTATTTTGTTTCTTATATGTTTGGTCTATTTTATACTATTTTTATTGCATAAACTGCTCATTAATTTTCGTTTCGGAACACTTATCTGATTTTTTTTACCTTGCGTCGCAAAGTATTGGACTTTTTTTTCATATCAGGGTAAAGCTTTATAAATATGTCTTTATACTTTTATTTTGATTTAGTTTTTTTTTTACCTTTTCGTAAAAATACTCATTATAAATGATAAGCATATCTAAGAAATATAATTCAAATAACGCAGTGAAACATGAAGTAAAATATGTAAAACATATATACAATATATGAAACAGGAAATATATAAGAATATATTTATGTAAAAGTTCCGTGTTTAGAAGTGTAGAGGCTTGAAAACGAAGTGAATCATGATGAATTGGCATGATAAAAAAGATCAGCTTATTGTTGTTATGATATATTACTGTAGATAGATAAAAGATTCAGTTAATAATTTCAGACGATATTTAATGGGGGTCTCATCTATCATCGTTTTTAAAGAAACGCAGTGCACGTAAAAGGACAGAGAGAGTGTTGGCAACATGTTCAATATTTTTATCAATCCGGGGAGGGAATTTAATGAGATTGGTGAAGCTATAGAGTGGGCAGTTTTATCTCCAAACATTGAAATTGCAGTCTTTAAATGTTGAGAAAACTGCGAAAAATTAATAGTTTGGCCCAGCTTTGAAAGTAATTTTTTAAAGACAAGGAAAAATTTAATTTGTTATATTATTATCTTTGTACAAAGTTCAATAATTATTTATTTATTTATTTAAGAGAAAATTGTTTACATTCTTTTTACAAAATTTTTTTTTAAAACTCAATGAAATCAAAAATTCGTATTGTTTAAAATATGCAGAGGGTAACAGATTATGCTAATATTACAAGAAAAAGATCTCTGGAATGTAGCGAAAATTTTAAGGGTATATATTTATTGAATGTCAATGATGCCTGAAGAGAGCCAATACTCAAAGCTTTCATACCCTAGGAAATAAAAGGAAATTTCAGCCATGGTGATTAATTTTTTGTACGCTACGCCCCGCATAAGCAAAAGGCAATCCAGTGTTATCGGACATTGAAAATTCCTTCTATACGCTACCAGACCATCGAGGCATTTTTTAAAATTGATTAATGCGATGCATAATTCTGAAATATATTGAAGTATACTTACTCAAATATAAAAAAAATCTGTCATTTTAGAAAAGGCAAAAAAATTAAATATATTTATTCTTAATATAATATTCAAAGCTTCCATACCCCAGCATAGGAAAGGGAATTTGAGCCATGATGATTAATTTTATGTATACTAAGGCCTACATAGGCGAAAGGCAATCCAATTTATCGGACATTGAAATTTCTCCAACAGGGTACCAGACTATCGAGGCATCTTTTAAAAATTGTTTATGCGATCCAGAATTCGGAAATATATTGAAGTATACTTATTTAAATATATATAAAAAAAATTCTGTATTTTCAAAAAGGAAATAAAAATTAAATATATTTATTCTTTTATATCTGGATTCTGTACTCTGGTTGTGTTCCTTACCAACATTATTTTTCAAAAAAAAACTGGTAAATCGATGTACGTAAGCTTTAGCAATTAAATGCTTCCTCTTTATGGCCCAGATGGATGCTAAATGAATCTTAATTTTGGTTACTTTGTTTTCTTCTACTTGAAAGACAGATATGGTTCAGAAAAGGAATTAAAAATTAAATATATTTAGTCTTTTACAACTGCATTCTGTACTCCGATTGCGTTCATTGTCAGTATTATTAAAAAACATTGGTAAATCGATATACGCTTTAGAAACGAGTTGCTTTCTCTCTTTAGTCCGGTTAGATGCTAAATGAATCTTAATTTTGATTAATTTTAGTTTTCTTCAACCCAAAAGACATATATGGACTAGACTGCGTAGAAAATCTTTTAGGAATGAAATTCCCCTCCAAATTTGAATTCCAATAAGATATCTACTTAGATGCTACCTAGACGCTATTACGTAACTCTGACCACCAGAAGGCGCCACATATCCATTTTATGTATGATGATACCCTTGACTACACATTTGGATTGATATACTAGAATCATCTAAGTCTTGTTCGAAAATGCGATTAACTTCTGAAACAGATTGCAAAATACTAATACTAATGAATTATTTTATAAAATAAAATATAAAATATGCTAATAATTTTACTTAATTCTGTTACAAACTTTGCTATTTAAGACCCTTACATCTTGGAGCAAAGTAGTGGCGTGCAGTGTCCCCACACATTCAATATTCCCGATATCCTATCCCTTCTCCTCGTAACAGTTGGCACTCTTTCTTGTCCTGGTCATTTGGGATTTTGTCCCACTCCACTCAGCGGACCTGTTATCACCCGCTAAATGACATCCTACGCAATACGTCATCGAGGCTCCTAGCAACGGAAATATTTCCAACTGACAGAAGATATCTTTCAAAATTACGAGATTCGTCTTAAAATACTCCTCGTATTTTTTCGAAACGGGGTACAAATATAATTAAGCTAAACTATGCAAAACCCAATCCACAGATAAAAATCAATTTCTCTTCTCTGAACTTGGGAATTTATTTATATACATTTTTCAAGAAATTCTGCACTGTTTATCGTACCTAATCAACAAATAAAAAAAGAGTGCCTTCCTTTCAGTTAAGGTTTTAGATTTTCGTTATTTTAAGAAGATGCGTGAACTATTAAGTTATTTTTTAAAATATGCTGTGATTGGTTGCTTCGTTTTTAACGTAATG
>JAPMOR010033400.1:530392-543069 GCA_026543865.1 Argiope aurantia
TGTTTCTCTAAAGTATTCAAATAATTTGCTTAAACATTAATTTCAGAGCTATAACACAATTTATTAAAATGTTAAGAATACATTTGCAGTTTTTTTATTTCATAAAAAAGAGCGATTAATTTGAAAAATGTTCTAATTTCAGTTCAAACAAATTCATCTTCTGTGCTTCAATCTCGCACATGGAAGTACGAAACATTATCAAAGGACTGCAAGCTGATGTCATATTTTTAAATTTTTTCTTTAGGAAAATTTTATGCCAGATGAAAAAAACTGACTCGTGATATATATTTCAAAATGGGTATCAGTGTGTTTGCCAATCAAAATGGTATGCTCTTTCTATGCATCGATTGGCAGGCGAAACTGTTTTTTTTTCATTCGTTAAGTAATGATATTGAAAAACACTTTCCGGAGATGAGCAGTGTGATTTCACCTTATCAGTAAATAAACAAACGCGGTCAAACTCGTGTAGCTATTTGTCCTTTTATATAACATGGATGTCACTGCCTTATGTAAGTAAATTTATATCTGCAATCTCGGTGTCAAACAAAAAAAATGAAGCAGCTACTTCCATGTACTCGACAATTAGTGAAGTGTTGTTTGCACAATAAGTCGCATAACAAATGTTTAGGAGTGTTCGCTTCACTTTTATTTTATTGATTATGTTTTCCCCCACATAGTTCTGTTCATAATAGCGTAAAATCAAACACCTGCTCCATTTTTGCCTAGCAGGTTAACTCACATCTTTCACATCGTTATCTTCTGCAAAAAAGATCGTCTGCTTTTTCTCTTCTTTTTTCTGTTCTATCCTTTAAATTGTTCTAAAAAAGGAAAAATTAAAATTTAATTCACAGTTTTTCTCCATGAGACCAAATTAAAATTATTTCAACCTCTGGCATATTTCATTTTGAAATTCTCTCATTTTCCTGGAAATTTTTAGAATATCTTAAGTTCGTTTGTTTTTAATTTTTAAATAAATGAAGAGTAAGAAATTTTTAGAGCTTTGAAATTTATTGCAGTGATATTTCGAAGTTAATTTATTACTAGTATAAAGCGAAATATTTTAAAATAAAAGAACGGTTTTATTAATGACAAATAGGATAATAACGACTCATAATACATTCATAATGCCATCTTTTTTGCTTCAAGTAAATGATGTTAATAAAACACAAAATTAATAACATTTGTTTGAACTGAATTTCAACTTTTTTTAATGATCAGTTTTTTTCTGTATTTACCAGTCACACATCGAAATCAAACAATATAAATGGCGCATCAAGATAAAATGGGAATTGTGATTTTAGGCGTTATTACAAGAAGAAAAACTTCGAGATTTCTCTGATAGTGGATTTACATGTCAATTTAAATCTGATATAAGACAGCAAGGTGAAATATAAGCGACAAAAAAGTAAATTTGTGACATGGACTACGACATTTAATAATAATAGTAAATTTGTGACTACGACAGATGGAGGTGAAAATTTATTTATGCCTCGAGCGGAATTTTTGAAATACCACTGAGCAACACCAGACAGAGATAGTGATGAGATGCTGTATTTAATCTGCAAATGGATAAATAAAAACTGCAAACTATGCTTCAAGTTTGACTTACAGCAACAAATAGTGTCGAACCTTTTGCAAGAATGAGCTATGATTGCACTATATTTTATCTTGAATTCTAACACCATTACAGCTGTGAGATGAGATTGGGCTACCTTCTATCTTGAATTCTAACACCATTACAGCTGTCATTTGAGATTGCACTACCTTCTATCTTGAATTCTGAGCCCGATTGCAACTGTAACTTCTGATTGTATTACTTTTTATTCTAAATCTGAACTATGTTCTGACTATGGGGTATGATTGTACTGTTTCCTGTCTTGAATTCAAACTTTTCTGCGACTATGGGTTGCGATCATGGCTTTTGATTATATTATCTGCTGTCTTAAATCCAAATCCCACGCAGCGTATCGCTACATATTTTTTTAGATATTGGTTCATAGTTTCAGGTTTGCTCTTTATTTTAACCTCTTTTTTTGTTCAAAATACACTGTACTTATGTATATTCAGTATACAAAAGTTAAATAAATATCTATGCTTTCTTAGGCCTAGGAAAATCACTCCTGACAGATACAGATTTTTTCTATTAAAAGTAACCTGGTTTTTATTTTCGAAAAGTAATCTTCTTCAAGTCACATTAGAAAGAAACCTATTTTGTTCTAACCTGCCATATGTTCTAATTTCATTCAATCCATCTACGAAAATGCTAATAAGCTATTATAACATGGCAAGCGTCGTTAACATATTGTCCAATATCAACACAAAACTTGATTTGATTACAAATGAATACCTTGAGATTTTTTTTTCACAACTGCCATCTCTGTCGTTTATTTTTATGTGCGTGTCTCTGTAAGTTCGCATAAAAAGAATCATTTTTCACTATTTTCCATTACAGCATGCAATTGAAGGCAGTGTTGTAGGAAAAAAAGAAGCTTCCATAAATCCAGTCCAAACTTATTACATTTTTAAAAAATGACAGCCATAATAAATCATCTGCAACGTTTATTTTAAGTGTTACGCTTTTATTTTTAAAGAAAGCATAAAAGGAAGCTACATATAGTTTATAAATATCCATAAGACTGAGAACATAAGGGGTTGTATATTAATGATTTGTTGAAAGAAGGGTATATTAGATGATAAATTAGTGCATTGTTAAAATAGATACTTTCTTCTTATAAACTTAATTATTCAAATCACGTAGGCTTGTGCATCCTTCTTAACTTAATTAAAGTTAATTCCGGAATTGCTGTTTTCTGTTTCGGATTTGATGGAATTGCTGTAATTTTATCAAAACCTTTCAACATCGATTTTTTTTCATTTTCCTTATGTTTTCGAAATTTAGTTATTGCAATCAAAATTTCCTTTTTTTCAATTTTCGACATAATTTGTTATTTTCTACTATTGCAACATTAACTCAGTTTTACCTCTCGAGTGAAGTAAAACTCATTTTCTTAAAGCATTTTAGTACAAAAATTACCGTTCAAGAAATACATTAAGTTTCAAAGTTTTTTGTATCCACTTAGAATTTTATTGGCTCAACATTTCACGCTCATGAACAAACACAGGCCTTTGCCTTATAAACTTTAAATATAGTAACCAATCATTACCATCAAGCATAATAACCAACCACACATTTATTTTGGTTTTTTATTTACTTGTTTCTGATTCCAATTGAATAAACAAAATCATCATTTTTTTAAGCCTAATTCCTTAAACAGAAACAAAATATGAAAAACACACAATTTCCTATAACATAAAAATATAGCAATGAAGACAGCTATTTCATTTAATTTCCTAGATTGAAAAAAAAAATGTTGCTCTGTATCTTTTAGAACTTTATTTAATCAATAATTTATTTCTGTGAAAGTAATTATGCATGTTTTTTTTCCTCTAAAAAACTGCAATTGGAGCAATAAAGCATTTTTGTGAAAAGAAAATCTGAGAACTCTAAAATAATGTCGTGTAAAGTAAAGAAAAGAAAAAAACAAAAAATGAATGAACCTTTTGAAAATGAATGATTCAAAAACAGAATAAATCTTAAAAGAAAATTAAAGAAAGTAAGAAAAAATCCATTTAAAAAATACCCGCAAAAAAAAAACTGAAAAAGAATAATGTTAAATGTTAAATGAGAACTGAATAAGAAGTCGAATAAGAATGTTGATAGCATCAAAAAGGGTAGTTCATAATCAATAGGAAAAAGCTAATGTAAAAGGAATGTATTTTTAAACAAATAATCATTTTTGAAATAGAATATGTTTTAAAAAACAAAATTCCATTTTGAAAAACCTAATTACAAAGCTATAATGTTAGCTCTAAAAATAAATTTAAAATAAAAATAAAAATTTGATGTTTAAAAAAGCACACTTTAAAGAGTAAGAACAAGTAATTTAAAAAGAAGAGTTATTATATATTCTAAAATTTATAAATTAGAAATTAGAGGATTTTGCACAATTATTTTTTTATATTCTCATTGTACTGTTAATCAACTGAATCAATTCATTTAGCGTAGAATTTTGCAATACAATTTAATTAACATAGAAGAATGAAAGGTTTCATTTTGAAAAAAAATCTAAAATGTCTGCAAAATAAATAAGTAAAATTATAGATGGTATGGAAAAAATCATTTCAATAGCTTTTTAATTAAAATGTTTGGAGCTTCAAATAACATGAAAAAAAAGCAGATATAAGGAAATTTTATTCAAAACTTCATTTCACTTTACTTTGAACGTATTTCAAAATGATGAATGATATTTGTTATTTTTAGTACCATTTGTCGTTCGAGTGAAATCTGACGACAAATTTATATAGATAGCTTTTCCAGTTTTATTTTTATTGTAAATGACAAATAACATAAACCTGTTTTGTTTGAATTTATAAATTTGAACAGATAAATTTGTGGCTAAAATTTCATTTTAAATGTCTATTTCTAAATAAGGGAATGCCTACAAACAAGTAAAATAGTTTATTTCAATAAAGATGTAGGAAATAATAATGACATGTAATGTAAATAAAAACTCAAAACTTATAAAAGAGAGTAATTAACTTGTTGTGAAGTAGTAATAAATTAAATTAAGTGAAAGTGATGGGTTTCATTAACTTCGTAAAAACTGCTTTCACAGACTGAAAATGTAATTTTAAGTACTTGCAATATTTTAAATTTAACCGTTTACCAATGTATATTATTAATATTTAAATACAAAAAAAAGGGTAATGCAAACATCAATGAAATATAATCGCTTTAAATTTACTGGATTAGACCAGAATTCGGTTACATTTACCATATTTATTAAGTAAAGAGAACGTTCGATGACTAAATTAGTTAATTTTAAGTAAAAAAGGTTATTATTTCTAGTTGAAGGAATAGTATATTGGCAATTGGAGGATAGGATATTATATATATTAAACAATTATTAATTTTCTTTCTGAAATTGTGAATTTAAACTCACTGTAGTTCCCTAAGCTACTGATTAACTTTCTTTTATTATGACTTAGTCTTTTGTATAATCCATCGTTTTAAATTCAATAGATGAATACAATAATCCACCTGGTCAATTCTTCTAAACTTTGTTATTGAAATTGTTAAATAGTACTCGTTTTGGAAGTCTTCCTGACTATTTAACTTAGACACAATATTGTTTGTGTTCGGCAAATATAATTTGTGACATGATAGTGGTTTTTATTTGGATTCTGAAGTTACAACGGGGAAATAGAAATGTTCTCCTTACCGCAGAAAATCTCTTGTTGGAAAAGTCTTTTAGAGAGTAACTACTCTTTTCAAGGTTTGACCAAATAGATCTGTGCCAAATTTTACTCACCATAAATTTTTCGCCAAATTTGAGATTAACATTAGTAAAATTTCTGTCAAATTTGAGATTTCAGAATGGATATTTCAGTATCGAAGTTTGATCGACAGGAGAAGAAGTGAATGAAACTCTACTATATAATCTAAAAATTGCGACACATCTGCTTGGGAAACTATGTAAAAAGATACATTTTGAGTCATATGCAGTTCTACTACATCGTTTAGAAAAAAATAGAAGTTTCCATTATCCTTAAATTGTAGCTGATACTCTTAAGAATTCAGTTAACAACGTGAACCACGGAGCTAGCTGCCAATCATCTATCACGTGGTCCCCCTGTTTTTTTTTTTTTTTTTTTTTTTTTTGTTACCAGTAGAAGCGAACTTGACCGTGACTTGACTCGTGTACTAGGGGGATTGTGATTTCGGCTCTCTTTCTCCCGAGAAATTTTATGTGTAGTTCTCTAGGTCTGCTACACTATGGCGTATTCATGTGCCTTTTGTTGTTGATGTTACCAATAAACCACATAAAAGACATCATGTGTCTTCAAGTCATTTCACCCAGCACACAATCTTCACTTTCGAATAAATTATTGTGCAATCAAGAAAAGCAACGATAAATTTTACAGATACTTTTAATATCGTTATTTTGTTTTATAACATTTTTCACCACTTTATGTGTCTGAAATGGTTTTATGTGTGATATTTTCTGTGTAATATTCAGGCCTTAGAGTAGAATCTGTATATTTCGTTTGTAAATAATGGTGTAATATTTTTGTGCGTAATATTTTACTTGTAATGGTGTCCTTCTTTATGCTTTATTGAGCTACTATACATTGTACCTTAAGGGGAAAAATTAAATACAGACTTCATCAAGACAATTTGAATTTTGTTTGAAGATTTTTGTGACTAAGAAGTCATAATATGAGTTAAAAATTGCTGCCATTACCAGACCTTCTACTACTTCGAAATCCCATACTAAGCACTTTACGGAGTTTGAAGAATATCCATGTTACACACACATTTTTGGAATAAGGTCTGTCTGTTTGTAAACACGACAACTGAAAACCACTTTGAGCTATTCGAATGAAATTTGGTTTATGGGCTTAAAACCAAATTTGTAGATTTCTAAATATAAAAGGACACGATAATTACAAAACATAAGGAGCAAGATAAGTGCAATTTGGTATACAGATTTAGCATCTAAAATGTAGATCCATATCGAATTTTAAACCAAATACGACAAGGGGTTGACTATCTGTCAGTCTGCACTTTCGAATGCATGTAAACGCAATAGCTAAAAAGAGAAAAGCGCAACGATTTAAATAAATAAAATTCGGTAGGTTATCCTGTGATTATAACTGTAATTCTTTGTCAAATTTTGGTTATAATTAGTCGAAAAAAGACGCCTAAAATGCGTATTCGCACGACAGATAAAGTAAAAATATTAAATTGACGCCGAAAACAAATATTTCCTAACTAACCTTTGCCAAAGCCTTTCAAGACATTCGCGGCCTTCCCCAAGGCCTGTAGTTTTATTCAGGGAGAGAAAGATAAGACCTTTATAGGAGGATTTGCGAAAAAGTGTCGGAAAGATCACTCCCGCTGTTTATTTACTCGTGTATATATATATAGAGAGAGAGAAAGTGTTGCAATCGTTAAAAAAAATTCGAAATCGAAATTTTGATGAATCTACACCTTTTAGACCTCTCTGAGTCCGAAAACCCCATTTTTGCAATTCTGCCTGTCTGTCAGTAAATATAATGATTCAACAACGCTTGGAACTAGACAGATGAATTGAGGGTGAAAATGATAGGTATTTTTATCAAATTTTGAACGAAATCTATTGACTGGAAGATTTTCTTTCTTTTTGTCCGAGTACATGTGAGCACGATAACTGGCAAAGAGGAAAGAAACTAGATGGATAAAATTTATTTAATTGATTTGTTTGGATTAAGTTTAAGCATGGAAAGTATAAATTTGTGTCAAGTTTTGAACCAAATTGGTAGGGAGGTTGACCGTCTGTCGGTGTATACATTCACATGCATGTAACCGCGATAACAAAATCGCAAAGGCTTTTGGTAAATGGTATATGATATGTGATATCAATAATAAAATAATAATCAAGTATTATCTCTATTACTGTTCCTTTTATCACTCCTACTTTGTTCAACATTTCTGTAAACAATTGTGTAATAACCCACTGTAGCCATGTAACTTCCACGGACGGGCGGTTATAGGAAGGCAACTACTCGAGGGGTTTAGCCCTCGACATGCGCACGCATATCGTTGGAGGATGCGGGGTTCTCTTCTACTTATGTCCGCACAATCTGCAAACCGGAATTAATAAGATCCTGAAGCCAGAGATATGCTGTACTTAAACGTTACTTAAACAGTGATTACGTTATACGTTAAGATATACGTTACTTAAACAGTGATTCTGTATGAAATTTCGGTTTCAATCCGTTCCAAAAACAAAAGGCATATAAAATACGCTATGGTTTTTTTTCCCCATTTAATTACAAAACACTCATTTGAGTGACTTTAAAAATAAAATTATGAGCACTCCGGACCCAAGGTCTAATTTGCTTATGCGAGAGGAGGCAACGTGAAAGGGTAGTTCAGTTATAGTAACGTCTCATTTTAAAATAATTCTACAGCTATTTCGGGATGGACCTCGTAGTTTTGAACCGCCGTCAGATGACGAAGATGATATCTGAACTGGCACCCCTTCTTTAAACTTCCGCACCACACCAGTGGGAGTAAGTTTGACCCTGATGAATTTAACGTGCACCAGACCCGCTTGCACAACAGTTCTTTAATGGAATCGGGTCTCGAACCGGAAGCCCTCCGGTTCTGAAGTGGAAACCTTACCACCGGGCCATCGCGGGTCACGTGAAAGGAGAGATAACATCTTTATTAGGGAATAGACGAAAAAGTTTCGAGAAAAACACTTCCATTAATTGTTTAATGTTATTTTGATGAGACCTTATTTTTATTTTATTTTTATCATCCAGGGGTAAAACAAATTTATTATTCTTTAATAAAATGCAGTACCATTCTATGTCACCGCACGAATAAATAATTTTGCGAGCATTAATTTATAGAAAAAAAAATCACAAATCTTACACTGCAATTTTATTTTAATACATGAATTGGTATAAAATTTTACATAAACTCTTTTTTTAAACAAAAAGCCCTTCACTCATTACATAATGTATATTCATCACAACTGAGAAAGAACTAACGTTTCCCAATAAAATTGATATTTTGATCTGATGATTGATATTTTGATCTTTTCTACTGTGATTCATCGATTAAATTTGCATTTTGAATAAAAATTTCACATGAAGAAGGCAATATTTTTATTACTATGCAATGATATTTGCCCTTCATTATTGTATAGCAAAGCCAAAAAAAAGAAGAAAAAAAGATAAAATTTATTTATATTTTCTTCCACATACAAAACAAACTTTGCTTCATGTAAAAAAATGTCAGTGGGAAACTTTTATCAATATATTAAAAAATATTATTTTCTTTTCATTTTTTGCTTTCAATGGCCTTTACTTTCAGAGAGTTTTTGAAAAGTTTCTAAAATGTAAACGAACTTTATTACCCCCCCCCCATCAGCGAGAAGTTCTGTCCTTTTTAGCACACTTTCTAATAAAGAATGTTCGAAGTTATTCATAACTTTTTGGCTTAAATTATCGGAAGTTCTTTCATAAACAAAATGAAATTTGCTTCACTTTCTCTTCATAGGGAAAAAACAGAAAAAAAATATCAGCTTTAGATATTCTAGAATCACGTTTGTTTTGAAAATGAAGTTAATATTTTTAAGGAATCCGGCATATGAAGTAACGATGAAATATTCATTTCCTTTCGTAATTTTATATCTAAAAAGAGCCATTTATTTTCTCGGCAAAACCAGATATAGCGTATGAATGAGATAAATATCTTATATAATGAAATTCTTTTTTTGCTACAGCATTCAAAAATATCCTTCAGATTTTAATTTATTTCATGCGATAATTTACATGCCTCAAAAATAGTCCTAATCTAAAGAATATTTTAATTCATCGCAATATGGGAATCTATAATTAAACTCCTTGGGTTTCAGGTTCTTACGTAAGTTAAATTAATAACAAGTTGAGTTTTTTTTGTTCCATTTTTACACTTTTCTCTTTGTGGTTGGTTTCATCTTATTAGCTCCGCCTTCAAACAAGGAACAACAAATCAGGAAAGATCAGATTTGAGGATGCAAGGAGAGAGGCAAAGGGAACCGATTTTCTGAGTTCCTGTTTGCAGCTGTGCCACTAAAGCGGGCCACTAACTAACGAGAACGAATTAACACGTGTCCCGAATGTCGGATGGTGCAACCTTTGTCGTTGCTTGCAGCTAATAATAATGAGAATAATATGTATAAGAAAAAAAGAAATATCTTCATTTTTTTCCCTCGAAGCTCTATTGATTATTTATTCCACTTACTTTTAAAAAATAAGGTTACCTTGAGCATTTCAAATGATATATTGCAGATTCTCCAAAATAAATGACAGTCAAATCTCTTTTAATTAGTACCTCTTATTATGAGTGATTCCGCATAATGAACAGAATGAAATGTAAAGTGATGTTTTGTAACACGAGTGGCGATGTGACTTACATACAGAATCAGGCCTGTATTTCGACAAGCAATCAGTAATTAAAACATTTTTTTCAAATTAAAAATGGAAATGTAATATACATGGTTAATTGAAGCGCCCCACCCCCTACAAAATGAGATACTTTCGTAAGTGACATGGTTTCAAATTCCAATGTGAGGGAGAAGGATTTCAATAACTAGTGAGTAGTAATACAAGCATTGCCAGAAGCTTCTTCTTATGTACAGCCGACCACCCCGATACCATTGAACGAAGCAGTATCGATAGATTTGTTGTGGTCGACTGCTGTCTTTATCCTAATCCATCCATATTACTGGCAAATTCTCCGAAATGGCATCCTCTTCGAGGCGGCTGGCCCTTAGCCACAGGTGGTCGATATCTGACCTTCCTTCTCATCTTTCCCTACACTTGTCATTCTGTTTTACTAGAAGCAGGTCAACACTGAGATAATCTTTTAAAAAATTTCTGAACATGCCCAGAAGCTGTATTGAGCCTAACAGCAAGAAGTTGCAAAGGAGATTTCGTCAGGAGAGGAGGACATAACTGCACCATTATGGCATTGAACTTCTAGCAATATGAAGGAGAAGTATTTCAATAACTTTCTAGCACTAACACAAGCGTAGCCCGAAGCTATATTGGGTGCCACAGCAAAAAGTTGCAGAAGAGATTTCATCAGAAGTGGAGGACATAACTGCCTCGGTATAGCATCGACCTTATAGCGAAATAAGGAAAATGCTGAAATGTTGGGAAATTGCTTCCTGGGAAACTGTTAGAATCACCTTAATAGCTAGATGGGATACAAATTTATTTAACGATAATGCGACGTCGCATTTCCGTCACATGTTGAAGCATGGGCAAGAACAAAATCTTCAAAAAACTTTAGAGTAAAAAAGGATGTATGATAAAGAACAAATTGCATTAGTATAAATTTGTTTGTGCATTCCTTTCTGACGGAATGAAACTTGTTTTCCTATTTTACATTGACCCTATGGAAAAAATTGCTTCGCATTATTAGTAAGACTGGAACAACTGATGCATGTTAAGCGAAATTACGCTGTACGTACATTTTGATATCTAATTGCAAGTAATATGTTGGAGTGGAACTTAATTTAATAAGATTAAATTAATGTTCCACTCATTTTGACCACCAGGCCCAGTTCCAGAGTATTCGGCAAACTGTGCAAAATTATTGTGCCCCCCCCCCCACCTTTCTTTATATATATCATAATATTGGTTCATGTGCTTAACCCGCAATAGGTCAAAACACAAAAGAGTATTTCAATGTAATGTACACTTAAAATGTAATAGAAGATTTAAAAGAATCGTATGGGGTTAAAAATGGGGGATTGCATAAGGTTTTTTTCATGTTACTTAAGCTTGATAGAAACTAGAGAGAACGAAATAAGAACCAGGAATTCTGCGAAATTCGCCTTCCTTTCTATTTCCTGTTCATTCGCTTTCCTTTTTATTGTGTTTCAGCGGGAAGGTCCTATCATGAGCGCGAATTTTCAAGTTTATGACTAGAAATTGTCGCCCCTTCCAGGACCTTTAGTGATTCAGGCTGCATACCCCTGGACCGTTGCCTTGCTGGTCACCAATAAGTTAGAATAATGTCTTAATTAACGTGTCTCCAACGCTGAATGATATTACCTTTGTTTTAGTATGCATCTAATAAAAATGATAAAATAAAGAAAACATTTCATTAAATTCTATTTTATTTGAAATTCTGTTCAATTTCATAAAATGGAGGTAACCATGAGGTTTTCAAAATGCATTTAATGGACTCACAAACAAAATGTAGTTCAAAAAATTGCAACATTTTGCATATATTTATGTAGATCGATTAAGTAAATTAGTTTTTATATACAAATGTTGTTAACTTGCTTAAATACGGACATAACTTGTCTTTAGACGTAGTTTCGCTTTTTATAATAAGATGGGAGTCATCCAGAACAAATCTTGCAGACTGGATACCCTCCCACATGCGTGAGTAGTGAAATCGTACTCTTGGCCCCAGTTGGTTCTACGATAAAAACAAAAGGCGCTCCCCCTTAGACTTAAATCGGCTGTTGTCCGTGGCATATGCCATAAGAAACAACATGGTTATGGTGTAAAATTTTATATTGCGCTGGTTCTTTCTATGAAGAGATAAACTCTTTCTAAAAGTAAAATCTCTGCATAGATTTTATTAATTTTAGTTGTATTACTGTCAGTATGATTAATTGGCTATCATTAATGCTAAGATTACTTATTATTGATAATAATTAAGGTTAATATTAATAATAATCAATTAATTGTATTGAGTGTAACATAATATATACGATATATGCAGCAATTTTATTACAATTGTAAAAAATATTAAAAATTATAAGCTATTGGCACTAATTGTCATTAAGCTCGTTTAAGAAAGTTTCGTTTCCTTAAAATCAAAATTAAAATAATAAATTACGGAAATACAGTCTTAAAGTAATGGCTTCAATTTTTAAAAATTTTAGGATGCAGGTACTTCATACCATTTAATTTTAGAAATTTTAAGCCAATATATTTTTTATAAGAATGTGGATTTTTAATATCATTTCACTTTAGATATACAGATAGATTAGATTATAATACGATAGTCTTTACAAGAATGCAGGTAATTAATATTGTTTCATTTTAGAAATTTC
>JAPMOR010033400.1:543079-560303 GCA_026543865.1 Argiope aurantia
CTTTACAAGAATGCAGGTAATTAATATTGTTTCATTTTAGAAATTTCAAAATATTACATTCTTTATATGAAGGAATGCATTTCGTATCGTTTAATTTTGGAAATTTTAAGCTTTTATATTTTTTAATTAGATATAGGCCTTTTATGCAATTTAATTTTGGAAATTTTAAGCTTTTTTATTTTTAATTAGATATAGGCCTTTTATGCAATTTAATTTTGGAAATTTTAAGCTTTTTTTATTTTTTAATTAGATATAGGCCTTTTATGCAGTTTAATTTTAGAAATGTCATAATGCTGTAGTCTTTACGGAATTATAGGCCTTTAATTCTGTTTAACTTTAGAAATTTCATGGCATTATAATTTTTACGGAAATACAGGTATTTAATTCGGTTTGATTTTAGAAATGTCATGGCATTATAGTCTTTACGGAATTATAGGCATTTAATTCTGTTTAATTTTAGAAACTATATTATTTATTAGATTGAGGAATGCTCTGAAAAACTAAGAATACTGTGTAAGTAAACAATATTAATTTAAAAATATATATGCCACGTTTTTCTCATTTCCACGTGTCTACCTACTTTCAAGTCAGCTATAATTAGGACGGCTATCGTATTTGGAACTGTTTGTGTAACTGTTCGACCCTATAATGCTATTTCCTTTTTCATTAGAATTTCTAATTTATAAAATGAATGTAATATTGCCTTGAGAGTTCTTACTCTACGCCATAGCATTGTAATTGGGATAATTAATTTCTGCTTGAAAATAATCTTAGTTTCCCTGCCATTTATCTTTCTATATTCCTAATTATCCCTTTGACTAAGGAATTTTTTATGATCTTTTTCTTTTCATTTTCGACACGAATGAAATGAATAGGTTCTTTATAAGACAAATTTATTCGAAATGTATTTCCAAATTATTTTTAAGCCAGAGGCTAGGAGATGAATGCCGAATAACACCCAAAAAATATTTTTACTCAGAACTATTTAAATTAATTTTAAAAGTTTAGTGGAATATATATTTCTTGTAACAGTCAATGGGTTAATGCATATTAGAGTAATATCATGGGTTTATTTGAAATCGTTCGGTTCCATTGCTGACTAAGTTATTTTTGTCATTCTTCTGCTGGCAGTTTTTTGCTACTTATTATACTAAAAACATTAATTAAACATAAAAATTTAATTTTTCAAGAAGTTGTTTTTGTTTGTTATGTGAATGTGTTTTTTCAAGTTGCAATAAAGAATGAAGACGGTCATACTCATGACAAACGCATGCGCAAAAGACCCCCGAAAAGGTCAGTTGGGAACTAGCCGCAATCAGATAGCAAAGACGACAGCACCACTTCTCCACGTTTCCATACCGCATTCGAAGATCTCAGCGACTTATAAGTAACATTTCGGTGTCGGCGCTAGACTCCTTTGCTTCTAGGTTAGAAATCTGATTCCACTGAAAGTCCCTCGCGCATTCGGGCCTGGTGCATGGTTATAGCTGATGCCGAGAATCAAACGTCCTCCCTTAATGTGGAGTGGAAGTTTGAAGAGAGGATGTCAGCTCAAGTGTCGTTTCTATCATCTGTTTGAGGTTTAAAATGACGAGGTCCTTCCCAAAATAACCTTGTTTTATCTCTAAACGTGATGTTAATATAACTGAACTAAACAATGCATACAAACGTCTGTTTTTAGATGTCATGTTAAACTTGAACTAATAGCACATGCAAAGTTGATCTTCAGTAAAATCGAATTTCAAAATTTGAATTATTGTTTATTAAGTGAAGTTAGTTACTATGGCAATAGCAAAGAAAATTCACGCAACGTCACTATCACATGACTAACGTAACTCCGCATGTCATTTAATATCTAGTTGCAAATTGTCTAACATCGTGGCGTGGTGTCACAATGATAAGTTGTTCAATAATTTTCAAAACTTAGCTTATGTGATGCAACAGAATGTGATCATTATTTGACATTACAATTTAAATGTGCATCACATGAGCATGATTGTTTAAATGTGCATCACGTGAGCATGATTTCAATCCATCATCCAAAGCATTTATAATTTGAATTTTTTCAAAAGTTAATGTACGTAACGAATAAAAACATAATATTTAATTTTTTTCAAAAGTCAATGTACGTCAACAAATAAGAACATAATTGAACTTTTTAAAAAGTTTGTGTACGTCAACGAATAAGAACAGAGTATTTGAACTCTTTCGGAAGTTAGTGTACGTCAACGAATAAAAACATAACAGTGTTTCTTATTGGAATTGGACATTCAAGGATTAAAAAATATCATTTTATTACGGAACTCTCATACATTGAAACAAAACTATTTCTTTGTACTTTAATATAGTTCAACAATTTTAAAGTGGACTAACTGTAGACGAGAGCTAATAAGATCAGTTTCCATTAAAACGCCATTTTTAATCTACACTTTTACTCTATTATGACATCACTCTTATAGCAAAATGTCGCATGTCAGAAACTTCACACAGAGAAACATACGCAAATTCGATGAAACTTCTAGAACTACTAACGATATACGATGTTTTGTGAAAAGATATAACAACCTGTCATGCAGCAATTTTATTTTGCAGTTAATTTATGCAAATATTTCGCATCAATAAAATGATTTGGCAAAATCGACATACGACATTTTGATATAACAGTGACGATAAATTTAATTACGCCACAATTGTGAGTCTTGTGAAGCCCTGACCGTTGCAATCGCAAAAAGAAAATTCTAAGATAATTGAGTGCGTTCGAAATTGCATTTTAATTTAAATAATCTTTTATAAATATTTTTAACAGGAAAAAAAATGTTATAAAATATTTTAATTTGCTAGAAATATACAACTAGAATGTTAATACATAAAAACTTTAGACATACTTGTGATTTACATTTAAAGTTTTCTACATTTCCAAAAGTTAATTGATAAAAGTTGTCCCATATCTGATGGGTAAATATGCATCCTTTCTCATTTAATTACATTATTCATATCCATTTGTATAGTGAAATTTAAAAATTTCACTATACAAATCAATCAATCAAAATCAAAAATTTTGAGGATATACACATTTTTGAATAATGTATTTTTTCCCTTTTCGTATACTTTAAAAAACGTATTATATATTACTCCATTATGAAACATGCATGTGCATCCCACGTGAAACGTTTCAATCAGATGTTCTGAAAAATGCATTATTGAATTAAAAGATTCAAATTTCAATGACGATTGTACCAGGAAAAATCAAAATATCACGATAAAGCTATGATTATGTAACTATACAATACGTAGTTTTTTTTAAAAAAAATGATTTCATGGATTTTTTAATGCAGATTTATTCAATAGTTTTTTTTCCTTCTCAAATTTAACAGGAAAGGAAAAAAGTTTCATTCTGTTCATGCAAATTTGGTTTGGGGATTGTTTGATTATTCTTTCTGTTCATTTTTTTAAGTAATTCATAAGATAGTGAAACAATAACAACCAGGAACATCGTATAAATATACTAAAGATGGATTATCATTTAATTTTATCATCCTCCTATGAACATTTACCTACTTTATAAAGTTGAGTTAAATATATATATATAGAAAAATAAAAATTCTATGCATAAAAAATAAAATCATGGCCAAGAAATGGGATGAGAAATTTGAATCCCATACGCAGTTTCCCGCCCCCTCCCCCTTTCTTCAAAATGTTTGGGTGGTAATATAAAATGCTGAAAAAGAATGTGCATCAAATGATTTTTAAGACTTGAAGCTTAATTTTTTATTTAAAATAAATTAATTAAAACGATCAGACAATAAATAGGCTTTACTGAAAAAAAATCTTTCTTTCTGCAAATAAAAAATGCAGCAAGTAAATAAATATATTAATCGCATATTTATATATTCAAAAATAATTTGAAAAATATTTAAAAGTGGTAGCAATGTAAGTAAGAATGACTACACAGCGTCAAGTAACAGGGGAAATCCAAAACACGGAAATTTTCGGATTTTACATATAAATTTTTTCTTTAATTAATTCGGTAATCAGTGTCGAAATTTCGGAAAATGTTGTCCAAAATACATATGTGATTTTCGAGTACTTGTGTATTAATGACGTGCCAGTTATTAATCGCCCCCCCCCTAAAATGCAAAGATCTATATTTCGTAACTATTCTTAACCAGTATCATGCAATTAATGCATACGTACTGGTTTTCTTTGATATATATTACGAAGCAAACAACTGTCATGAAAGGGACTTTGTAAATAAAATCTGAGCTCTTATGGTGTTCACAGACTTTCTAAAATCCATATTTTCATGAGCAGGGGGTGGGTTACATCTTTTCTGGAAAGTACGTGCTAAAAGTTTGGGGAGATTATTTCAGCTGGTTTAAGATTTTTTCAATATATATTTATCATTCAGTCTTCCAGCTATATATCTATGATCAGATATTTAAAAATAATGTCATGATTGAATTGTTATTTTACGTTGCATTTTGTATTCCCCTTACGTTTTCTTAGTTTTACCCATCATCACAATATTTTTCGTAATTATGACAGTAAAGTCCCAATTACTCGCGTAATTAGCAATGAAATGCGGATAATCTAAAAATGATCGAAAAAGAATACAAAAATGCCTTTGAACATTTTTTATTCACAGTAGACGGTCTATATACACAATATTGACCTAATAATCAGTAGATTTCAGTTTTTTAAATTAATTGGTTTATTTATTAGAAAAAAATCTGTTAATTATTTTTATTAAAACACATCTTACTTTTTCATGACTGAAGTTTTTTTTTTCTTAAATATTTTTACAAGATTTTGGTTACAGAATGCTGATAACGACTGTATTTTTATTTGACACATTGGTACATTTGGTTTAATTACAGTTTTGGTACGACCCCATTACGAATTTACACGAATGTAATTGATACATCGTGTAGCTTAAGGGATCCATTAGAATTTCGTCAATCATTTTTTGAACGATTTTATTCTTCTATTAAGCATATTTTACGCTATTAATTAAATTATACAAGTATAGCAGAAGAATAATACTAAGCAGAGTACAAATTCAACTTCAGATTTAGCACAAATTTCTGTCCATAATTTATTTTACAACATTTAAATTCTTGATGTGCATTCAAAATATTTAGGACTGAGTGCATTCAATTTTGGAATTTTTTTAATATTAAACTTTTCAATTCCTTATGTGTTTTTAATGTTTTTAAGATTCCATACATTTTGTCTTCAAAACTCTTATGTATTTTTAAAGCGTTCATAATTTCTAAATTTTCAATATGCTTTTTTTTTAATGTTTTGAAATTGACTATATGCTCAGACTAAATTCCTGATACTTTTTTTTTGTTTGGTTCATTCCTTATAGCCTTGATGCTCATTTTGAAATACGACCTGTAATTACAGAGTTTTTTTTCTGTAATAGGGATCATTTTCGCCGAAATAAATGAATTATCTGTTTTTACAGAAGGGTCGCTATTAAAGATATTGCCTTCCTCTTTCTTTATTATAATATTCACATTCATAATATTATTCTATTCGGCAAAATACAATGCACAGCTGCTGTCAAATGCTAGATTGCTAATGCTATATCTAATTGAATAATTTGTATTAGTACTGCACTCGTATCTCTTCAGGTGTAATAATTACTATTTTTAGCATTCTGTTTGGTGGTGATTTCGATTGAAGCTGCTGTTAGATGCCATAAAATTTTGACAGGTTAATTGGCAACATGCATTATATCAATGGCACCCGTAATATACCGCAGGCGCATCTTTTATTGCCTTGTCTTTTAACTGCTCATGCGCGCACGTTGTGTAAAAGGTCTATGAACTACATTAACAACTTAACATTACACCACACCCTGGTTTCTAGCGTTCGTAAAGCGTCTGTTTGGTTTGGCATAGATGTGAAAGGAGTTTATTAAATCATTTTATGAAAAGCAATACACTTTTGGATTACCCACGGTTGTTAATCTAAAAATGTTGTTAAAAGACTTGCCACAAATATAAAGGTGGGGCTTTAGTATAAAAAGAAAACAAATGACCTCTATTTTTTTATTTTCTTGTAAAAAAAATAATAGAGCAACAAACTTGTAATTGCAAAAATCTATTGTTTATTAAGTCATAACTGTATGTATGAGACCCTTGCTCTCTGGGTCAGATTACACTTTGTAAAGGCCTTTAGGAAACGCAGATTTCTAAAGCCAGGATATTTTTATTGATTTTAATTTAAAATCTACATAAGCAAGTTTTAAGAAACAAATGTTATAACAAATTGAAATGGTAAAGCATTGCACTGTTTTTCTCTTTAAAGAATGCAGATTTCAGTGTCTCGAGTGGGAAAAAAATTAAATTTTAAAAATATATTTAAACAAAATAGTAAAACAAATTTTAACATATTCTAAATTCTTAATTACAAAATTTTTCAACTGCAAAAATTTGAACCAAACTGATCCACAATTAAATTTGAAAACTTGAAGTGAAAATGCTGGGTATAATATTCTGAAATTTGAATGATACTTCATTTTAATTTGAATATGCTCCTGATTAGATCGCCCTAAAAATATCATAAAGAAAACTATCGGGCCCTCCAAAAGTTGCGAATCCCTAGAAAGTTGCTTGCTTTGCATATTTCATAGAAATAACTGATAATGTTGTTGCTTGCTGTAAATAAATGTTAAACAAAAGACTTTTCAATTTGATATATGTCCGTTTTGGGTCTTTTTAAGGATTTTCTGCGGGATCGTTTATCCAATTCTGCGTACATTAGGAAAAAAAATTGAATTATACATGGAAAATAAGGGGAATAAACTACAGAAATTTTTAAAATTATGAAGCTAAATATTTTTTTTGTATTACTTTTGGTAACATCTAAAATTTTGTATTTGAATTAAAATCGTGGAATAAAGTACAAATTTAAAACATATTATATTTCATAGTAAGTACATCATGGTTATAATTTCTATAAAGATACAATTTATTATTTCCATTTTAAGACCAAGACGGTCCGTTATAAATAGACTCTGGATATTCCATTAAAACTCCATTCCATTACTAATTTTTTTATTTTCCTGTATACGAAGTATACAAAGAAAATGTATTTTATAGTCAAAACATTTTCGAACTTGAGATTTGGAGGAATCTCTTTGCTCCATACCTCTCTGAGTCTGAAAAACGCATTTTTAAAAATATGTCTTCTGTCCTAAATGCGATAACTCACACACTCCTAGAAGCAGACGGATGAAGTTTGGTAAATGAACAATGGACATGTTGTGTTGTGACTTATGGCACAACAAGCCCGCAACAGGCTTACAGTTATCTATCAGCGATTTAAGTCGAGTGAGCGTCTTTTGTTTTTTCAGTAGCGCCAACTAGGGCGAAGTGTACTACTTAGCTACTTCATGCGTTACATTCGCTTGCACAGCCCCTTCTTACAGGGCGGGGGGGGGGGGGGTCACATTCACACACCTCACAGATAGAACACAGAAAAACATGCCGGACTGGGACACTAACCCAAGAAGCCTAAATCACGGGGAAGACGTGCTACCCCTATGCCAAGAAGCCGGCGGTATATAGACATAAAACCAATTTACAGGTCTTGATCAAGTTTTGAACGAAATCCATTTTGAGGAAGTCCACCTTTCTGCCTGTCCGAGTACGATAGCTAAAAATGTCAAGAGCTTGATAGATAGAATTTGGTACACAGGTTTAGCATCTAAAATGTGGAACCGCATTAAATTTTGAAAGAAATTCGTCAAGAATACATGTAAACGCAATAAATCCAATCACAATGAATTAAATAAATGTGATTTGGAATATAACCTTGTGACTTCAAAGGTGTTCAAAATGCAGATTCAATTTTCTGTTATTTATGATTAATCGCAAAAAATCCATAGATCGCATGCTACATTCACACCAAAGTACATATTTCATAACTATTGTTCGCTAATGCCGTTCAATTAATGTTCAAGTATCGGTTTTCTGTACTATTCTAAGAAGCATACAACTCGCATGCGTAGAACCCTGAAAATAAAAATTTAGGCACTCATGGCGTATGCATTGTAGCTCAAAATACATAATTTTATCGATAGGGAGAGGTGGGTTAACCTTTATTGGGAACTATGTGAGAAAGTTTTGAGGCGAATACTCTCGCAGATTTTATATAAAAGTTTTCATTATAAATATTTTTAAAAAGTTTAGGGAAGAAATGAAAATTATCCAGTGTATAAATGATGAAATTGTTTTAAAAGATATAGTGAACAAAAATGAACGAAAACAGACGACAAAGAATCATTTCAAATCTCAATAAAATCTACTCAAAAAAAATTATTTTCGACGTTTTATCACACAAATTGAATTCTTGAAGTCATAATAATTTTAAAACACATTATTTTTAGATGACAGATAATAGATTATGATTAACCAATATCCATAATATGTTTTTCCATTTAAGAAATCAGTATCATTAATTCTATTTTTCAAAATGACTTGAGCTTGAGTTAAAAATAAATTGCTTATAATGTACTACTTTAAGGCTGATATGAATTATTGGCTAAGTATTTTGTGCTTTAGGAACTTCATGTTTAAATGGAGTTCAGGAATTATTTTCCTAAAGAGTTAATAAGCTATAATTCAGTTTTTTTAGACTTCCTGAATTCCTTTTCAGATAAGTTGATAGTAAAAAAAAAATTACGTAACTATGAACTCGTAACTTGTATATAATTAGTTCCAGATGACCAAGAATCAACATTTTTGAGCAGACACTCAGCATGAAGAAAACAATTCCTCAGAAAACAATCATTTCAATAATTGTTGTGATATTGTTAACAATCACTTGTATAATGTATTGTGTGTGAATGAGCTTCCATTTTCAATGATTAGCAAATATTTTAATGGTAAAATATCAAATCAATAGTTTGGAACGATCATTTCGCAACAATTAACTACATCCAGTAAACTGTTTTGAAAAATCGCCATGTCAGGAATGGGTAATCGTTAACTACCTAATTTCATGCGTATCCTTCGCACACTTTTGGTGAAGTAATTTTATATTTCAACGTTGCATAATATTTGACTCTAAATATGGCTTCGAAACATTTTCTTACAGTTAATTATACTCATTGAATTTCTGAGGATAAATGAAATTCACAATATTTTATGCAAATATGCAAATCTTAATCATCGCGTATGCAGATATCTGCAAAATAATTTGTCTTTCACAATGATAAAATAAATTATTTATGCCATCGTTGTTCCAATTAAAACCATGAGAGAATGAACATTGTTTAGAATTAAAAAAAAAATTCTGTGAGAAAGATTTTAAATTATTTATTTTAGTAGAGCAGCTCAAATTTCTATTTGAAATTGAAAAATTTGCCAACAATACAATTCTGAATGTTTCGTTCCAATGATATTCTGATGACTGCTTCCATTCAAATTTTATTGTCACTGTTCTTGAATCAGAAGATAAAAAATAAATTATTTCTAATGAATTAAAAAACTAATTGTTTCTAATGAATTAAAAAACTAATTGTTTCTAATGAATTAAAAAACTAATTGTTTCTAATGAAATAAATTGCCTCTAATGATAGTTGTTGTCGGTCATTTTGCGATAAAATGCATTTCCTATGTTCATAAGGAAGGAATAAATAAAACGCACATATGCACTAGAATATTTTAAGTATCACTTTTGGATCTATAGTAAAATTCTGCGCATATTAAGTCTAGATCAAATCCATCTGTCATTATCTGGTAGCTTTATACTAAGTTAAGTAATTGGGCGAATTTAAGTACTTTTTGCTAGAATGGTATTGAGAATTACGGAATTTTTTTTATTCAAATAAAGAAATACTTAAATATTTTAGCTTTATGCTGAAAGTCGCAAACCATTGCATTTATGTGGAGTGACCAAAAATTTGTTTAAATATTTTATAAACGTTTCTTTCATGCTTTTATTTATTTTTACAAAGGATTACATCTGCCTACCCTTCCTCCAATAGAGAGAAATATAAAATAGCATTCTATGCATCTAATGTTAATAATTCTTATTCAAAAAAAAAATGTCTACAATTAAGAATCGCAAAATCAAACCTTACAAAGAGCATTCTTAAACTTATAGCAATCATGAACCGTATAGTTAGTTCTATTTCTTTTTTGATGCATTTTCATTATACAGCAGCAAACAAAAAAAACCTAAGAAATTTAATTTTTATCATCTAATATAAAGAAAACTTCAGAAATTAATGCGCTGAACATCTGCAATTTTGTTTATAAAGAGGCGATTTAACAGAGGGATTTGGTAAGTAGATGTCGACATAAAGTGATTTCCGAATGTCGAGAAATTCGAGCAGCTTATTTTCAATGAACCAATCCCAATAACCTTTCTAAGAATGTAATCAGTTCGGAAATCTGAAAATAGTTTGTGTTTAAGCAAAATTTTAATTCAGTTCATATTAAATGAGCCATCAGCCATGTTTTATCACTTCATCATAGAAAATGTGCTTAACTATGCACCATTTCATCAGTTCATGCGAATATCATGACCTTCAAATTTCTTAATTCTGACATTTTATCTTTAATTACTATTCAGGGAATTATCGATGTTTCACAATAGAATGCTTTTGATTGCTCAAGAATGAATTGATAAACATTTTAGTAATTTTTCCGTGATAGCAACAAATCAAAGCATGTTGTATTTTTTTTTACAATTACCAAAAATGAAAGTTTATTTTTACAAGTAATTTGGAAAATATTTCCCATAAACTTTATTGTTTTTTAAACATTTCTCCTCTTTCCTTTGTCCTGTAGCGAAAAGACAGACAGACATCTTATTAAACTAGAGAGATTACCTTCAATGCAATAGGTTTTAGACCATGCTCGATTTAATTACTATTCAGAGAATTATCGATGTTTCACAATAGAATGCTTTTGATTGCACCAGAATGAATTGGTAAATATTTTAGTAATTTGATAGTAACAAATCAAAGTGATAGTAACAAATCAATTTGATAGTAACAAATCAAATTACAATTAACAAAAAGGAAAGTTTATTTTTTCAAGTAATTTGGAAAGTCTTTCCTAAAACTTTAAGGTTTTTTTATTTAAACATTTCTCCTTCTTTTATTTCTATAAATAAGAGGAAAAACAGACAGATATCTTATTAAACTAGGCAGACTATATTCAATACAAAGTTTTTAGACCATGTTCCATTTTTTTATTTCATTACCTAATAGATTTGCCGTGACATCCCACCTCATAAAGGCTCTTTTTTTATTGTTAGTGAAAAACATATTTTTTTTTTAATATATGCAACTTGTGAACCTAAGTATCAATGGCGAATTTAGACTTATATCGGCCACAGGTGGGGCACATTATGCTACTTTTCTTTTAGTGTTAATATAATAAATTCAATACAATAGTTGTGCAACTGTGATCCACTTTCACGTCTCGTGACTTAATAGATTTGCCGTCACATCCCACCTCATAATGGCTTTTTTTTATTATTATTGAAAGATTTTTTTAAAAGTAAAAACAATTTGTACACTTGGAAATCAATGGCAAATTTAGTCTTTTATCGACCGTAGGCACTGCACATTATACGACCTCTCTTTTAGTCTTAATAGACTAAATTCTACACAATAATTGCGAAGCTGTGCTCATTTTCAAATCACTTTACTAAGTCGTCATGGCAACCCACCTCATTATGGATCTTTTATTATTGTTAGTGAAAGAATTAAAAAAAAAATCTTGAACACTCAAAACACAGTGGTGGGTTTAGATATTTTGCATCCGTAGGCAGTACACATTATGAGGCTTTTATTTTAATAAACTAGTAAATTTAGTTTCCCATTGCAAGATATTTTTGTTATAATCAGCATATGAATTATTAATTTTAGATTTTAATAATTTGTTGAAAATATTTATGCTTTTATTTATTCATATTTTCCATCCATATCCTATTTATATCCATAATCATATTTATATCCATAATCATCATCCATATTTAAGCATATAATAGGTATTTCCTGGCGTAGGGGTAGCACGTCTTCCCCGTGATCTGGGCGTCCCGGTTCGAGTATGGTTGTTCTTCTGTGTTCTATCTGTGAGGTGTGTGAATGTGCCCCCACCCCCTGCAAAAAGGGGCTGTGCGAGCGAATTTGACGCATGAAGTAGCTAAGTCGCACTCTTGGCCATAGTTGGTGCTACTGAAAAAACAAAAGACGCTCACTCGGCTTAAATCGCTGATGTCAGCAGGCTTGTAAACCGCCATACGTCACAACACAATACAGGTATTTATAAATACTGTAATAACTAAGTGAGCATAATGTAACATGTAGGAATCTCACAAATTATACTTGACAAAGTATTAATATTATGCTAGCATTTTATAATTTGTAGAATTTATATTTTTTTACAATTTTTTTATTATTGAAAACTAAAATAATAATATTTTTTAAATGACCTGGTTGCGGCCTTAGGCAGCAAACTAACGGGAAATTAGCCACAGCAGAAAATGTCCATTAAACCCTTTTTTTAGTAATTCAGCTGAAATTCGAAGCATTGTAACGCCTGAAAAGAAAACAACAATTGAATGACAACTAGGTGAGCTCAAGATAAATTCAATAAATAAATAAAAACACGCAATCCAATTATCCAAGTTTCTCTCTCTCTCTCTTTTTTTTTTCAATTTCATTAGCGTTAACTCGATACAATAGGACAGAATAATTTTCGTTCTGCCTCTGAATCTCATCGTTTCACAGCCACATTGTTACCTTTCATTTCAGATGACTTATGGCTTATTATTTAATTACCAGTTAGAAAACGATGTCTTACATCAAAATAACCTTTTATTACACGAGATCGTACAAGATAAACGGTTTAACATGGATCCAATCATTTCTGCCATAGCTGCTGTAAATCAAGCTGTTGCGATATGTGAGAAGTCAAAGGTGGGTGAATAATGTCTTGCCAGGAAGAAAATTGGAAAAGTTGATTAGACCGATGAAATATAGCCAATGACAGCTTTACCAAAAATTATATATTTTCCTTCTATTGTTTCTTTCTACTTTTGCTTTTGGTTGCTTCAATTGATTTTGTTCCATCAGCGAATTTTATTATTTATGTGGCTCATTTTCTATGTTGAAATAATTTCTTTTTTTTATTAGTTATCGAAACACATTGCAGTTCAATGAAATATTTATTTTCAATCGAGAAAGAGAGTTGAAGCTTATTTCAGTCATTTTCCCCCATGAATTTACGTAAATCGAATTGTAAGAATATCTAACAAGCGATGCTATAGCAAGCAGTAGTAGAAAAATGCTTCATTCCGATGAGAAACAACCAAAAGTTCTTTTAAGAAACACGCTGTTTTTCAAAGGTTGCAATTTCATTGGCACTAATTTAATACAAGACGTCAAAAACAAACTTGGTCCCACCTATGAACATCATCACTTAATAGGCACATCGTGACCTCCCACTTTGATATGACTTATGTCTTATTTTTTAATTGCCAGTCAGAGAACGATGTCTTACAACAAGATATTCTTTATTATCCGAGAATGTGAGGATAAACATTCTCCAGCCACTTCCCTTATGACTGCTGTAAATCAAAGCATTGCAACATCCGACAAGTTACCAGCAATAGAACGACGCCTCGGCCAGCTATTACTCAACATAGGTGGAAAATAATGTTGTGCTGAGAACGGGAGGGGTGAATACAAAGCTGACTACGTGAGTAAGATACCAAATGAGGTTAATTAATTCCTTGAGTCAGCTACTGATATCTATCTACTAACGACGACAATTTTATCAAAAAGAATTGACGCCTATGTGACATGGAGAAAATAAAAGCGGAAGGAAATCATGGAATTGACTGAAGGCAAATTACTAATGCATAACTGTTGTGAGGTTCGATCGATAAACACGTTTGTACAATGCCTAAAATATACGAATGGGCGTGTTCTCTTGTTCAAGGATGTCAAGCAACTAAATTTAACACAAAAACTTTGAGGCTTACAAAAGCCATAATTCTGTGTTTGGAAGGTCTCGCCTTGACCTACGCGCTCGAACATTAATGTCAACCGAATGCATGGTACTTTGAGGTTTTCCGTAAATCTTTGTTCACATGTTCAAAAATGTTGGGTGATCAAAACAGTTTTCCTTGTTTATGAGGTTCCAGTCATTGCAGGTTCCGGAAGAAAAATATGAAAATTATACTGTTTTATAAATACTGAGTGAGAGATTAGTCGTGATATTAAAGTAATTGACAATAATTTATATATATATATTTTGTTTAGTTTGGTTCAGATATTGAAAACTTTCGTGCTTCGAATATTCTTAGTTGAAAAATATAACTTAAACAAGAAGGTCGAAATCTTTGACATCTATTTTGAACATCGTTCGCTTCCCTGTTTCTCAAACAATATACTTATATGCTAACTCTTGATAATAATTTCTTACTTTTTTTCGGTAGATTATTTAAAACAACTTGTTTATGCTAATAAGTTTCTCAGAATAACATAATTCATAAAGAAGTTTCATTTGTATTTAAACCATACAGAGCAACTTATGGATTGGTATGAGGTCAAAAGTTATCAAGAAGTGTGTTTGTTCAGATTGTTAAAGCTGTTTCGGTTATGTAACTTTTGAAATCCTTATGATATATGTTTATTTTCGAAAGATAAATGGAAGTATTTGAAAAATACAAAAGTTGCTAATGTTTAAGCAGCAGCAAGAATTATGACTCATCTTGATGGAGAAGATTCCTTATTTGGATCACTGAAACATTTTTTAATATACTGAGATATATTAATTATTTTAATGAAGAAAGTAACAGGGTATTTTTGAAGTTTATTTGCCTTCAAAATAATCCTTAAGTAATTACAGTTTAAAATCCTTAAGGAATTACACTTTAAAATAATAAAAAATAACATTAAAATTGTATCATATATCCAAATGAAGAAGCTGGTTTTTCACATTGGACTATCAGTTTCTAAAAGTTCAAGTAAAACAAAAGTATTTTTTAGTCCTGGTATACAGCAACTATTGATCTTTTACATTATACTGATCCCTTTTAGACATGTATATCTAAAAGGGACTTTATTTACTTAATGCAACTATTTGAATGACATTCGTCATCGAGGTATGTGAACATAATAACTTGGCAAATAAAACAAATAACTATAAACTCAATGAAATAACTGAGGAGTTGTTCGAATTAGATTGTATTTAAAAACTATTTCACTTGTTTCGCCTTCAGAATTTCACAGCTAGCTCGGGTCTATGTCCCAATATAGACATCTATGGAGTACTAGTGATTAACTGTTTGTATTTGTCTTCAGAGAACATAAATTTCTCTCTGTGTAATATAATAATATACTTTGCAATTTACTTTATAGCAATCAGTCTTTTGTGATTCATAACATTTAAATACAAGCAGTTGTTCTCTAAAACTAATTCCATGAATCCCATATCATAGCATTATAATGTGTCGATAACAGGAAACAGTAATGGAAAATAATTAAAATGAAATAATCAAATAAAACTAGTAAAAATACGTTTAATTTTTTTACTGAATTGACTATTTTACTCTACAGCTGCTTTTTCAGATATTAAATATACAAATAGAAGGCATTGTATTCGTCAAAAGATTCCACCACAAGAATTAAATTATTCTTTATTTTTAGAGAACATAATTAAAATTATATCTCTCTGTCACTTGACCAATCTGTCTGTTTAATTACCACAATAACTTAAAAACTATCGAGAGGAATTGAACTTTTTATGTAATTTTTAAGCCAAAATTGTAGCTCTGTAAAATAATTTGGACGAATGCCCTTTCGTTTTACTGTATATAAACATAATAAATCAAAAATGTAAAAGGCGAGATAAGTGAAAATTAATGTATAGTTTTACTACCTAAGTTTTATTGGTACATCAAATTTTCCACACAATTTTTAAACCGATTGAATATTTGTTTGTTTGTTTGTTTAAATAAAAACCTTGCTCCATTTAAACTTAAATCAAAATGATTTCATAATATCTGTCTATCCGCATGTATGTGAATATCTGAAATCAACAAGCAGGTGTGATCTCGTCAAAATTTCTTACATATTCTCAAATAAATGTACTTGTGTATGCTAGTATGCTATTGGCGAACAATAGCTATTAAATATTTTATTAGTGTACAATTTTTGGCTATTAATGGCTGGTATGTGATTAATAAGAAAATACCAGAAACCCGAATGTACCAAAATGTAGTTAAAACCAAATTTGACATAGAACTATAATAGATGTCACAAATCAAATATCAAATTTCATATATTTAAATCATTGCATTTTTGAGTAATCACGTTTACATGCTTGGGAAAGTACAGACTGACAGATAGTCAACCCCTTGATAAATTTGGCTCCAAATTTGGTATATGTCTATATTTTATATGTTTAATCTCTGTACCAAATTTTATTCATCTCGTTGTCTCTATTTTGCAGTTATCGTGTTCATTTATATTCAGACAGCGGACAAATAGACTTCCTATGAATGGGTTTGGTTGAAATCTACAAATTTGGAATAGAGACCACAGACATTTAATTCTTATTGTGTGTCAAAATGAGTTTTTTGGATTCGCGGAGGATTGAAATGTGGATATTCGTCAAAATCTCGAGTTCAAATTTTTTAAAGATTACATTAATTTTTCTTAGCGTACTTCGAATACAATATATAAATAAATAAAAACACAATGAAAAAGATGAATAAAAGTTGACATACGATTTTGATGCTGTTTTACAATTCTAATAATAAAGTTTGACCAAATCCATCAATGCTTTAGTGTATAAACTAATAATTTGAAAATATACAAAGATAGATGGATGAATTTCGGTTAATGACTTTTATATTAAAATTCTAGCTTACAAGAATTTAAAAAAAAATCAAGAAGTATTCTTGATTCCCTTAAATATATGACGATGCTAAACACTGATGTATCATACTATAAATATTTAAGAGAATGTTGAGTTGAGACTATTATTGCTGATTTTTTTTATACTGAACTAATCATCTTTCTTTGTTTCTTTCTCATATCAGTTTAGATATAATTTACATTAGTCACTAGGCTTAATTTATCTCAATCACTAGGTTTCATTTACATTAGTCACTAGGTTTCATTTACATTAGTCACTAAGCTTAATTTACATTAGTCACTAAGCTTAATTTACATTAGTCA
>JAPMOR010033400.1:563691-597557 GCA_026543865.1 Argiope aurantia
AAAATATTTTATGACGAGCACCAACTCAAACCCGTTGCATAAAGTCTCCAGACTACTAATGCTATAGGTTATATTTGAACGACCGAAACTGTCATTTAGGTGTACGGATTTTAAGTTTCTGGACAAATGTATAAAATCTGTTAAAGTTTCTTGTTCTGGACTGGCGTTGACTTTTTCTGGAATCGACAGAAATATACGTCCCTCAATTTTCTCGATGACTGTTGAGATCATCAGTGTTATTTGGCACTGTCAGTTTAGACTAGCAATGTTCTTTGGCTCTTTAGAATGTTAATGCTTTAATGTAAAATTTCTTCCACAAATATTACTAATTGGATGTCATTGTGCAATCGAGAATCAATTATCAGTTTAGGGATTTCAAATCTACAGTTGCAATTATTTTCTTATACCATGAAATTTTGCTGTAAAAAAACCCTACTCGAATTCTTTCTACAGCAAGCAACTAATAATGGAATAAGTTATTCAATTCTAATCTGTCAGACGGATTTAAGATTTCTGGAAGAAATTTTTAAAAACTGTGAAGAAAATATGGCCTGCTATGTTTCAATTAATTATTTGTTAGTTTAATTTAATTAGTTAAACTAATTAGTTCTTAGTAATAACAAAATCCCTATTTCCAACGCCTTTTATAGAATCAATTTCGTAAATTTTCCAGATATTTAATTTCAATTTTTTTCTTTTATACTTCAAGAAAGAGTATGGTACAGAGAGATAATTATTAAATCAGAAGATGTTATACTTTAACGATATGGTAAGCCATTTCCTTACCTGGGACAAACCGATCCACGTGATGATCTCTCATATAAAATTCTTCTTTATATCCAGTATTATTTTTGTAAAAAGCACTAAGACATGGTATTTAGGTCAGCACAAAGTATTATCCAAGTCTTAAACTTTGTTGAGAAAATTAAATTCGAAATCGAAGGCAGTTTAATCGAGGTAATAGCACGTATACAATCTTCTTTTCTTAAGATAATTTTTTGTTTGATGATGAGATCAACTCGAATTATCTTCTAAGCTTTAAATAATTGGACAATCAGTTTTCAAAGCCACCGCAAGTTGATTGAGGGATTTGCTGGAATAACGCCTACCTTGTAATCTTTTGATGACTATGTTTGGTGTGTCATTCATTGACTTGTTACAATTATTTTCAGCCCGCTCATTCATAAAGCCGATGCAGCTGATATGGCTTTCTCAGTCTTAAAGCCGATAAATATAGAAGGAAGGATGGGAATGGTGACACAAAGAAATTCTGTAAAGATGATTATCGGAGCTTAAATCAAGAATGATACATCGCTAGCAGAATAAAATTAAGATCCAAATATTCACCTTTTTGATCGAATCCTCTTTCTATATCGAATCTGTACACCTACGTAATAAAAACAGCATTTTGTAATTAATTATTTAAAATACTTAAAATTCAATAAAAAGGAAGAAAATTGCAATAAAAATATTGAAAGGTGATATTTTTGTTGAAAAAAATTAAGGTTAGAAATTTAAAATTTTCCATTAATTTTTATTTTCCAAATGATTTAGATTAGAAAAATTAGATTTGTTCTGAAACTTATTAAGTAATGTTAAAAATGAATATGTAAAAAATAAATTTTATAAAAAAGAGAAAGGAAAATAAAATTTAAAAAAATTATTTTCCCACTTGACTTTCAAGTCTTTTTTATGCCACTAACAAGATTTCAATTTCGCTCAATGAGCATCAGCAAATTACTTAAATATACTGTCCAACAGTCTGCCTTCTGAATACGGTAATTTCTTACTCGATGCCTTTTCATTGTTTATTCATAAATATTAATATGTTTATTAATAAATATTAATAAATAATGAAAAATTTGATAACACAACTAGAGTAATGAAAACATAAAAAATTCCAAGAGAAGTATGGATGAAAGTACTTTATATGTAAATTGGACGAAATTTTGCATTAGATTTTGACACGAATATATCAAAATTATTTGGATTCATTTTGCTTGCAGTATTATCGGAGGCGTATTTAGGTATTTTGCGGCTCATGCAATACACTATGAGATTCCCTTTCAATAAACTGATCAGTTCATTTTGCATTTCATATTCACATTCATTCAATATGTTAATGACTAATTTTAGTTTTGTTTTTATTTTAGTAGCTTTATAATAATGTAATCGTTTTTAATCATTCCTTTTTTAAATATTACATCATGGCAAATATCATTAAGATAAAAAAAAATTGAAAAATTAATCAATAATTATTAATTAATGGTTTCTTTATTTACAAATATAAGCAGTTACTTACTACGGAAGGATATCGAGAAATGATAATTTTCAGATAAATATAGCATTAAAAATTATTATTTTACAGGACCTTCTAAGTCAAATATATCATTACAAGTTAATGAATAATTAATATTCCTAAATATTATAAACATAATGGCTTATAATTTAATTGATGATTTTAATAATTTAATATCTACATTTACAGTATTTCTTGTATATTATCAATAAAAAGTTTTATAGAATTTCTAACAAATTTACTTAATTTGATAGCTAGATTAATATTTTTTAAAAAAATCAAAATGCTTGCGATCCCTCCTTCAGTCAAGTTACCAAATTTATCTAATCAGAAATCTGTCACTGATTGGCATCTCTGGCTGAAAAAAGCTGACTTTTAGTATTGGCAGTTTCTATTTCACTCCGAAAAAGTGTCGATTTCTGTAATATCAAATTAGAAAATACAGGGGGGTTATAATTCAACTTCCCCTATAAACCGCATCATACAACGCAAACGGGGGAAAGGATTGCAACGAAATGAAGTATGTAGTCTAATCACGAGCTGCGCTCACGGAATTTCGAAAAAAAAAAAAAAAATAGTTTCAAATTGTTCATCAGGAGGCTCCTTTTCTGGGAAAACATTAAATTTAACATAATAAACGACAAAAACGAAGTACAGAAACAATGTTAACAATCCAGGACAAGAATTATGAGTAATAAAATGTAAAACCGGGAAAAAGCTGTCAGTTCTAGGGAAAGAAAAATGTCGAAATTTGCATGCCTGCTAAGAAGAGGAAGCTTTATGCTAAACAAGTTAGAGTATGAAACGTTTGCAGATGTTGTCATTTTTTTTTGTCGATGTTTCCGGCTGTAATGATGACGATATCTTTAGTTGAACGTGCGTTATTGGTGAAGCTGTTTTACGAAAACAAGGGGAATGCTTCTGCTGCAGTTCGTGATTTTTTTTCTTTTTCTTTTTTCCCCTCAAACAGCGTACTTTTATTTTTTTCCTTACCTTTACTTAATGTGGTTCGATGACAAAGTGATCAGAAACTAGTCAATAAATTTTAATATTGTTTCTGTATTCCGTTTTGGTTATTTATTGTGTTAAATTTAATTTTTTTTCCTGAAAAGACGCCCTCTGGTGGATATTTTGGAACTAAACATTTTCTTTGAAATACCGTGAACGCACCTCGTGTTTAGACTATATATCAAATTTCGTTGCAATCCGTTCACCCGTTTGCGTTATAAGATGCTGATTATAGGGGAAGTTTAATTATAACCTCCCTGTACTTTCCGTTTGGGGTATATATTGTCCTAGTTACGCAATTAGGAATTCATAGAATTCTTAATGTCTTTGTAGATTCTTTGTAATTTTTCTGTTGAATTATAGCAGGATAGAATGTTTTAATTCGAGTTGAGGAATCGGTCATTCGATACATATACGGCCCACGTCTCCGACGGTTAATTAACATGAAATATATTAAACTGAACAGCGCTACTATTATAAATATCAATGTGAACTTTATTGTTTAGTTTTTACAATAAGTCGTTATTTTCTAAAAATTAAAAGAACTTCTTCGGGGCAAAATATCAATGTGAGCTTTATCGTTTAGTTTTTACCATAAGTCCTTATTTTCTGAAAATAAAAATAACTCCTTCGATATGCATTACAAGTTCTGTCTTAAAAGTTATTGAAAAACCGTGGGTGTGTTTTCTCTTGTATCTCTATAATGTGGATCGTTTTTATGTTGAGAAAAACAATTGAGTTGAGATTTTGGACAACATCCCGTTAACTCATTAGGTTTAAAATATAATATAGATTTACAATTTTGGTATCACCTAACAAATTTCATTTATCCAGCTCGTAACGCTCTTGAATTATGCTCACAGACGGGTAGACGTCTAAATATGAGCCTTTTGAATTGGGAAAGTTTTAAACGTGGAAATTCATCGGAATTTCTAAATCAAATTTTTCGACGATTATAAAACTTTCTGCATCTTGTAAACGAAAATTAAAAGTCAATATTATAACTATTTTTAAATAGCTTAAAATATTTTTTATGTATAAATGTGTTTAAAAATATTTTATTTTTATTTTGATTTGCATGTGCGTTTAATCTATGTGCGAAATGGTATGTTAAAATATATTTAGAATTCAGATTGATCTAAGAAAAGAATTTCATTTAGTATTGATTTATTTGGCAATCGAGTTCATTAATTAATAAATTAAAATATTCCATTATTGTTTAAAATAAGAAAATGAACCGTCTAGTTCGTTGTTTCATCAAAAAATTTGATGCATACTTAAACCAACCTTCGTCACAGCATTAGGTATTACCACAATGCTATCGCAAAATAAAATTAATGATAATTGATAATTAAACTACATTACGAATTCAAAGTGTTTATTAATATTTGCTGAGGTTTCTAAAGTTATAAAAAACTAGCAGCTATTACCAGAAGATGTAAAATAGCTTATCATGAATATCTAAAAATGAAATCTGATTTATCTGATGAATTTGATGGTAATTAGATTTATCGCAGCCTTAGAAAGGGTTAATGAATCGCAAGATACATTTCCGATTCTGTTGTATTACTTATTTTACCAAACGGTGCATAGTCATTTAGAAAGCATTGTGATAGCAGCTGCATAGATCAACTTATACCTGAAATTGAATGTAATTCATTTAAAACCATCACAAGTTGTCTAAAAATGATAATCCTTGTTTCTACGAATAAATATATAATAGAAAGAGTAAATAAAATTGAAATAAAGTCGTACAAACTTATTTGAGCGATTAAGCTTTGTTTTGTGATTGATTATAGCCATATTATTCTTACATTTTATTGATTTATTGAATTAAAAATATATCAATATTACATCATCTTTTCTGAAAATATTTAAAATTTAATAATCAATATTTTGCTGTCATTTCTATTGATTATAGCATTTTTTAGATGCTTAAAATGTTCGAGAAAAATTTACACTATTAACTAGCAAATTAATTTCTATCATTTTAATAATCTCACGATCCCTAGTTGTCTTCGAAGACCAAATTCTCATGGTATTGGTATATTTCGATTTAGTTTTCATTAGTCACGATTTCGATTCAGTCACACCCATAACCTTTTGTGACTTAGTAATGCACGGATTCGAAACCTAATTACACTAAATATCTCTCTGGAACATGGTCAGTATACATATTTAATCTGGCGTCGTGAATCAATGTCTTCATGTTGGTGTGGCGTGGAAATATTAAAAGTGGTGTCCCACGCCAAGTGCCATTCCCATCCCTAAAATTACGAGGTGCATTAATAAGTAGCTCTCATACAGTTCGAAATGGATTATCTAATAAAACTTCTGTTCAGTTATACTAAGCTGAATTTAATCTCTATCATTAAATGTATAATAGTAATAGATAAACAATAGTAAGTTAATTGCTAATGAAGAATACACATTTAATTGAATGTAACTGAAGAATGCACATTTGCAGGAAAATGGTCCACATCTGTTTCATGTATCAGGAAATTCTGGAAGTAAACTGGTAACCAGCTACTAATTATTCTACTGCATACGCATTCCATCAGTTAGCGTTTTAAATTATCCAAATCAACTCAAGGTCACACCCATAACCTTCTGTTCAAATCTCTCGGAATTCCCTTGTTGAGCAAGATACAAATTTGACCTTCTCATCTATGAAATTCTTTTGCTGATTCCGTAATCAAAAGCCGAGTCTAATGGAAAACTCACACTTAAGAGTAGTGGTTTTCATTTTTTTTTCAAAAACCCTGGATACTTTGTTTTACTCCTGTCTTAAAATAAAGTAAAAGCTATAATACATCTGATCAGGAATTTTTTACAAACTGAGTTAAAAAAAAATCCTGGGTTAAATTACGTATTGGAGTTCTGGATAATTATTATTCTATACGCCTTTTGACCAAGTTGTTATCATTTATCTCGATTAGATGATGACCTTCCTGGTTTTTTATATTTGTATTTTAAGGGGGGGGGGGGAAGAAATTAGAAATCTGTTTCCGTGTTGATAGCTTGAATAGTAACAGTTTACTTCAACAATAGGAATATTCGCTTGCTGTTTCTCATTTTTAGTAAATGACTCATTCCTTTAACAAATCGGCATTAAATTGTCGATCATTGAAAGACGATTGGTTTTTTTCCCCAGAAGTTTAATCGAAGCTTCTGCATTAAATAATTAGACAGGAATATTGAGATATATTCCGCTTGATGTCCTTTAACAGACTGGATAAATATTCAAATGGGAAAAAATGAAGACACGTGAATAGGGCAGCTGCTGATCGCCCTTGAAAATTGTATATATTAGTTAAAAGGAAACTACACCTGGCATTTTGATTAATGCGCTTCAGTGCGGTAAATACAGCAAAGAAAGGGGATCACATGTTTTCCAATTAATTTTTTTTTGTGCTAATTGAGTGAAGTCGAGTCATGTTTTGAATTCATGGCTGTATTTGTAAATTTAATATCTTGCATTCTCATGTAAATTTAAGAAAACGATGCAAATTACACAAAAATGTTATATAATTTCATGATATTTGTATTTCATTCAGAATATCGAGCATCATTATGGATACATAATACAATTTCTTTTGTATTGAACGCTCTTTGTTGTCCCAGCATTTTTTCTAAGTTATCTCCTTTTTATTATCCCCTTTCGCGTGTAAAAAATTTCAATTCTCTCGTTTTCACAAATATATATATATATATATATATAAAGCAAGTTTTTATGTTACTCTTTAAATTTTGAAATTATGAAATTATATTAAATATTACTTAATATATTATATATATTAAATTATTTCTATAAATATTCTAAATATTTTTAAATATGTTAAATAAATAAAATTTCTAAAATATTCTAATACAGGATGATTCAAAACTATAAAATTATTCAAGAAGTTAAAAAGCACAAGAATATGTTAAAACGTATAGGAAGGAAACGCTAACCTGATTAACTAGGGGGTGCTATTTTCCAGTTCTGTAATCAGTTTAGTTTAGTTTGGTTTGGTTATATTAATGAATCATTTGGAAGCAACAAGAAGGTTATTTTGTGACAGTCCTCGAAATTTTAAGCTTAGATTAGATGAGATCAACACCTGTGCTGGTACCTACCCCTACCCCATCCCAGAAAAAATTCTGCATTTTTTGCTTCCGGCAAAATATTTCGTTTAAAAATATATGTTAAATTTAAAATTACATTCTATCAACTTATATCTGTAAATTTAAACTAATTTAAATAATATTTGTTTTAATAAAATTGTTCTTTTTCTATATGTGAGATATTAATAGAAGTAGGATATTTTACAGAAATATCTTACAAGTTAGATTTCTGTAATAGTACTCGAAAGCATTATTCAACAATGCAAAAAAGTAAAATAATTTTATCGCGAAATGTATTTTTTACATACAACTTTTATAACATAATTTTATATGAAAAACCCATAATTTTTTTTTTTGTAAAGTATACTTTTTTGAATAATTTCTTTAAGGGAAATTCTTGGTAGATCTCCTCCAAACTGTTTATACAGAAACTTGTATTCCATTAGGATACCCAAACACCATTGAGGATTGAATCCACTACCCCCAATTTACAGAACATGCGCAATAATCACTACATTACGTTGCTCAAAGTACGATTTCCAAAACCTTCTTATGAAATAGAACATTACGTAAAAATGAGAAAAATAAAAACAAATACGTTTGGAAGTATTCATTTCATTACTAACATTTAATTTATAAAAATTTTATTGGGTGAAAATTCAAAAAAAAAAAAAACATTGCGTACCCCCAACGAGATTGAACTCACGACCCCTGGTTTACGAGACCCCAGGTTTATCTGACCGCTCAGCTATGGTGGCTTGCGCATAAGTTATCAAAAAGCCCGTTTTGATGTAAAACTTGACATGAAGGAAAAAAAAGAAAAGAAAGAGAAACGTTTTTATTTCGAAGTACACTTCCTGTTAACAGATTTCTTAAAGATTTTTTTTCTTTTACATAGGAACTCATACAAAAATCTTACGTTGCATTTCGAAGCACAGCTACCAACGAGAATGCAACGATGCCTGGTTGACGATACCCGTGCTCAAAATAGTGAGCTATGGTGGCGCACACCAGACTCTAAAAAATATATTGTAATATAATATCCAGATTTGTAATGCTGTAAATAATTTTGAAATGAAATATTTTATACATAAAAATAGCACAAAAAGTTACAAATGCAATCGCTATATTTTCTGTTTAGTTCATAATTCAAAAGGTGTCATTTTATTTGGTTTTGTTGGGAGACGATTTTCTAAATAAAATACTGTATGTATTGCTTCATCCCAAAATTTATGAAGTAATTTAAGTTCTGAGAGCATACAGCTGATCGTTTCAGTCTAGGATCTGTTTATATTTCGAAACTGCATTTTGAGATGGGCAGTAGGGTACAGTTAGTTCATAATGTATGCCGAGCTCTGATAAGTAAATTTCTATCTCTTTACCTACATATTCACCTCCATTATTAATTCTTAATGTTTGATTTTTTTCTCCTAAATTTATATTCTGTTGCATTGATGTATTTTTTTGTTTTTGTTTCGTAAACTCTTCAGTTTCCCTTGACAACAAATAAATCGTGATGTAATCATCAACTAAAGGGGGAAAATTTGATTTCCCACCTATTGAATTTTGAAGAGGACTACAAATGTCAGAGCGTACCAGTTCGAGAGGTTTTCTTGACCTTTATTTAACTGTTTTAGGACATCAGTTAATTTAATATCAGTTATTGACATATCAGTTCATTTTGATTTAATACAGTTTTCACATGAAGTGTTATGATTGCAGTTACCGATTTAGATACCGCTTGCTAACATGTAAAAATAACTGTTAAATAAAATTATAATTTTCGTGGCCAAAGATTTAAACAGTTTTTATTTTCGCAACGAAACGCCATCTGGAGGCAGAAATTTTACTTACGGAATTATCTAAATAAACTTCATAAAGAGAATTATTTATTTTTCCTTCTAAAATGACTTTATTATATTACATTATTTTACATTTATTCTTCTCAAAAATCATTCTGCATCCATTCTCAGTTATCTTTATTTTAACAGATAGTAAATTTATTTCTATTTCTGGTACATCTAAAATATTATTCAAGAGAACGTTATTTTTCCATTCAAAATCAGTTCGAAGTTTAACTTTGCCCTGACCTTGATTTGGCAATTTACAACCATTCGCAACTAATACTGATCCCATTTGTTCACAATTTATTTCTGTAAAAAAATGTTAAGCTTTGAAGATGTAAGAGCCACTACTAAAATCTATGACTAAGCTGTCTGTTTTGTTTCTATTGGCGAATGAATAAAGAATATTCGGCGTAATTAATTGTTGACTATTTTTTCATTTCCCGTTTCATCCGCTAGGGTTTGAAAGCAGAAAGGGGATTTATCGTCTTTTTGCAGAGAGAGGGGGTTATTTTATTTGAATGTTTTCGTAGTATTCTCATTGATTTGTTTACTTTTGATGAAATTAATGCTCACTTCATCGTCTGGTCTTGCTTTAAGATCAGTAATTAAATTATCGTAACTTTTTGGTAATGTGTATAAGAGTACCGCGAAGTTGTGGTGTGAGTCGTTTATGTTTTCACAGATAGCACGGAGCCTATCGATTAATTCCATTAAATTCATGTTATAATTATTCAAACTGCGGGTTTTTTCTTGTTTTATGCAATAAAATTTTCTTAACAAAAATAATTTGCTAGTTAGATTTGATCTTTCATGAATTTTCTTTAGTGTCTTCCAAGTTGCTTTTAAAGTTTCTTTCGTGTCTTACATGGATAATTTGATTATTTATCTTCAGTGGATAAATTTATGGTACCTTTGGTATTTTGACCGTGTTTCTGCCAACCGTCGGGTTTTGATTCCAGTGTTTCTTCTGTAACGAGATCGTCTAGATCTCCGTTGCTGAGAAACTTTTCTGTTTTGAACTTCCAGGTAGCATAAGTACTAGAGGTCAGTTTATCAAAGCTATTCTCTTTATTTATTAATGATGACGTTATTTATTTATTTGTGATTGACATGTTTTAATATATGTTTACTTAATGCAATATAAATAGTGCTACAGTATGTATGTGAGGTTATTCACATTTCAATCTCATAATCCTTGTTAGAAAACCTTACAAAATGTTATAGATAAGTATGTGAAAAAAGGATTCCATTACCTTCCATTTTCTGTAGCAGTGATCTAAAATAACAATAATTTGTAATCCAGTTGTTAATAAATAAATAAAAACAGACGTTTTGATATTTCAGAGTTTTACATTCAATAACGCCATCTGTTGGGCGTAATAAACAGTTTGTCAATTTCTTTTCAAAGTAAAACATGCAAGTCTAGTAGTTTTATACGTAAAAGTACCATAAGAATTTACAAAAGCAATAGCAATACCTATATGCTCCAATACCAAAATCTGCCACCAAGGAGGGTTAATATTGGCGTAACCTCTGATCTATGGTGGTGCACGCCAGACTTATAAAAAGACTCGTTAACATGTAACGACATAAAACAGAAAAGCATGATTTTTTTCGGAAGTATACTCTTCTTGAATAATTTCTTTAAGGACAATTTTTATATAGAAACTTAAATTTGTGGTCCATTATAATGCCCAACCACCATTGAGGATTTACAGAACCTCGACTCTGATCACTAACTACAATACTCAAAGAACGATATCCAAACCCTTTTTATAAAATAAAACATTGCGCAAAATTGAGAAAAAAAATAAAAAATCCCTTTCGAAGTATTCATTTGATTACTAACGCTCAATTAATACAAATTTTAGTGGGTGAAAATTCACAAAAAAAAAATTTGCCACCAATGGGATTTGAACCCACGACCCCTGGTTTACGAGACCAATGCTCTAACCGCTGAGCTATGGTGGCTTGTACTCAAATTTGACAAATTCCCGTTTTGCTGAAAAACTTGGCATGATAAATAAAACGCTTTTATTAATGAATTTTTCAAAGGATCTTTTCTTTTTCAAAGTTGTAATGCAAAAGAAAAAAGCGGAAGCGTTTGCGTAGCGTTTCGAGTACAGTTACCAGTGGGAATTGAGCTCACGAACCCTGGTAGACAAGACCGTAGTTCAGTGCTCTTAACACTGAATTCGTTACTATATTTCAGTGTTAAGAGCACTGAACTACGGTAGCGCATTCCAAACTCTAATCAGCAAGAGTGGTCTCCCCAAAATTTTCTGGCATGCTCTTTAATAAACTTCTCATGTCAGGGAACGCCTTCCATGGCACTCGCATACAATAGTTACGAAATATTAACCTTCGGCTTGAATATAGCATTTTTACTGAATCTATCATGTCATCCTCGGCAAGTTTTTTGGCGATTAATTTATAGTATCTCAAAACCGAATTTGTGCTTTAGGCTGGTTTCACACACGGCGTTTTTTCCGCGCGAATATTTTACCGCCGCCTCTCACAGAAATTGAACTTTTACACACACGGCGGTAAAATTTCCGTCGTCGTCGTAAGAGTAGGCTTAATTTCATCAACAAAAAAATTTACTTTAACCGTGGTATTTAAACCATTTACTGCATAAGTGTAATTTGAAAAGAATAGAGAGCAAATTAATTCTAGCTTTTTTGTTATTTTGTCATCGAATGAAGAGGAAAAGGAAAAAAAAATCGACTTATTTCGATTTATCCAATTAATGAAAAAAAAGAGAGGAGTTTGGGGCTTTTCACACGTTATTTGAAGATTTGAGGCAAGAGATTCTTCAACTACTTCAGAATGTCGATAATTTGCTTTGATGGATTACATGGCGGCTAAAGATATCACCACAAAAATACCAAAATGCGAAATTCCATTCAGCCTGCAAAAATGCTGGCAATAACTTTTGAAATCTGTAAGTTGGAGTATTAAATTGCATTGAGTAAAATAAATGTTTGATTTTTGTGCATATAGGCAGCTATGATAAATGACTGTGACTCGTCGATTGTTAAACAGATTTTATTGTGGAAATCAACAGAAAGTAGTTCAAAAAATCTACCTGATGAGAAGCAATTGTCAGGTACAGAAAGTTCAGAAGTTTCATTCTTTTTTGCTGGTTATGGAGCATTTGAGCTGCATAAAAATAAAATTTTTTATGCAGCTCCAATTTGGTGCTTGTGCCATAAAACCAAAATAAATTAATCATACATCAAGAAAATATTTGAAATTTGAAGTAAATTATTAATCTGTGCTTAAAATGTTGTCTATTGAACATTAGCTCATACTAACATTTATAATAAAGTATAAAATTTCTACAGAGTGAAATAATTTTACAAATTGATAGAAAATAGCAAGAATATAAGAAATTTCATGTAATCTCAAGAAGTATTGCATTTTTGTGTATGGAATTTTTATGAAACATATTTTTGAATATTTTCTTGATCTATGAATTTGAGTTAATCATAGATCAAGAAAATATTAGAAATTTGAAATAAATGATTAATTTGTATTTGTAAAATGTTGTCAATTGAACATTAGCTAACACTAGTTAGCATTTACAATGAAGTATAAAATTTCTACAACATGAAGTAATAGCATTCTTGCTATTTATAAATTAATAGTAAATAGCAAGAATATAAGAAATTTTGTATAATTTCAAGAAGTATTGCATTTTTGTGTATGGAAATTTTGTGGAACATATTAGTGAAATATTTAGAGTTAATCATAGATCAAAAAAATATTACAAATTTGAAGTAAATTATTAATTTGTTATGATTATTAATTTATTATTGTTGAAGCAAATTATTAATTAATAATGTTGGCTATTAAAGAAATATATAATGAGAATTATATAATTGAGAGTTTTACACAATTTTTAACCAATGCATTAAAGGGGGGGGGGTGCAAAACATGTTAAAATTGGAATTTTAGTTTTTTATTCCTTTTATTTATTGTTTTTTAGAAATCGTTTGTTTATTGCTTAAGTTAAACAATATAAAAGTATATAATGAATAATATATTTTTATAAGAATTATGTATTTTTCTGTTTTGAATTTTCATGAAATAAATTTTTTCAATAACATATGATATGGGCAATATTAGAAATTTAAAAGTAGATGTACTTTATATATCAGTAAAATTACACTGATTAACTATAAAAGTGAAACTATGAATGTGTTAACATTTTTTCCCATACATTAAACAATGAGATAAAATAAATAGGAAATATAAATGAAGGAAACAAAATTTACTATTTATTTTAGATAGATGTGCGGATGATCAAATTTAAAATTATTTTAGATTATTTTAACAATTATTTATTTTTCTTAAAAAGCAAAAAAAATTGTATAGGGTAAGAATATGGTAAAATATAATAGTTATAATATAAAAGAAAAGTTAAAATGAAAATCATGGGAAATGTCATTTTATCAAAAGCAAGTGTTTAATGATGTAATATATCTTCAATAATTACTATGGATGTGATATGAGAGAACACTTTAATTGCGAATATTTACATAAAAATGTTTCGAAATCATATTTACATCGAGAAACGAAAAATGAATTGATGTGGAGTTGAATTGCAACTAGTATGACGCTTACATAATCTCCCACCTTGCAATTTTATGGAGTAAATGAAAATGCAAAAAAAAGTTATAAATTGAGTCTACTGGGAATTTTAATATGTCGACCACCTTTAGTGATAATATCAGGAGCTACTTTGGTTATATAATCATCATCTTCACTGGAATCTTGAACTGAAATAACTGGAGTTGCAGGAAGTTGAGTGTTTGTATCTTTATCCTTTTGTTGAGCAATGAATGGTAATTTTTCAGAACTACTGATTTCCAATGAATAGTCTCTGGAATGGTCTTAATTTTTCCCCTTGAGCTGTTCTTACTGTGGCGAACTTAAATCTGCTCCAGGGAGGACTTCAGTTACAATTCCTAAGGGCCAGTGAAGGTGTTATTATGTCTCCAACATTCAAAGATTCATCTCGGTTGTAACGACCTTTATGCACTAACATTGCTAAGTATTCGTTGCGAAATCTCGTTCTTAAATCATGTCGCAGTTTTTGAATAAAACGTAATCTTCTATGTAGGCTTTTACTATCGATTTTGTCTAAATCAGTTGTATCACTACTAGGAATGCTTTGCAAGAAACAAGCAGGTGTCAATGGCCTTAGACCTTCTGAATTATCTTCAATATATGTGAGAGGCCGGGAATTTATTGTAGCTTCACAGTCACATATAAGAGTTTCCAATTCTTCATAATCAATACTCTTTAGGCCCAAAATTTTCCGTAGCATTTCTTCTAGCATGCGGATCATCCGCTCCCACCATCCATCCCACCATGCAGCAGTTGAAGGGTTGAAATTCCATTTAATTTTCTTGGTAGTGGAAAACGACACGATCTCTAGATTTTTCAAGGCATTACTTGAACCAACGAAGTTGGTGCCGTTATCAGTGTAGATTATGTTAACTCGACCTCTCCTAGCAAAAACTCTTCTTAGAGCTATTATAAAGGCTTCCGTAGACATGGAATTGACTAACTCAAGATGAAGAGCCCTAGAAATAGCACAGGTAAAAAGGACAATCCATGTCCTTTCTCCAGAACGCAAAAACAACGGGCCTCCCAAATCAATCCCTGAGACTTCAAATGCTGCAGCAACTTTTATTCTATTTTTAGGAAGAGGTGCTAAAGGTGGCTCAGTAGGTTTGGCTTTAAATCTTTTGCAAGTAATACAATGAGAGCTTACTTGTTTTGCTATTCTATTGACAGAAATAATCCAGCAATTTTCCCTCAAATTGGAAATGAGAGTTAGAAGTCCGGCATGTTGCACCTAGTATGACGCTTACAAATGGAGTTTTAAATTTATCAAAATAAATAACTAAAACAATTAGCTATAACAAGAAAAGTAAACTACACAAAATATTCCGTATTTTCCTTCGTTAACACAATTTTGAAAGTACGATAGTTTGAAATATATTGACACTAGTTTATAGAGTTTGAGATAACCGAATAACTAATATTTCAGTGTGACGCCGGGAAATGTTCAGCAAAAATCGCCTAATGATTAGTATTGGGTTGCCCATTGATAAAATGCATGGGTGAATTATTGGTATTGGGTTACCCATTGCTTAAACACAATGCAAAATACGTGGTATAAAGTTGTGCGTGATAATACACGCCGGGAAATGATCGACAAATCTGACGGAAACAAGCCACAGCGATCATCGCCATGGTTTGTTTCCGAGAAATCACGTTCTGTCGGGGGACATGACCAATATCGGGGCGAACTTGCTATAATGTTCCAATAAAACCGAGAGGCAATTCCTCGGCATCTATTTTCCGACGACTCTTTCACTTCATCATGTCTGGTGCACTATTTTCATACAATACTAATATTTACAGAAGCTATTGGGATTCTTGTATAAAGGTATTACTAAATAGTGTATTCAGGTTCAAATGAAATAAAATTGGAAACAAAAATTTAACATCACATTACAGCATTCCTGCATTGTGGGAATTTGAAATAGTCTTCTTATCATATTTATCATTAAATTAAATCCCATCTTTAAAGCTACAATAAAACAGATATTGATGGTAATCTAAGGCAACTAACTTCCAAAGTGCATATATACTACAGTTAATGCGATTAACTTATTAGTTGAATAATTGCTGGTTAAAGTGACTAATCGATCTATCGCATTGACCAGGATTCTTCCTACTAACCAATAAACCACATTGCCTATAGCGATTTCACTAGCATAAACCTAGCAGGCATTCAAGCTTAGTCGCAATGAAAGCCTTAGGAAATATAAATTCGTGAAATATCATCATGAAAGAATGGTCAGCTTCAACTTCCTAAGGGGACGGTGGACTTTTTTAGGCACTTTTGCGAATTATTCAATTTTTATGAAATTTTTATGCGTATATATTAAAATATAGATGTATCAAATAACTTTAAAACGAAATATATTACTTTTAAAAAAAATTAAAAGATATGTAATTTTCAAAGTTTTTCAGAAAACTTAATTTTTCACTTTTTCTGTTATTTTTCCCTTTTTATCTTATATAAATTTATGTGGAATAAAACTGTATGTGATTTTGTAATTCCATTTAAATGTTAATTTATTAGAATTATTTTTATGTACACGCACTGAATTTTCATAAGAATTTGATCTTTTTCTACACTAAAATGGACTTTTATAATGTTTATTGAAATCTTCATTATCAGTTGTATTTAATGTGTTCAAAAATTAAAGACAGTTCAAAGATATTTAAATCTAATTTGAACATCGTTTTGAGAAAAGCCATTAAAATGCACTTAGGCATAGTTGAAATTTACTGTGTTACAAAACGTTGGAAGTTAGTTACATCATAAGGAGCTTATTGTGACGTTTTCGGTGTGCCGACATAGCTCAGTGGTTTTGTAAACCAGTGGTCGTGAGTTCAATTTCACTGGGGGCTAGGCACGCAGAATCTTTGTGAGTTTTCCCGAATAAAACAATTAATAGTAAAGCGTTATTAATAAAAAGAGTACATCAAAATGAATTTGGTTTTTTTCTCATTTTTGCGTAATATTTTATTTCATAAAAAGGTATCGAAAATCACACTTTGAGCAACGTTGTATAGTATATAAAGTAGTATATATATACTTTTCTTTCAAAAGAAGTATGGTAAAATGAATCATCCTCGGTTGCAGGTTTTGGTAATGGAGCATATAGATATTGCGACTGCATTTGTAAAATTTTGTGGTACTTTTACGTAATACAAAATCTCATTTCAAAAATATTTAGAGCATTACAAAATTACATTACAATGAATTTTTTAGAGTTTGGAGTGCGCCACTGTAGCTCAGTGTTTGCACCTCCGATAGATAGGCATCTTGGCAGCCAGGGATCGTGAGTTCAGTTCTCTTTGGTAGCTGTATTTCAAAATGCAATGTAAGATTTCTATAGGACTTCTTTGTAAAATAAAATATTCTTTAAGAAATTTTTTAACTGGAAGTGTACTTCGAAATAAAAACATTTTTCTATCACTCTATTTCTTTTTTCTTTTTCCATCATGTAAAGTTTTTCATCAAAACGGGTTTTTGGGTAACTTATGCGTAAGCCACCATAGCTCAGTGGCTAGAGCATTGGTCTCGTAAACCAGGGGTCGTGAGTTCAAATCTCACTGGTGGCAAGCAAAATTTTCGTGAAATTTCACCCAATAAAATTTTTATTAATCAAGCGTTAGTAATGAAATGAATACTTCGAAATAGATTTGTTTTTATTTTTTTGTCATTTTTGAGTAATTTTCTATTTTATAAGAAGATTTTGGAAATCGTGCTTTGAGCAATGCAGTATAGTGATAAGAGCGCCGTTTTTGCACTTTAGGGGTACCTCAATGGTGGTTGGGCATCATAATCATAATGGAATACAAGTTCAAGTTTCTGTATCAAAGGTTTGGGGGGAGTTCTCCCTAAAATTTCCTTTAAAGAAATTATTACGAAAAGTATATTTAAAAAAAAAAGCTTTCTTTTTTTATATTATTACATTTGAACGTATCATTTTATAAGTCCGACGTGCGCCAACATGGACCAGAGGTCACAGCATTTTTGTTACAAAATAATGGATATGAAATTAATTTTCCATGTTGGCAGATTTTAGCAATGAAGCATATAGGTATTGCGATTGCATTTGTAAATTTTTGTAGTATTTTTCAGCTAAAAACAAATCTTTTCAAATATATTTAAGGCATTAAAAAAGGCTAAACAATTTTTTACATTCTCTTAAACGTAGTATAGAAAAAATATAGCAATCGTCCAAAAATTCGAACTCTAGGTTTTGATTAATCTCTATGTTTTAGACCTTCCTGAGTTCGTTAAAACACATTTCTGGAAAATTTCCGACTGTCTGTTTGTGACAAAGATATCTCAAAAATGCTTTTATCTAGACAGTTGAAAGTTAGTATACTGTTTTTGCACCAAATTTTCATATTTCTATCAAAATTTAAGCAAAATCTTTTCAGAGGAAGTTCGTCTGTCCGGTTGTTCGAATATAAGTTAGCACGGTAACTACAAAACGAAGAGAGCTATATAGATAAGATTCGGAATGCAGATTTAACGTCTATATTGTATATACTTGTTAAATTTTAAGCCAAATCCAACAACAGGTTGATTGTCTGTTGGTCTGTACTTTCTTTCAGAAACATATAATCCACTGGACCACCTACATATGTAACATTTGGTGCATCGGCCGGGAAAGGATGGAGATTGGATACACTTATTTTACATGCTAAGGTCCTTTTGATATTGTTTTTAAATTATGGATAAGCTATTGAAGATTATTAAAAAAAAAGAGCATGCTCGAAATAGTATCACGAAGTTAGTCAACAAAATTCAAACTTTAAATGAAGAAACGGAAGATTTGAACTCTGAGTTGCTTTCAACGTATCGAAACGAAAGGAGAAAAAATATGATTTAGAGATATCTTATAGCTGATGCAGATAAATTTGAAAGTGAATTAAAAGGCTCAGAAGAATATGATAGTAAAATTTTAACTGCTAAAATAAAATTGAAAAATAAGCAATGTCCGGGAAAAAAACTGTTCAAGATTCCCATTTCAACCTTAACAAATCTAATGTATCTGAAAATTCTACAGATACATTAGCTTAAATATTACATCGGCTTAAAAATTATCAAAATTGGAAATTCTGCGTTTCTCTGCTGATTCCAATTTTACAAAATTCCTTAAATTTTTGATAGTGCAATAAGATCAAACGATTCTTACTCTAAAATAGAAAATTTTCAATATTTAATCACTGCTTTCGCTCCCTGTTGTGTTGTTGTTCTGGTTGAGTTCAATGAGATAAACTACGATTCCTGTCTTGAACTTTTAAAACAGCGTTACCAACGAATTGATTTTATTATAAATTCTTACAAGTCTAAATTACTATACTTGAAACCAGTAATGAATTCTTTTAATGATAGAGGTTTGTGAAGATTGTATGATGAAATTGAAGCAAACATTAGAAATTTCAAATCTTTAAATGTTACTGAGGGATCATTTGGCTATTTATTGAACCACTTATTATTGAAATTATTACCCCAAGATTTGGTTTTGGATTTTCATCAATAAGGAAATAAAGACGCTAATTATGAGGTTTCGGAAATGTCTTCTTTGAAGAATGAGGTCGGATCGAGGGAAATTTGCGAATCTGTTAATGAGTAATATCAAAGTTTGCGAAACTAATCGCGCCTTTTCTCTAATTTATTAAAGCGGTCAAACTTATCAAATAAATTGTTCAAAGCCTAATATGTACCAACTGCTGCAGCATTGCATACGCTGGGAAAGAGTACTTGTGTATTTTGCGATTCCGTAAATGGTCACAATTCTATTAATCGCAGCGTTTTGGATATTGAACAGAAATTCAAGAAATTTAAGGTAGAAGGGAGATGCTGGAATTATTTTAAGAAAAATCACGTGAGTAGATTCTGCAAATCGGGTCTTTTTTGTATACGATACTCTTCTAAATTTCACCCCCAGTCAATTTGTAGAAAAAATAATAAACCCATAAAAGCATCTGATAAGCGAACCGAAAGCGGAAGTAATTCAAATAATTCTGCCTTAGTAACAAATAAAAACGCTAAGCATATTTCAGTATCGCATAATAATATTAGTGCGAAAAAATAAGCCTTTTTACAAACGTGTTCTGTATATATGTATGTTCAGATAAAAAAAATGCCATTTTGGATAATGCTTCTCATAAAAGTTTTGTATCAGCAGAATTATCTAAAGTATTAAATCTCAAAACAATAGGATTCTAAGAATTTGCAATATATTGTTTTGATCAAACTACAGCTAATAAGAAATGTTATCCAGTTGTATATTTGGAGCTGCAAAGTAAGCATGACAGCTTTAAATACTATAAGCTCTATGCAATCATAATAGAAGTTATATCCAGTTTGTCCTTGAATATTCACCAGATGGCTCGATTTTGGATGCCGCGAAGAAGAAAAAATATGCAACGTGCTGATACATCCGGTTGATATACTTGTGGGAAGTGACTCATTTTGAGATGTGGTTTACGAGGAAAAAATAAAAATGAGTGAAAATATCTGACTGACTAATTCTTGTTTTAGATTGTTATTAGGTGAAGTTGGAAAGGAGGAATCTGTGCTGTGAGATTGCTTGTTTGATTCTTTTTTTTTTACTTGAATAAGTTTTGGGAAGAATTTACCCAATGAAATACAAGCCTTTCTGAAAGGAGAGATCAACTGTTTTGGATTTTCGAAAATAATTTAGAATTTAATGGAGAACGATATGTTTGTAAATTAATATGGAAGGAAAACATGGGACCTCCTGCTGAACTGGATTCTAATTATCAGGTCACGAAAAGACGTTTTAGTTCGTTAAGCAATAAATTAAATTCCCGAAATTTCTGACTAGTATAAAGAAATCGTTGTAGATCAGCTAGAATGGAATCTTGTGGGGAAAATTGCTAATGAGGATGAAAAGGCGGCATATTATATGCCTCACAGATGTATAATTATCAATGATACGGTTACTTCTTAGGTTCGAATTGTGTATAATTGTAGTAGAATCTGAATGCGATTCTTAAATTTCGGGAGAATCAAGTTGCTTTTTGAGGAGATTTAGATTATTATTTAAATTAGGATTAGTTTTCTTGGGATTGAATTGAGACCGAACTGAGGATAAAATTAAATTAAATTTGAGGGAGGTTAGATATTCCTTGGAATCTGGAATCACCAACGGAATTACAAAAAGACATGTTCTGAGAATAATATCTCAGATTTTCGATCCTTGCGGCTTAATCTGTCCCTTTGTAATCACTGTAAAAATTCTCATGAAAGAATTGCGGGAAAAGGATCTTAAATGGGATGATCAGTTACCGCGTCTATTAGAGAAACGTGGTGTTCAGAGCTTGCTGATCTCGATAATTTAGACTGAGCTTAAACTTCTTTCAAATGCAGAAATGTCTGAGGTTTCACTTCATGTCTTCAGTGACGCCAGTCTTATGCCATATGGAGCTGTGGAGTATTACGAAAAATTAAAGTAAGCTTTATTATTTCTAAAAGTAGGGTTTCTCCTTTAAAGGCCTTAACCTTAGTAGGATTAAAGCTGATGGCAGCATCCATCGCTACTCGTTTAGGAAAATATTTGTAGAAACATTTTCCATCTATGAGTAAAGAAATTTATTTATGGAGTGATTCTAAAATAGAACTCCATTGAGTGAAAGGATCATCGAAAATTTGGAGTCCTTTTGTGCCCAAAAGAGTGGCTCATTCAAAGTACTGGAACCACTGTTGTGGGTTCAAAACTCTTGATGACTTTACTACGAGAGTATAATTAATGAGGAAATTCCAAACAAATTCTCTCTGGTGGATGGAGACAGCATGGCTGTCTCAGCTGGTGAAGTTATGACCTACTCAGTGTTTGCCAAATCCCTCGGAGGAATTTGCGATGAAGAGACAATTTCGTCAGAACTACGGCAAATTGCAACAGTCAACACAGTGGTAACTACTGATAATGGTAATTACTGTATTTCCAACTGTATTATTAATAAATATAGTAATCTTATTAAACTTCTACGTTGTGGTGAATAGCATATAAGCCAGTTAACAACTACGCTGCACAGGCAATTGCTTTTGAATAATGGTTTAGTTACTGGACTGCGAACCATAAGGTCCCAGGTTCTATCCTCGCGCATCGCTTATCGCTAAAACGTGTTACTGCTTGGGTAAGAAGGTTTGTCCACAATGCTAAATCTGGCTCATAAAATTAAGTGCACTTCTTTCTACTTCGTAATTTCTTGGATCAAAGTTACTTAACTAAAGCATTTCGTACTCGGTATTTAATCAGTTACTCTCCAACGATATTATCTCTAAAAGATCATGTATATATAATCTGAATACTGAGCTTGATGACAAGCAATTAAAAGACCGTTTACAGTTTCCTAAACAGGATGTGAAGACCAAACATCCTTTTCTTCTTCCAAACAACGAGAGAATTGATAAAAAAATGTTCTAAATAACTGCATTATATATAAAGGTTATGGAGTAAAATCTAGAAACCAGGTGGGAACTCCATTACCTCCTGACAGAATTCAAGAACAATTTCCTTTTGATGTATCCGGAGTGGATTTTACAGGACCTTTTTTTGTGGGTGATTCTAATAATACTAAATGTTATTTAATTATATTTACTTGTGCTGTCACTAGGGCAATTCATTTGGAATTAGTTATTAAAATGAGTACTGATTCATTTTTATTAGCTTTTAAATGGTTCATTTCTTGTAGAGGTTTATGTTCTATATTATAGCCTGATAATACAAAAACTTGTAAGAGAACAAATAATGAATTAAGAAAATGGTGGATTTGTATCAATAATCCTGAAGTTAAAAATATGTTTAGAAATTTAGTGCTGAAAAGAGCCCTTGGTGGGAGATTTCTGGGAGAGACTGATGCGTACGATTAAAAATTGTTCAAAGAAAATTATTGACAAATCATATCTTTCTCTGGAGGAACTGGAAACTGTATTTTTAGAAATTGAAGTCGTGATTAATTCCAGATCAATCACGTATCTGTACAACGAACTTTTCGAATCCTCTCCACTTACTTTCTCATTTTCTAATAGATAAAAGATTAATGTCTTTACCTGTTATCCAAACTAAACCAAACATTTAAGGTGACCTTTCTATTTTTATATGAGTGGAAATAATAGTAACTGTTTAAAACAAAATATTTTTATCTGATTAGGACGTTAAATAAATTCTCAGTAGAAGAATTAATAACCTAGTACCTGAATTTAAGTACAGCGTTGTGGAAATAGTGATTTTCTGTACCAGTTTCCGCAGTAGATCCGAGATGAAAGAGTCTGGTGGATTTTAAATCTGGTGAATAAAGGAAAATGACAGGTTCTGGTGACATATTAGTTTGATGTGGGAAATATTGGTATGTGAGGTTTTTATTGAAGTTTAACTCTTCTTCTCTGTTTGAAATTAGTATACCATCCTTAATAGCAATTGCGTGGTTTGAAAAAGAAGTTAATAAATAATGAAATCGGGTTGGTTGTATAGTTGGAAAAACTATTATACCAAAGTTTTGCATTTAAAATCTTCGTAGAATCGTGTAACCCATAAGATTTTTGATTTAATTGAATTATTAATAAAAAATTGTTTTCTTTCCTTGAAAACTGGGTATGGTAACTTTAATCTATCATTCTATCATAGTTCATTCATTAGCATAATTTTTTCCAAGTGAAAAATTCGGATATATCTTTGAGATGCTATTTTCGGAGTTAAGGATATAAATGTGGCTGGAGGATTGATACAGTTATTAAATTTTATTATGACTAATACTTAAGATTTTTGTATATGTAATATGCAAAACACAAAAAGAAGAAACAAAGGCAGTTACTAATTTTCCATGCGGTATTTGCGCCATTACAAATTCAAAAACCTGGATTAATCCTGGGATACATTTAAGGGGGTGGTTCCTTCCTGAAGTATTTTCGAGGTAAGCTGATTTATACTGCATGAATTCCATGAGAAAATTCTTGCCGCCAATAGTTTCTCATAACAGTGATTTCGGCAAGCACTGGCATTCGATTTATCATTATTATAAACTCATTAGTCATCTGAATTCTAATGAGAACACATCTGAATTCTAAAGGGGTGTAGCAAAATTGGTATGTCGAAACTTCATTCCATTCCTTCCTTCATTCCATGAGTTCGGATCGAATGCTCATAATATTCCACATTCCTATAACGCGGTTAATGTATTCCGTGTTATGTAGAAACAGTGCTGTAAAAGTGTCACACTAGCATTATTCGAAGATTGTCGGTTTTTTGTGTTGTCTTAAAATGGAAAATGGCATTTTTGAATCTGACATATAGGCTTTATCGGAATGCTGTATTGTATGGAAAATATGTTATCAGAAACCATGCTGTAAAAAGAATGTCAGGACCATGCTGCTGAGCGGACGTCAGAGTCGCGCAATGGCAGATTTTGACAATATGAGGCTACAGATGCTGAAATATTTTGACGCCCCTCCTTGGTAAACTCTATTGATGACAAAAAAAAATGACATGAACTAATATTATTTGAGCTTTTACTTTCATACTTATTTTCTAATATTGTTATTTGATTCGAAGGCAATTTCTATATGTTATTTAATGCATCGATAATTTTTATTTATCCTCATTTGCACAAAAAATATACTTTTTAACGACATAATTTTAATGCAGAATGCAATAGTGTAGAGCCATTTTTTAAATGGCTCTACACTATTGCATTAACTATTGTATTATTCTATAGAGGCATTAATAGAAGCGACAGTCGTGGAGTTCCTTTGGGATTTTTATTTTTCTCGGAAATAATTCAGTTTTTAAACTTTATCAAGGTTTTTTATCCAACTCCTGGTGGGCACGTTGTAGCCTAAGAATGGGGAGGCAGAAAGTAGGAAAGAGAAGCCGATAGGCCATCAGAAAGTATTATAAACTTATATAGTTTTAGAAAAGAATTTGCCGCCGCAGAGTTTTGATTCCATGGGAAAAAATAAAATCCCAAGCAACTTAGAAGTTAAAGATACAGTGAAGTCAGAGCACGACCGATTAGTAAATTATTTTTAGAGCAGAACGTAGATTAATTAGAAGTTATATATTCTTTATCATGGGTATGTTTGTATATAATCGAATAGATAAAAAAAATACTATTCATTGCTGCATTTGCATCGCACGGACATAACAATGTTCAAGTATTTGAATTTTATATTAAATAGAAACAAACATTTTTTTTTAAAAATGTTTTTAATAAATCTATCATTTTTGGTTTTCCTTATTTAAGGTTTTGTACAAAGAACCTATTCGATCTAAACAGCGAGAGTAGTCTCCCCGAAACTTTCTAATACACTCTCTGATAAAAATGTTATCCTCCCCCCTCCCATAAAATTATGCATCTTGAGCAAGGGTGTGAACTTCACAAGTACTCAGAATTTTATTTTCAGGCACTCGCACATGAGAATTTTGTGCTTCGTAATAAATGAAAGAAACCAAATATGCACTGTGAATTTCTTTTTTCCAATAGATTGAAATCAAAATTTAACACAGAATTGCCATTTTAATATCAAGATCGCATATCAAATTTCATTTATCTAAGTCGTTGTGTTTTTTTTTAACTTATCGCGTTTATATACACACAAAAGTACAGACCAACAGTTGGTCAACTCTTTGACAGATCTAATTCAAAATTCGATATCTATACTTTAGTTGCTAAATTTTTGCACCAACTTTTATTCATGTAACTATTTATGTTTTATAGTTATGGTGTTCATTTATATTCGGATAGTCAGACAGACAGACTTCATTTTAAAGGATTTTGTTCAAAATTTGATTGAAACCTGCAAATTTGATGTAAAGACAACACTCTAAATTTCATCTGTCTAGCTTAAGGCAGTTTTTTAGCTATTGTGTTCTCAGATATATAGATAATTTCCTTCTCAACATATAGATAATCGCGTTCTCAAACATATACAATAATTGCGTTCTCAAACATAATTCCTAAATTGTTCGTTATGGGCGCAGGTAAGTCTAAAATGTTGAAATTCATCAAATGTTCGAATTTTTTGATGATTACAATACTTTGTATATTTTGTCAAATGAGTAACTAAAAATGAGCTTGAGTTTATAAATCAATGAACTTTTTAAAAAATTATAATAAATTTTATTATAAAGAGAGGAAAATGATGATAAAATTTATATTAATATCGGAATGTCATGTTGTATGAAGATTGTTACTATTTTCCCATCGTTTTATAAGAAAATTGGTTTTTAAGAAATCTGTTTTATGAAAATGATTTTATTAGAATTCTGTTATATTATTTTATATGAAAAGCTTGCGCCCAGATTTAAAGTATTGAAAAAGGACTGACAGTATTTACAGTACTTCAAGAAAATGATTGGTTTTTAAAGTCAAACAAGTATTATAATAGTCAAAGTACTTGCATTTTCATTCGATACCATAGAGGAACTAAAATATTTCCATTTACTTAAAATTGAGGAAAATTGTTCTAATCTGAAAAGAGAGCTTCAGAACTCTATATTTCCCAAAAATGTTTCAATAGAAACAGAAGATTAAAATATTTTCCCATTTTCTTTATTTTGTGACGTTTTGTGATTCCATTAGAGAATTTAAAAGAAATTGGAGGGGAAAAAAATACCGTCCTTGGCATTTTTTTACAATAGGTTTATAAAGTCACGTTACCAAACACAATATCAGTTTAAAAGAATGTCAAATCTACATCAGATAAAAGCAAGAAGGGAAACTTCGGGCCAATCCGAAATTCAAAACTGTGGTACACGCACTCTTGAGTTTATGACCTTCTGCTTCTAACCTGTCAGGTAGTTTTGGCCAGTTAGAACCTGCTTTGATCCCATCTAAAAATAGCTCTAACTGGATTTGACTGGATTTTGACCTAACTACAAGCAACAACCAAACTTCATTTCCTTTCCGAAGACAAGCAATGAATGATAATAAAGAGATTCAAATTTATCTGCTTGATTTATGTATTTCTAAACAGATTGATTGAAAAATGGCGAAACTAACTATTTCCAAATATATCTACTTGATTTGCAGCGCAGGTCAACAGCTAATACTTCTTGCAGTCAAAGTAGAATCATCCAAACAGGTCTGGAATTAACCGAATGTATTTAAGGAACCGCCCATCAGTCGCCAACGCTTTTTTCATCCCATTTAAAGCATGGGAGGAAAAAAAATTGTATACGGTTAGATCTAGCCAGGTCAAGATCACTAGAAGGAGGGAAAGGTTAATGGTACGATATTTTAATGGTACTCGTAAAGGAATAAAAAAAAAAATAGCGTCTACTTTCTTTTTCTTTTTTTATATTTGCTTCAGGGAGAAAAAAGAAATAGAATAAATACAAACCTGTTTATTGACTGCCTTTTATATTACTTGAATGTGTATCACAACACATTAAATCATTTTGTTGAGCAGCTTTTGCTTCGCCAAGGTAGTCGAGTCGCTGATGTATGTTTATTTTAAACCATTACGCGTTGATTCTAAGGGCATAAAAGACATTTTTTTTAAAAAAAGTCTTATTCCTTGTTTAACAATTAATTGTATAATGAAATTTTATTTTAATTCTGGTGGCCTTTTTCTTAATCTTTAATACTGCTCTGGCACTGTTATAGGGACATTTGTGTTACATACATTCATAGATTAGGCTTATAAAATGTATATATTACAATCGTTTTGTTTCAACAATGTAGACATGTATTTACTGAAATGGAAATTACTTTTTGCAGTTGCTGATCGAAATAATTGCATTGACTTTTAAAAAATTTAATCGGCAAATGTTACAAACAAAGCATTATAAGAATTTAAACAGTTTTCGGATGGCAAAGATTAGTTAAAAGCTAATTTTCATAAGACAGAATATAGCATTAGTAAAGAATGTATATTGAAGAATAAAAAAAAGTTGTAGAATATTTTCATATGTATGTAAAAAATGTTATATGCAATCAATGATTTACCAATGGAAAATTTATTTTAGTTAAACCTGTTGGTGTTTTGTGAAAATTTTAGCCATTATTTTATAAGAATTGACTTCTTATCGATGCGTCGCACTTATAACAACTTTTTAAAAAGTGGCAAGAACAAGAAAAGTATCTATTTTTTAATCTGTAGCTCCTTAAAACAATGAAATAAAATTAACTTGTGTAAGAAAATAACACTTAAGGAAAATTAAAACAGAATTCTTACTTTATATGTTCACTGACATGACTCTGATTGGTGATTTGCGTTATCTAATTAGGTAGCGCCTTCTGTATTATCTTTCAACTATGATAGAGAAGGAATCATCTAATTAGATAGATGGTTGAATCACTGGCGTGAGTCATATGGTGTCAGCGGCAGTCAGCATGGTAATAATAAATTGTAAAGCAATGCTTTCAAAACACAGAAGCATCTACTTTGGAGACCAATTTTGTTTTCAAAGCCATTTTGTTAACTTCCTATCTCGATATGCTGCAGAAACGCAATGTTATTCATGGCGTGAAACACTCTGCAATTATAGGTTAACATGGTGGGGAACGTTTGTCATGTGACTGTAACATCACACTAATAGATCCCTTTGTGCAATGAATATATAGATCTCTTTCAGCTGATCTGATATGTTCGGAATGATTTTTTGATGTCAGCTCAATACAGCAAACATTGATAAACTCCAGTTTGATGATAAAACAAAGCCAAAAGATAAGGAAATTCGTAAGAATGGTATTTTTGCCGTTTCCGGTCACTGAACTTCATTTCATAGAACTCGGTGACTATTTACTATTTTATTCAATAGAACTCGGGTTATCCATGCATGAGGTTTGGTTTGAAAAATATGTAATTATCTTTTAAAAATAACATAGAATATGCTTTACAGAAGGATCAATTGATAAGGAACATCATTCAAACAGGGTGCCGTAACTGTTAATCATTTGACCATGTGATTTTTTTAATGTTGCATTCTGATAACGCAACATTAAAAAAATAAGAAAGACAAGTTGTTTCTCTTGAACAAGAGTAAGAGTTTGCTCTAATGGTACTCCAAACCGCTCTTAGCTAAAAGGTAACTCTGTTTTCCCCATCGTCATGAGTGTTTGGAATTGCGGTACGAACTGTAATTTAGCAGCATCGACTGAAGAAAATGGGGGAAAACACAGAGAAACATTAAGATGTTACCTTTGTCATCTCTTTTTTTTTTGCTTCCTCATTAATAGAATAACTTTTTAGACAAATATATAAGTTTTGATTATTTATTTTTATTGAGCAGATAAATATCTTTTTGTACCATGATTCTTTTATGTGAACTCTGTTAACTTTTATATGTACTCTATTTCGTTGTTTTTCTTGCCCGTGGTGGCATGGGGGTAAGGTCTCGATCTTCGGAACCCGAGAGTTTCAGGTTCGAGACCCGATTCCACCTGAAGAACCACCGTATAAGCGGGTCTGGTGCGCATTGAATCCGTCGAATCAAAACTCCTCCTACTGGTGTGGTGTGGAAATTTCGAGAGGGGGCTCTAGCTCAGGTGTCGTCCTCGTTATCTGACCGTGGTTCAAAATTATGAGGTCCGTCCCAAAATAGCCCTAATTTTGCTTTAAAACGGGGCATTAATATACCTAAACATGTTGTTTTTCTACTAGTGCTTCCATGGTAATTTTCTTTTTTCATTTTTTATTATCGAATTACATGACACTTAGGATGTACATTTCCAGAGTGTGGGGTTTTTTATAGATTTAATTAAGAATCCACAGAATATTTAAGGTACCTATAAATTATGTGTAATTTTTGTATCGAATTAAAGTATCTTTGAATTATTTAATGCCAATTTATAAGTTTGAGTAGTCAGAATTCGATGCCAGTATGAAGCACACATATGACGATTCAGGGGTTGGGAAATTTCTTATTTCTCGTTTAAAGCATAAGTTACAATTTTCATAAATGAAATCTCATTTCTAATACTACGTATTATATTTCTTAGTAATATTTTTGAAAGGACAGAACGGGTTTTAGTTCGAAATTCAGCGAAGTATTGAGAATTATTCATCAGACCTAGTTTAATATTGCTTCATAATTTAATATTGATTCATAATTTAATTTTTAATTTTCTATTAAAAATTGTTCTGAAAAATTCAAAGTACTAAAAACTTATTCAGTCCTATCATACTATTGGTCATTTAGACTGCATTTAGTTTATATATCTTACTCCAACTTATTTTTCTTCTATTCTTCTTCATGGTCGTGAAGCATGTCCAGTGTGCCGCTCCAATTTATTTTCACATTCTATTTATTGTCTCAATTACAATAATCATCGCTTATACTTATTAAAGATGTAACTATTAATCGGTAGTACTAATCAAAATAGCATGTATTTAAATGCATACAAAATCTGCCTGTTCTAGTGATCAATTGTTCACCTATATTGATCAATTTTGATGGTAGGACTCAAAAATCTATGACCGATGTTAGGGTCAAAGGATGAAAGAGAGAAAAATAAAAAGAACAGACTTTCTAATGATTGTTACCTCCACTGAACCAACCCTCTTCCTTTGTCCTGTAGTCTTCTGCCTCCTATCATTTAATGAGCTGACCAGAGAATAGTGTTAACACTAGAACTACAGATGTTAAATATATATCGAGTTTTACCACACCTTTTTAATTGATGGGAGTTCTGATAATCATGACTTTTATTGTAACTTTTGGCTTAGTTTTTGTAAATAAAAGAATATAATTTAACAGAAACAACATTGAATATAGTAATTCATTAATTATTAATAAAAAAAACCAAGGAAAAAAACAGTTTGTATTAATATTTATAGGAAATTCAGTGAGAGCTGTTATTTCTAAATTGAATCATAATTTGAATAAAATAGATCCCATTGTAATGTCTGCCGAACACTTTGGATTAATCAGTATAATTTCATATGAAAAATATAATTCAAATTTTTCCAGGAAATGTCTGAAAACTATGTATAAAGGAACGTAAATATGTATTGATATCCATCATTGCCTATATGATCCATAAAATATTGAAAGCTTTGAATTGCTAAAGCCGACATTTTGACGGCTCTTGGTATAAATAGGTATTGATCATACTGATTGTGGAAGTTAAAATGACTGATTGAAAATTGAATAGGAATATGTAATTGTTCTTATATTTCATTAAAAGTCGTCATAAAGTTCTAGAACAATGTATAAATTATATTAAAATTTTTAAGCATGAAATTTGAAAACCGTCAAAATGACGGGCTTGGTAGTTCTATTGTTAATTTCATGATTAACAAACATCGCATATTGAGCATGGAAGGAAAATGCGGTATCCTGAAAGAGTATAATCAAATCCCTAGACTAATCAGCAGGGAGCTGCGGGTTTATTGACAATATTCCAATCATTGCTGAAATGTAGGAGTGAGACGGAATCTGTCGTCCAAAATAATGGCAATTTGAAGGTGTAAGCGAAAGCGATGTAGGAAGGATGCGGGTGTGGAACATGTGTTAAAGGAACATATGTTAAAGTGAGTAAAAAGGACGGCTACATCGAGTGGACCATTGCTTCAGCAGAAGACCGAAGACTATAAGATCATTCCAATAGCAAGTTGAATCTTTTGAGGAATGTTATTCATATGAATGGTTGATCCAATAAATGCTTCATAATTAAAAAAAAAGTCATTTCGATTTTTTAAAAGAAGGCGTAAAAAATTAAATTTATATGATTTTTTTCAGTTTTGTCTGTTGATATTTTGATTTTCCTAATTTAAAATGAATGAATAGCACAAATGATATCGTGTGGTCTGTTTTCAGGTATTTTTTGTATTAATAGAGAAAAGATTTATTTTTAAGGCATTTTGATTGTACTGATCATACAAACTTGGTGATTGATTACTCTTTATATAAACAAAAGTGATATCTGCAAGTAATTCTGTACCATCCAAGTATCGTGCCATACTATCTACTGCATAATTCTATATGTAGTAAATAGTATGGCGTAGCTATATCATGTATTACCTAGTTCCTGAATTAAAAAATAAGAGCATTTCCATTCAGCTTAATATACTTGGTTCGACTGATAAACAATATAAAATTTCAATTTATTCACATTTTAAAGCATTAAACAATTGTAAAATCTTTTTAAATGAATATATTGCTTATTCTGGAACTTCAGGAACTTCAAACCATATTAAGAAATAATTATATCAAATATGAATATGTCTTAGATTTCAATTTATGTGTTTTTTCTTTGGAAGATTTTACAAAAATTTAGAATTTCAGAAAATAATATTTAAAGATATGAAATAGCATAGATATGCAAGTAAAAATGAATGCAACTTGCCAAGGAATGAACTTAGAAAGAAAATTCGAATGGCTTTATAAAAACAAAACCTGCTCAAAAATTAATTATATTGAATAAAAAAGTATTCGAAATTTTCTCCAAAATTCGACTTTTCGGCACAGATACCTACTTTAACGCGTTAATTGTCATCTGAGAACAGTGTGTCTCACAAATAATGTGTTTGTTCGGACTGTATGAATCACTTATGCTTCACGTGCTTTCATGTATAATGAGTCAATAGTTTTCTGAAGAAGAACAGGTCCAGACAATATTTTGTGTTGTAGCGGTTAACGTATTAATTTAAAATTATGTCAATTAAAAATATGAGACATTTTTAGAATTGCAATTTTATTTAATTATAGGTCATTATAATGACAAATATGATATATTTTTAATCACAAATTCATTTAATTAAAGATTATTTCAGTGCCAAATATGAGCCATTTTCAATCTCGAATTTCAATTAGTTAGATAACACAACGACGAAAAATATGGTGTATTTTTGAATCACAAAATCAGTGAATTATAAAATCCTTACAATGACGCTTTTCACTTCGTATAAAAAGTGTAAATACGATACGAAAATCAACAGCAGCATTACAAAAAATACGTTTCCTAAAATAGACAGACAAAGAATTAAATGAGTTAATTTTCCATGCCATCTACTTGAAACATTAGCGATCTCACTAGAAATTGCCAATTTTGATCTATGAGAAACAGGTTATTTTAATCCTCTTGAAAACAAAAGAATCTGTCCACTTGTTACTGTCTGGTAGCGATAAAGGTCACTGAAGTTGTTCAAAAATAAATAGAAGAAAAATTATCTGATGAATAATAGAATAAAGAATGAAAAAAAGTTTGATTTATAGCATTGAAGAAACCAGTAAAGACGTTAGTAGTTTGATTTAAATTAAAGCATTGTGAATGAAAGCTCTCATAGACATCTATAGAATCTTCCGTTATAATTGTCTGTCAATGAACTTTTCGGATATGTGTTCTAAATGTAAAAATAGCACACAATGTAATTCATTTGCTAAGAGCGAGTTTGATGAGAAAATGATGCAGAATTTCAGCTTACTCAAATTTAAGTGAAAAAGGTTTAATTTTATTTTTTACATCCAATGTTAGATTTGCTAAAATCTGGAGCTTATTCCCTTTGTCTTGTCACTTTATTTTTTATAAACATTTTTTTTTATTTTCAAAAAAATTGTATTAAATGAATTTTTTTTATGAATTTTAACTCTTCTGAAGTTCCCGAAGCCTTTCCGAAGATTCGTTCATGATATGTAAATGCTATCAATAAAGGCTCATGTTACTAATAATTTTTAAAAAATTCAAGAATGAAATTGCAATCGTGAAAAAGAGGCTATATCAATAGTAAGGAAATAGCCAAGAGGCTTTTTTGCACACAACTGATAATGGAACATTCAGGATAAAAAGATAAGTCTTATCGTGTTGATTTGCAAGTACCAAAGGAATTCTTGTTGCGAACTCCTTTGATATATATTATATAGCAGTAAATAATATATCAGCCCTATATCAAAAGTAAGAAAATAGCCGAGAGACTTAATTGCGAACAACTGATAATGGAACATTCAAGATAAAAAGGTAAGTCTTATCGTGTTGATTTGCAAATACCAAAGGCATTCTTGTTAAGAATTTCTTTGGTATAT
>JAPMOR010033400.1:597567-621993 GCA_026543865.1 Argiope aurantia
CATGCGTGTAAACGCATTAACTCATAAACGCAATTACTTAAACCGATGAAATTCGGTATGTTATTTTGTGGCTACAATTGTAGTTTTAAGACAAATTTTGTTGCCAATCGGCCGGCAATAAGGAGTCGAAAATACATATTATCGCGATAGATTCAGTAAAAATACTAGATTCACTCCAAACTATATTTCACAACTATCGTCCATGCATGTCATGCAAAGAGTTCACTTCTTCCTGGCCTTGCCCAAGGTCAACAATTGTTTTCGGTGGAAGGGGAATGAGACCTTTATTGTAGAGGTTGCGGGAAAGTTTCGGGGAGACCATCTTCGCTGGTTTAATTTCTATGGAAGAAAGCTTATTTTTTAATCAAGTGGATAAGAATTTTTTATAACAAGGAAAAGATACTACTTCAGACAACATTTAAATGACTAAATACGAGCAATTAATAGCTTTCAGTTTTAATTAGATTTAAGTCTGTTTAGAAGCTACATTAACATTGCGATTCCATGATCAATGTCGTAATTTTGAAGTTATCAATACATAACAGCCCATCGAAATATAAAAAGAAAAGCCATTTATCTTCAAAAGCATCCGGTATCATGACGCGTGGAGAGAAGTTGTATAGTTGCTGCACATATTCAATTGCTACACCAGAAACTAAAATTAAATTTTGGAAATGAATCTGCGAGGAGAAAATTTAAAAGAAAAATGAAGTAAAAATCATAGTCACGAATGAAGTCATCACAATCAATTTCAACGGAATTAAAGAGAATTTTATTCATTTCTGAGAGCATTAACACCTCGCTACAAACTAAGCTACATTAACCCTTGACATATATAAACTGCTTTACACCTCTATTACCTGATCAATCGCGAAATTTTGAAGTTTTTAACACAAAACAGCTCATCGAAATAGAACAAGAAATGCATCCGACACAGCATGACGTGTCTTAGAAGTTGTATGGTTGCTGCAAATATTATTCAATTGCCACACGAGAAACTAAAACTAATTTTTTGAAATTAATTTAAGAGGAGGAAATTTAAAAGAAACGAGTGGGAGGGATCTCCCTAATACTTTCTTGCATACACCTCTCTCATACATTCTCTCAGAGAACACCATGCTTGGCAATAGTGTACAAGAGTTACAAAATACGAATCTTTGGCGAGGATTTAGCAATTTACTAAATCTACCATGTGAGCCTTGGCGATTAATCTCTGGCAAGCGGTTAATATATTCGAAAATGGAATTTGTGTGTTTACACTCGTTTTTCCCAACCGATTGAAATTTTCCCAACCAACAAAAATTTGATAAAAATTTACTGTTGTAGTGACAAAATTACATAGCAAATTTGATATATTTAATTCATTTTACTTTTTGAGTTTTATCGTTTACATGTTTTATCGTTTACATGTTTTATCGTTTACATGTTATCGTTTTTATCGTTTACATGAAAGTGCAAACAAACAGACGGTCAACCCTTTGTTGGATTTGGTTCAAAATTTAATAGATGCCTACACTACCAATGTTAAATCTGTGTACCGAATTTTATTTATCAAGACTTCTCCTTTTTGTAGTTATTATGTTAACTTATATTCGAATAGCAGGACAGACAGACTTCCTCCGGATGGATTTTGCTCAAATTTTGATAGAAACCTACAAATACGGTATAAAAAACGTATACTAAATTTCACCCGTGTAGCTAAAAGCGTTTTTGAGTCATCTTTTCCACGGACAGATTGACGGACATTTTCCAAAAATGTGTTTTTCGAGCTTAGGAAGGTCTAAAACGTGGAGATTCGTCAAAATTTCGAGTTCGAATTTTTTGGCGATTACAAACTTTCTTTATACTACGTATACGAAAAAGTAAAAAACCGACATAAAAATCAAAGGCATGAATGAAACCATTACAGAAATTTCAACGAAGTTAAAGAGAATTTAATTCATTTCTAGTAGAAAAAAAATACATCAAAATTTTTTTTTAATATTATCATATTTTCAAAATAAATTTCGAGTCATTTTTATATATATAAAAAAGAAATTGTAATATAACTCTTTCTTCATGTTCACTAGACAAGCTAAAATAAATTAACCGCTTTTATAAGAAGATCTTGAAATTTTTAAGATTTCCATTGAGGTATATGAAAGAGACAAAAAATAATGACAAAAGGTTATTATAAAGATAATTTTCCTTCTAATGAAAGTGGCCGATTTCCATCGCTATTTTCAGCATAAAAACCTTTCCTCCTTTGTCTTCAAAAGTGATAAGCTGTGAAGGTTAAAGTTGTCAAAGAAATGGCATATTTTCTTTCAAATATTTTCTGAAAATAGCAAACATATCTATGACGGTTTCCTTGTAGAAATTGCATTTGTATTTTTTAATTGTACAAACCAAGAATCAACATTATGAAATAATATATGCAATTCCTTATTAGTTTGTTTTAGTAAACAATGAAACTAATGAAATCAAGCTTTCCCAAACTTGATATCTCAAGTAAAAAGCGCTTTAAGCAAAATAACTGACCTATTTTGTAAAGCGCTTTTGAGCTCATGCACAGTTTATCATAATCTAGAAATAGTACGTTTGAAATTTTGGTGCTTATTTTAAATTAAAACTTGCCATTTAATATAAAATTCTAAAATTGCTTGCATATTAAAAAAATTAAATATTTTAATGAATTTTTTTATATTTTAATTCATAATTAACCATGAAATTTATCTTTGAAAGGTTATAAAATTCGGAGAGCATGCACAAAATTCTCCAGAAAAAAAGTACTTTATTCTTTTTCTCGAAAATGGACCATTCTGTTTCTAGTTTATAAAAGGATGGAATGAAATCTAAAAGATATGATTATAAATGACATTTGTGTAATGAAAATATTTGTGAATAAATTCGACTTAATAAAAGTCGGTCTTTTAAGCATTTTTACTTAACTTCATATGTTTCTTGCTTTCAGGATGAAATTCTGTAATTGATTTTTGACTAATTTCATTATGTATCAGTTTTAAAATTCTGTATAATTATTAATTAGCGATAACAGTAGAATATTTTGATAATTTTAGGACCTTTGATTATCAATTAATATAATAATATAGCTAAAAATGGATTTCATAGTTGATATCATCTAGAAATTAATCTGAGAAACGTTAATTTTTAAATTCCATAGTGTTTCCAATCATTAATTTTGAAATATTAAAGCATATTTTTAAAAAAACAGAAAATTATAAAAATATAGCGGTGTTATCTATTTTAATAATGTAGTGAAAAGTGGGAAATAATGTTTTTAGGAAATGAAGCAATATTATAAAGAAATTTTTTAATGAAATTGTGATAAAATTCGTAGATATTCATTAAATATATACATTATAAATGTGTTTTAAAATTCCAATTTAGATTTAAATATTTTACCAAAATCTCACGCTTATACAATATTCATCCTGACATCCGTATTTTTCATTAAAAAACTAATTTAAGTAAGGGACAAAAAATGCGATAAAAAGATAAGATTTGAAATTTTTATTCTTTGAATAGAAATATAACTAATGCTGATTAGAATATTTATTATTTAAACTCTAAATAAAAAATGATCTTCTGAAAAAAGAGCCTATTATTCGTTTCAGAATCCCCTACCTGTCAGTTTTGGGCTAATTTATTCTGTAAAAGGGGGGGGAGGTGGGTAAGAAGTTTCTCCTTTTCCGGAGTTCTCTATTAGGCGCATTTTTATTTTTGCTGTTATTTTCCAATTTTTATTTTCATTTTGAATTATACTAATTTTTTTCAATTCAAAATTGTGTAATATTTCTATATATTGCTTGACAAAAATAAATATTTCTCCCTTCGTTTGTTATTTTACCCTTATTTTGGTGAGATCACTACCGACTTGCTCGTGCATCAATCAGTGGTGGGTTTCCGTATCTGAAAACAGACAGTAGCTATAACTAGGAATTGCATCAGCAGATTCAAAAATTTCATGTGACTCTAGCTATAACAGAAAAGTAAAACTTAGAAAATCGCAGGAACTAAAAGTAAATCACTTCTTATTGCACCAACTGTGGTAAAAACGTGTCTCCCTATACCAAATTTTTTTTAGAGAGACCGCTTTCACCGACGCATTTATCTAAATTTCTGTAAAAATAAATTATCATGACTATTTATTGGTAATAAGCATTCTTATGCTCACACTCACCCTTAAGATCAGTATTATCTTTTATCTGTATCAACAAATGTAACATCGAAATAAGCAGATATAGTAATGGATCATCATCGAACGTGTTCTTGTGCATATTATTATATGTAGGTAGACATTTATGAGAAACAGCTAAAAAATAAATTCATCATTGATTAGTTGCGCGCTTTATAAGGCCGCAGTGGCCTGACGGTAAGATCCCGGCCTCTGAACCGGAGGGTTTCAGGTTTGTGACCCGATTCCACTGAAGAACCGTCGTGTAAGCGGGTCTGGTACTCGTTAAAACCGTCCAGGTCAAACGTCCTCCTGCTGGTGGGGCGTGGTGTGGAGAGGGGCGGGGGGTGTCAGCTCAGATGTCATCCTCGTCATCTGACCGCGGTTCAAAATTACCAGGTCCGTTCCAAAATAGCCCTAGTGTTTCTTTAAAACGGGACGTTAATATAACTAAAAAGTAAAACTAAAGTACGCTGCACTCTAACCGGATAGCAAAATTATTTCTTAATGGAAGTGATCAAGAATTACTTCAACAGAACTCCTGTGAATGAATGAAGGAAAGAAAGATGATAATTAGGAAAATCACAACTACTTAAAATGAAGAACTTCTTGTGTACCAACTCCATAAAAACTTGCCCCAATACACCGAATTCTTCTGAGAAGACCGCCGACCCGGGTGAAACATTGATGCGCTCACTTTAATATCTGTAGAGATAAGTGATAATGACTATTTGCCACTTGTAAGCATTCCCAGGCCGGCGTCCTGGCATAGGGGTAACGCATCTTCCTCGTGATCTGGGCGTCCCGGGTTCGAGTTCCGATTTGGGCATGGTTGTTCTTTCGTTGTTCTATCTGTGAGATGTGTGAATGTGCCCTCCTGTAAAAAGGGGTTGTGCAAGCGAATGAGTGATGCGTGAGTAGCTAAGTCGTTCTCTTGGCCCTAGTTGGCGCTACTATAGAAACAAGAGACGCACCCCCTCAGGCTTAAACTCGGCTGTCTCTGACGGCGGGGCTTGTCCGTGGCAAGTGCCATAATTACAAACAAAACAAACAAAAGCATTCCCATACTCACGCTCAGCCAAAGGACCATTAATATCTTTAATCTACACAATGGGCGTAACATCTAGATAGGTAGATACTGTAGAGAATCATCATCAAATGTTTGACATGTTTATGTTACTACATGTAGGTGGAAATTTATTAAAAATAACTTAGCGATGAAGTTTTCATCGAAATTTCACCGATTAATTATATCTTTACAATGACCAGGTAGTAAAATTATTTGTAGATGGCAACTAGTTTCCTTTCGGAAGATCGCTAATCAAAGGAAATGTAGTATATCGGTAGGCCATAAATTTTCTACCAGGTTGTAATTCGTGAAATGTTAATGATATAATTAGAGAAGATTATACTAATATCTTATCAAAGGTTAGTTGTATGCAGTATATTATAGCACCAACTAATGAAAACCTGTAATTACTTCACGTGTATGTAAACGGACAATATATCATTTTATCTGATCGAAAAATAGTTTTTATAGAGGCATGTGGAAACTGTTAAAAAATACTATCTACCGAAATACATTCAAAAGGAATATTAAATTGTTTCAGATTTTATTAGCTATAACTCTTTATTTACTCCTAAGTGCTAACATTTCATATAACTCTTATTCTTTCTTTTTTAAATTCTTTTCTTATTTTGAATGCAGTTATATGTATTTTGTTATTTCACGGCGAGTGTAGAAGGTATTTTTTTAAAAATATATTCAAATTATTTCTAAATTCTTTTATTATGCATTTTTGCTAGAATCTGAAACCTGTAAAATTGAATTATCACTTGAGAAAGTTTTTAATTTTTTTATAGAGTATATCATAATCGAATAAACAGCATTGCGTTTCTATGGATAAAAATGGAGGTCTTTTCAATTCTTTGATTGAAATTCTTTTGCTTTAACATTGTTAAATGCAGTATGATATGGTGTGCCTAGAATGCAATAATACCCAATAGAGAGAATACATGAAAAGTGTGTGGGTTAAATTTGATTTAATCAGGTTTTAATCTTTTATTACTTACAGGACTGGTCTTAGAAAAAACATTTGTTTGGTAAAAAAGTATGTAATAAAGAAAGCGGTTTTTATACATATCAGTAATAAAATAACATAACATATAAAATAAATATAAAAAAGTTAAACTAAACGAAATTAATTCGAAGGCGATGGTTACATAAAATTTAGCGAACTCATCTGACAACTCAATGACATTTTTTTTCCCTCTCACAAAATTTCATCAAAGCAATTTAATATTTTTATTTTTTGTCTTGTACAAAATTGGTAATTCTTTCGATTTCTCAAATTCAAAGCATAGAGGAAGTATTATAATCGTCGAAAAATTCGAACTCGAGATTTTGACGAATCTCTATATTTTAGATTTCTCTGAATCCTCCCTGTCTCTGAAGATGATAATTCAAATCCTCTTTGAGCTAGACGGATGAAATTTAGTATATGAAATTACAATCAAATTTGTCAAATATTTCTGGCAAATTTTGAACGAAATCCATCCATATTAAATCTTCTGTCTGACTGCTCTTTAAAAAGTGAACTCGATCATTTCAAATCGCAAAAGGCTAAGTAGATAAAATTTGGCGCATAGGTTTAGTATCTAAAATATAGATTCTTTTCAAATTTTGAATCAAATCTGTTAAAAGAGATGACAGGCTGTCGGTTTGTACTTTCGGATGCATGTAAACTCATAAACGGAATGACTTAAATCCATGAAATTTGTCATGGTAGTTTGTGTCCACAACTGTTGTTCCATGTCAAATTTTGGTTAATATATTGCCAAAAAAGCATCCAAAATTCATATTTTCAGGATAAATATAGTAAAAATGTTAGACTCCTGCTAAAGTGCGATATTCCATAATTATTGTTTTCTAAAGTCAAGCAAGGCACTTGCGGCCAAAAGCAAGGTCCATAATTTTATGCGGGAAGAAAGGGGGATGAGACCGTGACTGGAGATTTCGGGGAGATCCCTCCTGCTGGTTACTTTCTCGTATACGAAATACAAAGAGAAAGTATTTATTCTAATCGTCAAAAAAATTCGAACTCGAAATTTTGAAAAATCTTCATATTTCAGACCTTTTTGAGTGGGAAAAACACATTTATGGAATTATATCTTTCTGTATCTGTGAACGCAATAATACAAAAATCCTTTAGCTAGACTGATGAAATTTAGTTGCTCAGGATTAGCATCTAAAATTTATACCTGTATCTAATTTTGATTGAAATCTGTCCAGGGGTTTATTGTCTGTCTGTACTTTCGCAGGCATGTAAATGCCATGCCTCAAAATTGTATAAACAAAATTTGGCATATGATTTCATTATTAAAGATGTAGAAGTGTGTCGAATTTTGGTTTCAAGTTAATGAAAAAAGGTGTCAAAAATGCGTATTCCATTTTGTTTACCATACTATGAGGCTCAAAATTCACATGTGCAGGGCTTTGAGAATTTAAAAAAAATAATTTTAAAAAAATCTGAGCACTCATGGCGTTTACGGCCTTTGTTAAGATCCATGATCTTAGACTAGAGGAAGAGGAATAACACCTTTATTAGAGAGAATGTGAGAAAGTTTTCGGGGGACCACTTCTGCTGTTTCAGTTGAAACGAAACCTTTCTCCAAGCTTGCAACTGTCTTTTGCTTTGCTAGCCGAATTGGAACTGTGTTATATGTTTCTATAGCAGCTATTTGTTCACCCATACCTATGAAAGGATTCACTGTCAATGTTTTGCCATGTGAATCCAATAATTCACTGGTAAAGTTATTAACAAATTCTAAATGTCACTGCATGGCTTAGTTGGCCAGTCATTCTAATAAAGGAACTATGACTAAATTAGTTACATGCGTTTCATAATAATTCATAAGGGTGTCTCTGTTATATCAACATGTTCATAAGTCAAATTTGCCAAAATATTTTATAGAGGAAATAAGGGAAAACACGGGCATAGGTAAGGTACTTATGTTCTCAGATCGTTGTAAGTGTTAGCTAAGTGTTGTATGTCGTCACAAAATTTCATAACTCGTTAGTGGTTCCGGTTGATACATTAAAATGTCAGTTGTTGCAACAAATTTCAAAACGTGCAATTTTTGACACTTTAATGTAATAACTACGATATGTTCCTTAAAATTCTTGATTTTGTTGCTTCAGAATTTAAAGTCTAAAAAAGATTAATAACTAATAAGAGGGATTTAAGGAGGTAATTACTAATTACTCCCTTAAAATAAATTATATGTTATCCAGTATGAATATCATTATGTGGTAATCCTTACGACATGCATGGAAAATGTTAGGAATAATCTTTTAATTCACAAAATTATATAATTTTCTTCTCAACTGAAGGACAATCTGTTATTGACAACGGAAAGCGCATCCCTTTCATTTTTTCACCCTTTTCCTGAACCATCAATCAATGCAACCAAATATTCTGTTTCTTTGACTCCTAGACCATTTCCGAAAGCTATTTTTACCCAAATAATTGTTTCATAACCGCAGGATAGATATATATTTATGCTACAATAATGATGTCACTGTGCAATCCACGAATGGTTGACAGCATTTACATGCAACCCACTTATCTCCTCACTTAACCTGTAATTTACACAAATATATCAAACATCTTGGTTCTGGTGATGTCTCATGAATTATTTATTTTGGATCCCACGAGAAAATAACGTCCAGACAACAATAGTATCAATATATATTTTGTATTCTTTCGTGAATAAGAGTAATTTGTTTTTAAATTACATTTTACATTTTTAAAATGTCACTTAACATTAAATTTATGCATTTTCTTGAAAAAAAAATAATTCAGTGACATTAAGGGTGTCAAAAGATACTGCCAATGATAATTATGATTCTTAAATATTAATTAGCGGATCAGAACAATGGTACTGTTACTTAACAAGATTGACTTATTTTCTATACTATTGTTGCTTATTTCTCTTTACTATTAAACAAACGTGAAACTGCAAGTACAGGGCGGTTATAATTAAAGTTCCATTTGAAATAACTATAAAAGGAAAACTACAGGACCAAACGTTATCAAACTTGGTAATAGTTTAAAAATGGTCATAATTTCTTTTCCACCAAAAAAAAAAAATCATCACCAGGGGAGAAATGGCGTTGTATGCAATACTGCTAAGCAAAATAGGGCATAAAGGAAGACATCGGTTTAATATATGTTTAATCGTTTCTAAAACATTTTACAAAGCATGTTCAATGTGGCGTCCACTATTTTCTGAAACCAAGTTAAATCGTATTACTGCATTCTCAACAGTAGTCTTAGCATATCAGGAGGAATGTTCCGCACATGTCGGTGTACCGCATCTTTCAGTTGTTTAGATTATCACCATAAACAGTGCTTTTTGAGATAAAACATAATGATAATACTTTGTAAACACGTTTCCGAAATGATTAAACACATTTTAAACCGATAGTTTAAAGTTTGATGACATTTGGCCCAGTAGTTTTCCTTTTATGACCATTTCAATGTGGAGCTTTAATTATAACCACCCTGTTTATTAGCTTGAGATTTCGTGACTAAAATTGATATCTTAAAGGACAGTATTTTTCATATTTTATTTTGTAACCTATAGTGAAAAAAAAGTAATTTTGTTTTTGAAACACATGTTCAATTTCTAAAATTTGTCGTGGTGGCCTGGTTTCGAGTAAGGTCTCAAACCGGAGGGGTTTAGGTTCGAGATCCGATTCCACCGAAGAATCGTCGTGTAAACAGGTTTGGACCACGCTAAATCCGCTCGGAGTCAAACATCCTCCCACTAGTGTGGTGTGCCATCTCTGATGTCGTCCTCGTCATCTGACCGCTGTTCAAAAGTACGAAGTCCGTCTCAAAATAGCCCTAGTGTTGCTTTAAAACGGGACGTTAATATAACTAAACTAAAACTAAATTTAATTTCTGAAAAGCCGTTTTATATTAATGTGTTACATTTCTTGAAAATTAAAGGATTCTACGAAATAAGTCGTATCGAATAAATTAATTTCGAACGCTAATTAATAGATAACACATTAATAGACTGCTAATTATGCCACTGTATAATGTAAACTTACCCTATATGCTATTATTAGTCATTTCTTTATTAATAAAAGATTGTATAACTAATAATAGATTCCCTCTAATAAAATATTGTATAATTGTTAGTTTGATATCTAGTTCATGCATTATTAATTTCTGATCCAACGAAAATTAATTTGACAGATGGGTTAAGTTAATTGTCTTTCATTCATTCATAATGTATTTTTCATTCGTTAATAGGAAAAAAGTGTAATTTGCTTTTTGTTAAAGCACGTTTTGTATTTCTTAAGTGGTTCTTAATACCAAAGTTCTGCATTTTCTTGAAAGAAAATACAGAACCTTGAAAAAAGGAAAAGAAAGAAAAAAAAAGAAAAAAGAAAAAATTCGATGAAATATAGGCGTGTCATATAAGGTGTAGATTCTTGAATACTAATTAATACTTTATGGTGCTGTTACATAACTAATTAAAACCATTTCCTCTTCATTATTTATTATGCTATTAATATGTAAAATATATTCTTTTTTAACACTCTAATTAAAGCTTAGTACCCGTGGTGGTGTTATATAACGAAATGATCGTCTTATGGAAAGATATTTTTTTCCTGTAGAACGCTTTGTAGCGAGAGCTATTCATAAGGAAAAACTTTTCTATTTATTTTAATAAGGAAACTAAAAACCATTTATTATTTTAATACAAATATCAAATTATAGGCAGAAATTTAGTATCACATAGTTGGCTTGTAATTAAATGTTTATTCAAAACCATTTTAATAGATATTTCAATTTAACTCGCTATGTCAGTCATCAATGACTGACTTCATACTTTTCATTCAAGGCCACATCAGTCACTGTTGACTGACAAGTATAATTTTTGTTCAGGCTGCGGTAGTTTTTTGACTGACAATATACATTTAAAAAATTGTATTTTCTAAATACATTTTAATCAGGTGATCACAAAATAATGCATGCAAAGTATTGTAATTTTGCATTGATCTTTGATTGTCAGTATATCAAAGAATTTGAATACAGGCTTTTAGACGAAAAGGGCGCTGAAACAGACTTGACACTTAGCGTGTTAAAGTTATTTATGGATTTTATATAGATAGTTAAATTTTTCTTAGTGCTTAGAATCCCTATGATGGCTACATATCCAGTTTTCCGGCTGTAAGAAAATATTGCTTCGTTCAGTGGTGGTGGAGTGGTCGGCTGTACACAAGTAAGAAAATTTTTATTTGTAAACAAGACTTCCAATGCCTGTAAGTACTCACTTTAGTTTAGTTATATTAACGTCCTGTTTTTAAAGCATTATTAGGGCTATTTTGGGACAAACCTCGTAATTTTGAACGGAACCACGGTCAGATGACGAGAACGACATCTGAGCTGACACCTCCCTCTCCAAACTTCCAAACTACACCAACGGGAGGACATTTGGCCCCGATGTATATAACGCGCACCAGACCCGCTTAAACGACGGTTCTTCGGTGGAATAGGGTCTCGAACCTGAAAGCCTCCGGTTCAGAAGCCGCGACCTTACCACTAGGCCACCGCGGCCCTGTAAATACTTAGAGAATTTTGTTTAAGTTTGCGTAAAACCTCATTTTGAAGTGACTCAAATACGGACAGACCTCAACATTGGAAGATGGATCTTGTCATTTTCAGGTTAGGTCAAATGGTAAGAACAACAATTCCGTGAGCACTCTATTCTGCAAATTTCCATGCACCAATGTGAGGACAATTAATACATGATTACTAATTTAACGAGGTAACAGATTAACGCAAAAGCATAGATTTTTTTTATCAAAGTTTGAAAGAAATCCACTCAGAGGAAGTCCATCTGTCTGGCTATCCGAATAAAAGTTAACAAAATAATTACAAAACGAAGAAAGCTATATAATTAAAATTTGGTATACAGGTTTAACATCTTAGTTGTAAATATGTGTCAAATGTTGAATTAAATCTGTCCAGGTCGACATGCATTCAAAGTCAGTCTGTACTTTGTAAGATGTAAACTCAAAAATTTAGTGACTTAAATAAATGAAATTCATTATATGATCATGTGACTAGAATTAAAGTTATGTGTCATATTTTAGTTTCAGTCAGTCTAAAAAAGTACATTCCAAAATGCATATAGGGATTTCTAAAAGCTGCGTTTTAATAGAATACCAGCAATTCGCATACCAAAGATCGCATGCTCATAGACTCTTACGTAACTGGGGTATATAATCACGCACTGTTTCTATTTGTTATACTATGAAGCATACAACTTTCAAGTGCGGGACACTGAAAATAAAATTCTGAGCACTCGTAGTCTCCACAACTTTGTGCAGGAATAAGAGTGAACGATAGTATGACTTTTATTATTTTCTTGTATACGTAGTATAGAGAAAGTATAATAATCGTCAAAAAATTCGAACTCGAGATTTTGACGAATCTCCGCGTTTTAGACCTCCCGGAGCTCGAAAAACACATTTTTGGAAAATGTCCGTTTGTCTGTATGTGACAAAGATAATTCAAAAACTCTTTGAGCTAGATCTTTAAAATTATGTATACATTCTTTACACCAAATTTGAAAATTTCTATCAAAATTTGAACAAAATCTTTTCAGAGGAAGTCTATCTCTCCGGTTGTCCGAATATGAGTAAACACGATAAATATAAAAAGAAAGGGTGTAGATAGATAAGATTGAAAACACAGATTTAACATCTTTAGTATAGACACCTGTCAAATTTTGAGTCAAATAAAAAAAAAGGGTTGATTGTCTGTCGGTCTGTAATTTCAGAAATATCTAAACGCGATCATTCAAAAATGCAATGACTTAAATATATCAATTTTGGTACGGGATTTTGTGACTACAAGTGCAGTTTTATATCTTTGTTCCAATTGGTTAAGAAAAACATGTCTAAAGCACAAAATTGATTTTTGGGTACTATTAACGGCATGCCAAGGATCAATCGCCAAGAAACTCTCCGTTGACACGATAGATTAAGTAAAAGTGCTAAATTCACGCCAAAATTCAATAAAATTGTAACTATTGTACACCATTGCTATGCAGGGCATTCTTGGGCATGGCAAGTTTATTTAGTTAGTTTAGTTATATTATCGTCCCGTTATAAAGCAACAATAGGGCTATATTTGGGACGGACCTCGTAATTTTGAACCGTGGTCAGATGACGTGGACGACACCTGAGCTGGCATCCCCCTCTCCACACCACACCAACGGGAGGACGTTTGGCAAGTTTATTAGAGAGTAAGCAAGAAAGGTTTGGGGTGACCACTCCCATTGGTTACAATTATAGGATAAAGATTTGGGCAGACTAATCTTATTGGTTTTAATTACTATGTTCGCATATAGATAGGCAAATGTAATTTTTAAAAAAAAATGGTTTTTCTGATCTGTAAGCTCATAGAAGAATTATCGAAATTTTGAGATAACATTTTTTGACATTAGTAATATTTTCTCTTTATAGATTTCTTATCAGAGAAATTAATGTTGTAAGGACTAATCAAAATAGCAAGTATCTTCATTTTCAAATGCTAAGAGCGCTATCCAAAAATCAGTAGATACCTTCATAAATAAAGACCATAAAGCTCTACTACTTATATAACAAAATTATCTCGCACATTCAGGCATTCGACGGCGCATTCTTTCTCAAGAATTAAATTTCAATTAGGGTCAGAAATGCTATTATGACATGTTTTTATCCATCATTCTTTTGAAAAACTTTTTACGATTACGTCGTACTCACTAAAAACAGTCAAGGTAGGAGTGTCTTACAAAGTTTATCTCATTGTCTAACTCCCTTATCCTTGAAAGCTGATGAATAGTTTGATATACTTGAAACAGGAAGTATGCGCCGAGGACGCATGATTTACATTTTCTGAAGGTTCCAGGGAGTATTTAAATAGCTCCTGCGCATTAGTTAATTTATGGCAGTGATCTAAATTTACATCGTTATTCAATTTTGGGATTTCGTCTTTGTAAATATAGCTCTGAATCAATCTTGATCATTTTAGCACCTCATTATATGATTAGCATATTCCAGAATAATCGTTAATTAGGCTATTTATATTAACGAAATGAGATGTCACTTATTAACTCTACCACGCAGTTCTTTTTTTGCATAACGAATTCCGTATTTTTAATCAGCCAATAATTCATCGCATATATCAATCACGGCATTATACAATTTGACTTATCAAGGCAATTGGATAGTTTAGGTCAGAAGTTTCCATCCAATCGTACGCATACTTCAAGTGCCGTAATTAGGGTGTGCAAGACAAGCCCAATACCCAGTTATTACTTAGGGAAGGAACTTAATTAGTTGTATTTAAAAGGAAAGTTTTTTTAAAACTTTTTTATGTATGAAGTATAGAAAAAGAAAATATTGTAATGGTCAAAAAATTCTTCTCCTGAATCTGATGGATCTCCTGATTCCAAAAAGCACAAATGCCTACCTGTGAACAAGATAACCCAACAAATGGTTTGAACTAAACAAATGAAATTTGGTATTTACATCAAATTTGTAGATTTCGTGCACATTTTGAAGGAAGTCCATTCTCGGGAAATAGCAAGTATCTCCGTTTTCTGTCTGTCCGAATGCAAGAGAACACAATAACTGCAAAATTTAAAAAGCTAGATGGATAAAACATGTCACTTCCACTATTACAGCATCTTAAGTGTAAATCTGCATTCACTTTAGAGCGAAATCGGTGAATGGTTTCAACTGGTGCATTTGCAAGCATGTAAACATACACAACTTAAAAACGCAATGATGTAGATAGATGAAATTTGGTGTTTGATCATGTTACTATAATTACGATTTTGGGTCAAATTTTGGTTTTAGTCGGTTGAAAAAGACTTCCGAAAATGCATATTTGGTTTTATTCACTATATAACGAAGCACAAAACGCTCATGTGTGAAAGACTAAAATAAAAGTCTGAGCACTCGTGAAGTTCACGGTCTTCCCCATAGTCCACAATCTTATGTGAGAAGTGGGAGATAACACCCTCATTAAGATGTATATGCTAATGTTTTTGCGATTTTTCCTGCTATTCTTCTAGATTCTTAAAAATTAAATTGCTTCGAATCTTATGGGGAGAACTTATGAATCAGTACCTGCAGAAATAAACAAATCACAAAATACTTTTACAGAAAAAAAAATCTATGCTATCTGACGAAGCAAAATTTCCGCAACATAGGAATAGATGCAAGCAAAACAAAATGACAAATTGTTTTTTGTTACCCAATCTGATGACTAAAACCCCATCTACGAAAGGAAACGCCCGTCTTTTCATAGATTTGAGTCTCAGTGGGGTTGGTGTGTACATGGCCATCCGATCTTTCAGAAAGAGAAAAATAATATATCCATTAACTCCACGGGACGCTTGAGGGTTTCTTAAGATATACATGGAGATAAAATGCTACAGTTATTCTGAATGGATTTGGATTGTTTTTCCAAAGCTCTAGACAAATAATTAGGATTAAAGTATTATTCATATTTTCAAAGCGCAAAGTAAAATGCAGATAAAATATTTTTGCTCTTTTGATTACGTTAAAGGGAGTTCATTCCAAATTATCAGTATATATAATATTCAGCCACCATCTGTAACGCTGGGCGAAATTAAAAATATCTCCGTTTTTTTTGTTTTTTTTTTAACCATTATCTGACTCAAAATCCCAGCATGAATAAAGATTATCCAGGAAATCTTTATTCATGCTTTTACACACATTGCTCACATTTATTTACAATATTTTTATGCTGGATTGTAGCAAAGTTTAAAAAACTGAGGTCAACAATTTTTATTATTTTATCATTGCTAGTATTTTCTTTCGGCATTATTTTTATTTTGTATTCGCCATTGCATTTCTTTCTGTTACTGTATCTCTATTATCTTCAAACAGATTTTAGTGATTAATTTTGATTTCAGTATTCATGAACATAAAGATCCCATTTCAAAGGAAACAAATTTTTTAATGTCATTATTTATTTATATCTAAAATGCATGCAAATATTTTTTTTTTTTACTTCTAAACATTCTGTCAATGTACATGGGATCTTTTACCCCAACTTCCGTTATTTAATCTGTGGCAATCATTAATTTTTTTACTATCAAAATTTGGTTAAAATATTAACATAATATCCGATAATTTTTTCCTCGTATTTTTCATTTTACTTCTTGGGTGTTTGTTGCAATTATACTTTAAGCAGTCTAAAAATTAAATAAGCTTAATAACTAAATTCAAGTTGGTTGACAATTCAAAATTAATCGCATTAATTTGAAGACTAAACCAACTGATTGCTAAAAATTGCTAGATAACATTTAAAATTTTTGTAATAATATTATTATTTAGGCTTCATTACAATTTCAGTCCAAGAGCTTATATAATCTAAGAGCTTCTTTGCATAAAGTTTCAGTGATGGAGGCGTACATATTGCAGTTTTATAAAAAGAACACTCAGTACTCCTGAAGTACCCTGCGGATCAATTTTGACTTCGAGAATGTAACGCTGTATTGAGGGAAAATACAAACAGAAGTCATTGAAACGGGGGTGGGGGGGCATAGAATTTTGTTTCCACAAATTATATGAACAGTGAAAATTATGCTAATTTTAAGCCTACTAGGTAAAAGTAACAGAGCACCTGGTGTAAAAGGAATAAAATATTTTATATCTCTCCCAATCATAGAACTTCTTGAAAAAGCGTTCTGTTCAAACATTACAGTAAACTCGATGCTTCTTCTGGCGTGAAATGATATCTTCATTTAAATCATTTTTTTTAATTTCTTGAAACTAGTTAAAAGATTGCATTGCAGTTTAGTTTAGCTATATTAATTGCAGTTTAGTTTAGCTATATTAACGTCCCATTTTAAAGCAACACTAGAGCTATTTTGTGACGGACCTCGTAATTTTGAAGCGCAGTCAGATGACGAGGACGACATCTGAGCTGGCACCCACCCCCTCTCCTAAAAGATTGCATTGAAATTGTCTGCCATTTGATTTGTCAATTATCTCGATAAATAATTTCAATAATTGATGTGAAATTAATTCAGTGAGTTTTCTCTTGTTAGGTATTAATAATTAGCCACTTGTTAGGCCTTACTAATGAAATTAAATATAAAATCAAATATAAATCCCACGTTATAAACTTAATTTAGAAGTTGTTTATCTTTTAAACTAACCTACGCCCTTAACATTATATATATTCATAATGCAGATTAACCGTAGGAAGGAGAGGAGGGATAGTAAAGGATACTCAAAAATAAAAAGAGTAATCAAGAAGTATAAGCGAATACAAATGATGGGAATCCCTGGTGGATGTTCCGTAATTAATGTAGGCGTTTAGTCAACCAATGAATTGCCAAAAACTTTTTTGGAAATTTTTGGCCAGATAAGTTATAAATATGCACAAAAAGTTGTGTAGCATTGTAATTATATTCCAATAGCGTTTTGTTTTGAAAATATTTGATATTTTTGATAAAAGGTACCGTTATAAAAATCATTTCAATAAAAAGTAAAAGACTGAGTAAGAAACAGATCGTTACTATAACTTATAAATTACGTATTTATGTACGTCATTTCATTATAATATAAAAAAACAAACCAAAAGTGCTATTTATCAAATATGACAATTCTGTTCCATTCAACAAACAAATGAATTTCAAATTCGTTCACTTGCTGTAAAGAAACGAAGCAAAGAATACACACTTTCTGCCACACACAATATTGACTGATATATATAGAAGGAAACTAAACTGTCAGGGGTGTCAAATATATTTTTGGCGCCTATTGGCTTACGTAAAACTCTTAAAAATCCCAAATGGAGATCGTAGCAGCTAATGGGTTAAAAGGAAGCAATATATAGTAATTTAGTGTAAAACAAGGCTTAGACCACAAAAGGAATTCTAAATCTATTTTGATGCTATTAAAGAAATATATAATGTCCACTTTATACAATGCCCAGTTTGATATCAGATGCGGAATTTATTATGAGATGTGTCGTTCAAAGACCCGACGGCATTCGTTATTCGGCTTTGTGTACTTTTTAAGAATTTGCAATTAATGATAGCAAGTCACTGCGTAGTTTGTCAGATTCCCAAATAACACACTTAATATTTTAAAAACTATTTGAAAAGATAAATTTCTGAAGAAAGATTCCTATAAACTCTTCATTTTAAATATAATGTAAAATGCTATATCAACACATTAAAGCAAAGAATTGTCTCTTTTAAGCTGAATATAAAAACTTATTTTGGTAATTTTGGTTGTTATGACACGAGTGGTGCATTTTTAGAGATGAAATAATTCGTTAAACTCACATTTAATAAAAAGAGTGCGCATTTAATTAATTTCAAGAGGAGCTAAAAAAGTCCATATGGAAGATAGATTAGGTAAGAATGGAGTCTAAATTACAGGAAAATATAATTTTTTAATTCATAAAAGAAAAAAAAATTAATTGTCGTTCAATGAGTTTAAATGATCAGACACTGAGTACAATAGAACTGTATTTATCCAAACGGTAGATATCCGAATCGCTATGAAAGAAAAAATAATTGAAATCCGCAAGCAAAATCTTCTTGAACAGAAGCAAGTGAAGGTTCCAAAATCATTGACTTTGACTGATGTGTTCAAGCAGTGATATTCTAATACAATATGTAACTACTAATGCAAATACAAAATGCTAACAACAATATTTTTGTGTTTATTAAATTAATACGTCATCAGCAAATTACTTTTAATTTTATTATTAAATAATATTTTTATTGCCAATTTTTTATCATCTGAATTGGGTCTGGTCTCAATCGATCCGAATAACTGAAGATCTACTATATTGATACTTTGAATACCCATTTCAATACAATATCCAAGTACATTAAATATAAACACCACCATTTTTGTAGTCATTAAATTAATACGCTATAAGCAAAGTCTGGTTTTTTATTACTATGAACTAACCTTTTTTATTGCCAATTTTCTAATAATCTGGATTCGTCTGGTCTCAATAAATCCCAGTAACTAAATATATATTATATTAATTTTTTGAATGAAAATTAAACCGTCAAAATTTCTATATCTGCCTCTTAGTGTAGATTTTGTGATTATGTTTTTTGCAGTGCTGTGCATTATAACAAATCTCTTTGGAATATAAAACTAAATCCTGTTCTGGCAAAATCTAAGATAAAAAATGTAATAGCATTAAAGATATGTTATTTGTTTCCCAAGTATGGATAAAATTTTAAAAAAAGAAGCTGCTAAATTCAATTCAAGGCCGTTTTAATTATTTTCAATCCCGTAAAATTAAAAACTAAGTGTTTTATAATATATTTAATACGAAAATTCGTATAATATTTCGTCGTTGGAAATAACCGAGTTTCCTTTCCCAATAATTTTTATGCTAAAGACAAAAGAGAATAACTTGCGAAATTGAAATAATTGGTGCTTTATTATGCAAGATTTTTTCCCTCATTTTTCCTTTCTAAACTTGTGTGAAAAGCCGTAATAATAACTGGTAGCGATTTACTGAAATAATTAGAGGCTTATTATTCAGCAGCTCTTTTTCGTTTCCTACTTTAAACATATGAGAACACCCAAATAGTAATTAGAAACGATTTACCATAGTTATTCAGATTTCGCATTGTTATGTAGATTATAGATATTTTCAAAGCATTCTTTTTATTCTTTTTATCTGGAATATAATATCATGGGTTTTTTTTTTTTTAAATATTCCTTGTTTCGCAAAGGAATTCGATTTGAAAATGGTTCTGCGTGTTTCCTCCAACCAGACAGAAATTACTGGTAAATATTAGAAACTTTAATCGAATTTTCATGGATGAGATTTTTGAAACCCATTATTAATTTTGATTTGGCCGAAACTGAAATATTTTGAAATGAATAATTCATTCTGAAAAATAAATTCCTCAAGTAATTTACCTTTAGTGTCCAGATTCTTAAATATAATTGAGTTCTCATTTAGATTCACAGCAATTCAAATCAGAAAAGGATGATATTTATTCTTTCTAAACATATCATTTCGTTTTCAAACTAGTATAGATTACGATGATGCGCAGACCCAGAGCTGACGGATGAGGATCTTTTCAGCAACATGTGGTGGGTTATTTATTATGTAAATCCCTGGCGATATCTATCAATTTAGCAGCATTATTATATTTTAAAAAATTAAAATATAATAAATACCGTATTCAAGAAATTTTTTTATCATTTTTTAAAATAATTAATCAATTTTAACTAATTTTTCATTTTTTGATGTCATTTATTTCGTATTGTTATTGTACACCTGATGTTGAATTTGGAGAAAAAATTGATCATAAGATTCTCTAATAATTTCATTAATCAACTTAAAAACTAATAAATAAATTAAAATAAAAACTAATAATAAATTAAAAACTAAAACTTTTAAAATTAAAATATTTTTTACTATTTAATTACTTTATCAAAAATCTTGAACTCAAAACAAAAGCGAGAGGCTCTGAAAAACAATATTATACAAAAAAATTAAACCACAATCAATAAAATAAGAAAATTCTTAGATATTCCTTAAACATTAAAATATATTACAAATTTCATTAAAATTCCTTTCTTTTTTTCTTTTTTTTTTCAGAATCCTCAATACGTGTCTTATTGTTTCAGGAATTACTTTTGACATCCGCATTTTCATAACAAAAAATTCCACTTTTTAATAAACAAATAAAGCGGTTTTTTTTAAATCTTATTTATTCGTAAAATTCTATTCATAATACAGGATGGATTTATTTTATGATAAAATGAATTTAAAACACCGGATATAAAATTGAAACTGGATATAAAATTAAAACTGGATATAAAATTAAAACTGGATATAAAATTAAAAACACCGGATATAAAATTAAAAACACTAGATCATAAATAACGGATTCAACTAGTGCATTTAATTTAGAAATAATCTATCGCATATATAGGAAAAGGTAAATTTAGAATTTTCTTAGGAAAACAATAATTCTTAAAAATGCTTTTCAAATGAGCTTTAACACGGAAAAATTATCAGTAAAAAAATTATTTTTGTTAACGCGCGCTTCTTCTTTAGTCGTTTCAAAAATTATTTTTGTTAACGCGCGCTTCTTCTTTAGTCGTTTCATACAGAATCATTCAGCTGCGCAGTACTAGGAAAGGTCACACGTGTAGCAGAACAGAAGGTCCTTTAGCAAATACAGACATCGTCTGTAAATTTCAGACAGATTCTGATGAAAGACCAGATGAAATGGAAAAGCAATTAAATGCAACGCACTTGTTCGAGACTAATCAATATTTGCGAAACACAAAGCTGGAAAGTTAGGCAGAAGATATACAAATGCGTAAAATTACTTGAGTATTTGACTCTCTAAGTTAAGTGAAATTATTTAGCTTAGTAATTCTAGAAGTAAAAGAGAAATTTACTGATTAACGAATATAAATTTATAAATTTCTTTCATTCTTGCTTCTCATGTTTTACTCCGAGTTCTAAAGAAATAGTTTGAATTTTGATAATTCTGTAAATAAGAATCAACGGGAATGGTTTCCCCGTAGCTTTCTTGTACACTGTATGAAATTGTACACTTTCTTGTACAGTATATAAAAATTTAGGATCTCGAACAAAGCCATGAACATCAGGAGTCTTCAGATATATAAATTCAGCCTTTTTGTGCTTTGTAGCATAGTGAGAGAAAACGAAACTTACATTTTAGATGGGTTTTCTTCAAACGACTGAAGCCAAAATTTTAGTAACCATATCACATACAAAATTTCATATATTTATTTAAATTGTTGCGTGTTTGACTTATCGCGCTTACATGCATTCGAAATTAAGACCGACAGATGGCTAAGCCCTTGCCGGATTCGGTTCAAGACATGATAGGGTTCACATTTTAAATGTTCAGCTTGTGTGCCAAATTTTATTTATATAGCTTTCTTCGTTTTGTTCTTATTGTGTTAACTTATATTCGAATACCCGGACAGATGGACTTCCTCTGAATGAATTTCTTTCAAAATTTGTTCAAAATCTACAAATTCTGTACAAATGCAACATACCAAATTTGTCCATCTTGCTCAAAACGTTTTTGAGTTATGTGTTCACAGACGGATAGACAAACATGATTTCAAAAATATGTCAGGGTCTCAGGAAAGTCGGAATTGTGGAGATTCACCAAAATCACGAGTCCGAATTTTCCGAAGATTACAATATTTTCTTTTTATATATTTTGTATGTGAGAAAGTAAAAATTTAAAAAAATTAAACACGAGCTACTTATGGTACTAAAAATAAATAAATAATTTTTTTACTGAAAATCTACAGGTAAAAGTAAAAATCGTAAAAACGTGAAATGTTCTAAATAAATTGGAATTTTAAGATGTATGATACAGTTTTAATTTTTACTGAATGTTAGGAATCTTCGTTCCTATGATATATATTCATTGTAGCATTTAGTATCTCATGATTCCACGATTTTGTTTTGACATATGAATTTTTCATAAAAACCAGCGAAAGTGGTCTCCTCTAGATTTTCTCGCATAATTCCTAATAAAAATGTAACCCTCCCCCTTCTCAATGCGTTAAAATTTTGGGTCATGACTAAAACCGTGAGCGCTATGTGTGCACAGATTTGTAATTTCAAATTCCCGCACATGAGTATTTTATGCTTGGTAATATAAGAATGAATGTAGAATGCGCATTTTGGAAGTTTTTTCGTTCTACAGATTGAAACAAAAATTTGACATAGAGCTACACTTTTTGTTACAAAACCACATATCAAATATCATTTATATAAGTCATTATGTTTTTGAGTTTCATACGTACGAATGTGCAGTCCGACAAACATCAACCCCATAACAGATTTGGTGAAAAAATTAAGGGAATATATGCAAAATCTAAGTGCCAAATTTTACCGATCTTGTTCTATGGTTTTAAAATTATCTCATTCGTTGGTATTCAGACGGACAGACAAACTTACTAACGAATAGATTTCATTCAAAATTTGATAGAAATCTACAAATTTGGTGAAAAAGCCACATATCAAATTTGGTGGAAAAGCCACATATCAAATTTATGCAAATAACTCGAAAGGTTTTTGAATTATCATATCCAGAGAAAAACAAAGAGACAAGTAAACCTTATTTCAAAATTGTGTTATAAAACTCATTAATGTATGAAACAAGGTGACTCATGAAAATCTCGAGTTTGAATTTTTTGACGATTACGAAAATATTTTACCAAATTTGACTGAAACAGTCGAAAAATTGTATAAAATTTTGGATTTCACCATTTTTTCAGTAGTACACTTATAGACTAAAACAATACAAAAATTAATTCTTTGCGTCATTCAAAGCATTTTTTTTTCAGTTCATTCATTGTACGCTATATACCTATGTTAGAAAATTGCCATTAAGCCACAATTAGAGTAGATATTCCAGTATATTATAGAATAACTAATATATATTGAAAATAAGCAATTCTATACAGAATTTCTATCATCAGAAAAATTTTAAACAACCATTAAAAATTTTTTAATATTATAAATGTCCTTAAAATTCCAATTTACTTAAATTGTTTCTATCAAGCCTCACGCTTTTATGAATTTGCTTTGACATCCATATTTTTAATTTAAAAAATATTTTCAACTCTTTAGTACACTAATAAAACTGTATCTTTAAAGTTTTTTAATATTATATATTTCCCAATGAGTAAATGAATTTTTAAGGTAGCATAAAATTTAATTCGATGTTTGTCGTAATGGCAGTCATATTCCATTGGGAGCAATCTAATTTACTATTTTCTCTTCAAAATTAAAATAAAAGAATCCCTTTTCAGTTTTACGACAAAAAATAAAAATACGAAACTGAAATGTAATTTACATTCTTCATTGAAAATGTAAATTAGCTCTTAAAAGAAATATCTCATTCCTTCTGAAGCTATTTTAAATATTTAGAGAAATGTCTCCGAATAAATCTTTTCCTCTCTGAAATACTTAAACTAACACATATATTTCGAAGATTAAATATTAGCCAAATGAGAGAACTGGTTTAAATTGATTTAATTGCGAACATCAGAAAATAGATTTCTATTGCTGTCAAGCCAATTCTAATTCAGAAATTCTTCGAAATCCAAAAGCAGTACAGAATTTCTTTTTTAGCTCATT
>JAPMOR010033400.1:628784-664341 GCA_026543865.1 Argiope aurantia
TAGAAACAGTGGAATCGGATCAGGAAATAAGAGAATATTTTAGAATGGGCTAAATAAGATAAAACTTTGTAAATTAATTAGAATTGAAATCATAGTTTAAAATATCATTATATATATATATATATAAACTAAATAAGTTTTGATGTCCACAAAAGTTGTATAGTGTGACACATTCATATCCACATTTCCTACTTACAATTATCTCACGCAACATTCTGGAGTGTTTATTGGACTCTTTCTTGCCGCCTACTGGCTGGCCTAGGGTTTCATCGAGTTAAGTGGTTTAAAAAGGGGAAAGTAGCAGAATATTATCTGGACAGTATATATGTTACTATTGAAGAACTATATTTGACAAACATTGATATTGTCCAGTAAATATCTGTATTCACATAGTTGTTTGTTGGTGTCCACATGCATCTTGGAACGGCCACGTTCTCTAATTTTAATCTTCCACTATAACATCTGTATAATCTGTATAAAAAAAAAGAAAAATTGAGTGAATTTTTCCGACACCTAGTAATACGTCCATTTCACCTATACTTCTTGTGTACAGCCAAGCACGCAACCACTGCTGAAATAAGCAGTATTGACAGAATTTGTTGTGGCCGACTTACTTCACCTATGCTGACACGGAAGTCAAATTCTTGCGCACAAGAAACTCGTGCCAGTCATTCTTGGAGAACAAGACATCTCTTTCATAACCATGAATATATTGAAATCAAACCTCGAAAAGCAAATCAACACACAAGGACTTAATGATAAAAAATTTCTTTGAATGAATAAATAAACTTCGTAAAATGAAATTACCTAGAAAAAGATATTACTTTAAACCATGGTCATTCGAATTAGTGAGAAACGTAAAGAAACTGTTGATAGATTAGTTAATGAGATCTTTCATTTTCACTACGCGTTTCTGAAAATAAAACGTTGGTGTTAATAACTCACTACGTTTGACTCCAAAAATACCTCTACTTGGGATTCCGAATGGGAACTCAAAGTGGGCGGAAATTTTAACCTTGTTAAGAGGAAAACAAAGATGACGATGAAATGAATTGTGACAGTGAAAAATATTGACAGTGAAGCGTTAACGAATAAATTAATGACTCTTGAGAGCTAACTGAAAATTAATGCTTTGTCTATGAAAAAACATATCAATTATCTGAAAATTTCCACCTATAAATCTTGTTAATACATATTCAAAGAATATGCATTAATAAGATTTATAGAATACGTGTTAATAATTAAAAATATTTTCTTTTCTGATAATATGCTTATCGCACAAAATTATAAATAAAGACAAATAAGCGTTAATGACTCATAAATAGTTATAATGAAGCGATTATGCATCTCCCAAGGACTACTTTTCTTTATTATATTTGTTAATTTTTTTATATATATGTATCATATTTTTTTCTTTTTCGTGTTAGATTTTTTTAAATGGAAAAAAGCGAAAAATAAATAATGTATAAAGCTTATATAATGGAGCAGGATTCGGTTAAAATATGCACCATAGGTGGAATAAATACAATTATCTGTTTTTGTCATGTTATAGAATATTTTTTTTCTTTAAATTAGCTCAATCAAAACTCCTTGTTTTATTATTTCTTTCTCATTAAATAATTAATGTAGCGAAGTAAATGCTTGTAGAAATAACAAAAAGTATTTTAATCAGTTATTATCTATATATTTGTATAATTATTTCATTTTGTTTTTAATGGGCCTGTTCTTATTTGCTTGGCTTCTCATATAGAGATTAAGTTCAAACTCTGACATAGATTTACAGTTTTAGTATCAAAACTATATATCGAATTTCACTTATTTAGCTTGTCTAATTTTTTAATTATCTCACTCACATACGCACGAATAGATAGATCGACAGATAGTTAACCCTTTAAGAGGCTTGGTCCAAATTGTGTTTTAGGTCTATAATTCTAATAATGATACCAAATGAATAAGGTATATAGCTTTATAGCGAATAAGATATATGGATTTTATGAGTTTTATGCGTTATCATGTTCACATGAACAAGGAGTGGGATGGTCAGTCAAACAGTCTTCCTTTTGATGTAATTTATTCAAAAAAGATGAGATTTAAATGTCAAAACTGTGCAAAATTTAAGTTTTCCAAATTTTCATGTTTCGTAGATATCATGTTCGCATGTACAAGAACCAGAACAGACAAACATTCTGTGAATGAATGGAAATCTACAAATTTGCTGTAAAAGATTGCACACCAAATTACATCCGTTTAACTCAATGCGTTTATGAGCTATCGTGTTCACATACAGATAGAGAGATCGATATAATTCCAAAAATATATTTTTTGCGCTCAAACAGATATAAAACATGGAGATTCATCAAAATACCATAATGACATTTTTTCAATCGCCATACTTTTTCTTTGAATGCTTTGTTTTCGAGAAAGTATAAAAGTGTTATGGTACCAGTTCCTTGCCAAATGAAATACGCTTAAATATATGCAAGCATGTCCGATCTTCATATGTTCAACTTTGAATGAGTCCATGTAGCAGCTTAATTTACATCGATAAATCATTCTAAAGCCATTTCCAAACCCGCGACAGCCCGTGGTTATCGAAACTCAATTTGCAAAAGAATGCGGGACGAAATTGCTATGCTGAGGGGCAACAGACAAGTTTCACTTGACTGTCAACGTGTAAAATTAGAAATTTATTGACAGATTCATTGACTGAAAAAGAAAATGTATCACCTTCATTATTCTGTTTTTTTTTGTTTTTTTTTATGTCTTTCACTTAAGTAGATGTAGGTTACGCATTATAGCCATTGGAATAATGAATTTGCGCTGAATAGCGCAGTGATGCTCGTCGGTATAATTTGTATTGTACTATACGTCAGTATAACTTGCATTATACTATACATCGGTATACCTTGTATTGTACCATACATCGGCATAACATATTATACTATACGTCGGTATAACTTAAATTGTACTTTTTAAATTAATTTTGAATATTTCCCTTTTTAGTTGATAAAAATAATAAGTCGATTTTGACTTGATGTAATTGAGTTTCAACAAAGAAATTACAACTTGGCATTTCCTGATTTTTAAAATAGGAATTCCTTAGCATTAAAATAATGCAGAAATCATCTCTCTTGCTTTTGTTAAAATTCTTTATCATCCGATATGAAGGTCAATATTTATCTGTATGTTCTTTTATTCAGATCAGTAGTTTTCGTCCGATCTTTATGAAATTCTGACACGTACTCTTCAAGACGAAAAGAAAGTTATTGTCAAATTTTAAAGTCCGAAAGTTAATTAAACCAGTGAGAGTGGTTCCCCTCAAATTTCTCGTACACTTTCTAACTTGTCATGCATGGCTTTGGAGAAAAATAGCTACGAAATATTAACCTTTGGCGTGACTTTAGCATTTTTACTGAATCTATAGCGTCATTCTTGGTGATTAATCCTTGGCATACGGTTAATATAAGTAAAAAAAAATCGAATTTATGTTTTAGACGCGTTTTTCCTAAGAGATTGAAAAAAAACCTGACACAAAAACTACACTTGTAGTCATAAAATCCCATACCAAATTAATATATTCAACTCATTGCGTTTTTTAATTATCGCGATTATATATGTGTCTGAAAGTTCAGACCGACAGACAATCCACCCGTTGTTGGATTTAGCTCAAAATTTCATAGGTGTCTACACTATAGATGTTAACTATGTGCACCGAATCTTATCTATCTAGTTATCTCAGTTTTGTAGTTATAGTATTAACTTATTTTCGAAAGGACTTTACACAAAATTTGACAGAAATCTAATAATTGGAATATAGAGCGTATGCCAAATTTAAATCGTCTAGTTCAAAGCGTTTTCCTAAAATGACATTTTCCAAACAGACATTTTCCAAAAATGTGTTTTTCCAACTCAGGGATATCTAAAACGTGGAGATTCGTAAAAATCTCGAGTTTCAATTTTTTGACGATTGCTATACTTTTACGTATACGAGAAAGTAATAAAAATTAAGCAAATGTTTGGTGCTTTTCAGCTATATTTTCCGAAAATATTATTTCAGAGAAAAGGGTTTTATACTGTCTTAAAATTAAATTAAATTTTTAATGATTCCAATAATATTACCATAAATTTGTTTTTTTTTCAAATTTTAATAAATTTTGAAAATTTATTGAATGATGCGATCTTAACTATGTTTTTATGGTTGTGATGAAATTTAAACTAAATTCATTGATCTATCCGACCTTTCAGTCGCTTCCATTTGTCAGTGTTAAAATAAAATAAATGTTTTTTTTTAGATATTATTTCTGAAATAGGATTTTCACTTCCGTTTTTATTTCTTAGTATATGCACTTTCTAATCTGCACGTGCAATAATTTGTGATTGACTGATACTATTAAGTAATTAACAGAATAAAGTAAGTAAATAATAATTAAAGTAAATAAGTAATTAAATAACTGGGAAATTTTAAATGAATGTATTTCATATGTATAATTTAACTGCCAAATAAGTTAATATTCCGAGCAAACAAGGTAATCACCTAAAGTATCAGTTGCTGATATTTAAAACAATTGCTGATAGCTAATAGCAATTACCCAGTACCTCTTCTGAAAAAAAGATTCCACAAACCATAATGACATCAATGCATCATTAGTTCCCTATTTTTCGATTAACAGAAGTGATTAACAGAAATGATTAGCAGAATTGAATTTACGATGAAAGTCAAGTGGACGATCAAAATACGATCAATCATCTGTATATTCTCTTTCAGAAAAGATAATCATACGATCAATCATCTGTATATTCTCTTTCAGAAAAGATAATCAGATCATATTACTTGCATGCAAGGTATATCATTTTAAGCTGAGAAAGTAAAAAATTGTTTACAAAAACAGAACTTTTTAGTCCCGAATAAACATCTTCTGTTTTTGTTTACTCAAATGAAAGTCAAATGACCTTCCTAAGGGCGGGGCAACAGTGAATTGATTTGGGAGACATTTAGAGCGCGGGTACAAATATAATAATAGTAATCATTACCAATTCAGAAAAGTTAATGAATAAAATATGATGGCGGAATATATTGCATTTTTAAATAAAGTTATCTATACATCGCCTTATATAACCAGCAAATTTGTTAGTGTATTTTCATTACAAGTGCGTATCGAAAGTAAACAGAGTTCCTTTTTCAACCTTCAGAATATCTGGGAAATTCCTTCTAAGCTACGCCCTAAGGCCTCCATTGTTACCTACGTATGTCACGCTCCATCAATTTGCTGATTGGCACGATTTCTGCTCAAGATCTTGTTGGTCGATTCTGATTGGTGGGCTGAACCCACATCTGCAAATTACTACTTTTTTTTTATGCAAACATCTGCTACCCGTTAATTCGCAAGATATTTGCATATCTAGTAGATAGAGATGGGGAGTATTTTTCATTGATGAACAAATTGGGTGCTATTTTTAGATTTGACAGTTTATGAAAAATATTTTGGGAAGTCCTTGAATTCCAGCACGTAAAATCGCATCTCATTTCCTGTAAAAGGAAACTGCTTTATTTATGATTTTTATTAATGCTGGCAAAGATTTTCTTACGGATAAGACTGTTATTAACTTATAAGTAGCAAAAGTCTTTTATTTTTAATTACTACCTTTGACAATTAGTTGGTTTACCGGGAATTTCAATTGTGTTTAATTTCTATTAAATCTCTTAGACGTAATTTCATGTCTTCAGTTCTGTCCGTAAACAATTTCTAAGCATCTCTTTGTGACAGGCATTCAAGTGATATTAATTTAATAACCTTACACCTGTTTTATGCATTGAGTACATGAATCAAAATGGAGACAAGTTTCATTGCCTTATACTGTTATCAAAAATGTAATTGAGCGGTTCGTTTAATTTTCGTAACACTGTAACTTCACTTTCTTATCCCTTGTGTAAACTACGATATTAAACAAAATGCTCATTCCTCAACTCATACAATGGAAGAAAATCACAAGATTAAATATTAAATGGTGCAATGAAAACGGTTCGTAGTTTCATCCTAACGATGAAATAATCTATTGATAAAAATGAAGCAAAAAAAATATATTTTAAAAAATTTCCAAAATTCAGGAAAACTTTGTATAATAATTACATTTACACTATCAAAAAACAATCTTTTACTTAAATTTTAAAATAGTGTAGAAATCAGGTTTTTTTTTTCTTTGCGGGAGTTATTGCGGCAAAATGCTAACATCTCGCTTAATATTTTTTTAACTATCATTTCAGTAAAACCGTTCTGAGGTGTACATTCCCACCCTCCAAAGTACCTCCTCTAAGTCAAACAATTTGCCTTGTAAAGTGTCAACACACAACCTCACACAGACATACATTCTTCTTTATTGTTAATAGAAACAGAAATGCATTAATATTCTTTATTGAATGCCTGTTTATAGGTAATTTTGCAGTTATTTTAACCTAATGTTATTGTTAATGCAAATGTTATTTTAACCTAACGTAAGTCCAAGAAAGATTCCTTCTTGTCTCAAAATTATTACTAGCTGAAATTATTACCGGTGACGTGTTTAAACAGTACAACGCGGGCGATACCAAAATTGTTTTGTATTTAGTTTGAATTTCTTTAACAGCAGGGAAACAAAAAATAAATAAAAACTAAAAGCGTCATTTCTCCACATAATCCTTAACTTAAGTATGCACTTACTGCGGTGCATAAGCTTGTATATTAGTTGGAAGTAGAACGTTTTTGAACGGGTAGTCAACTATTGATACGCTGCATCCAGAACGTCTTGCGCCGGAGGAAAATGAACTTCCGCTTAACGGATTTTTGAGTTCAAAATGGCGGAAAGTTGAATTCTGACCTACAGGAATTCTTTTACAGGATTTTGAAATTCAAATGGCTAATGGTTGCAAATATGTGTCGGACGATGTGTAGAAACTAAAAACTAAAGGATAAATATGGGTGTCATTTCTCCGCATAATCCTTACTATAAGGATACACTGTACAGCGGCCCACAAGCTTGCACAATAGTTGGAAGTAGAAAGTTTTTGAACGGGTAGTCAACTATTGATACGCGGCATCTAGTGTGACCTGAGCGGAGGAAAATGAACTTCTGCGTAACGATTTTTGAGTTCAAAATGAAGGGAGATGGAAATCTGGCTTATAGAAAATCTTTTACAGGACTTCGAAACTCAAACGGCGAAGGATTGCAAATTTGCGTCGGGGGTGTTTAGAGCTAGTTAGATGTCATACTACAGTATCACTTGAATCAGGACCATTTTTGATAAAGAAATTTCAGATAAACAATTGCAGATTTTAATTCATTACTATTAGTCAAAAATTTAGATTCCAGTTTAGTTTTTAAAGTTATTTTTTTATTTATTTATCTAGAATTACGTAACTTTTATTTAAAAATAAAAGCAGTTGGAGTATTTTTCCCTTGTCATTGTCGTATGCAAACCAAATATGATGTATTTTGTTAAGTGAAGCAAATTGAGTATACATTTTTTTTATTTAAAAGATCACACGTTGAAATTCGTCCCTCTAACTGCGTTTTTCAATTACCATGTCATAACAAACAGACAGATAAAACAATCCTTTGACAATATTTGGCTGAAAACTTAATCCTTTGCACTCAAAAAGTAATTCGATGCATAATTATTTACTTAATACATGGACTTCTTTATTACATCAAAAAATAAATTCATGAAATTGTTTTAAGTTGAATTTCCCTGGGGAAAAAAAGAATGTACGTCTTTTTAACATTCTGCAGGTATTTTAACAATTAAAATTTAAAAAATAAATAAATAAAATGATGCACCGTCTTGAATGGTGCTTGAGAGAAGACATTCGAGTGCAAAGGTTAGTCTGCGATTCGAATGTTAAAATTGAAAGCCTATAATTGTAGCTATAAATAATTATAATTTAATCCATTTATGTTCTTGTATTTTTATTTTCTTGTATACGAAATACAGATGGAAAGTATTGCAATCGTCAAAAAATTGGATCCCGAGATTTTGACAAATCTCCACATTTCAAACTTCCTTGAGTCTGAAAAGCACTTTTTGGAATTGTGTCTGTCTGTGAACATGATGATTCAGCCAACTGGAGTTGTCTCCCCTAAACTTTCTCGCCTGCTCTCTCATAAAGGTGTTGTCCCAGATAAGGCCTTGCATAGCATTGGCCTACAATAGTTAAAAAATATTAGCCTTTGGCGTGAATACAGCATTTTTACTAAATATGTCGAGTGATCCTTGATGAGTTATTTGGCGATTAATTCCTGGCATGCGGTTGATAGTATTTGAAAATAGGATTTGTCTTTAAGACGCGTTTTTAACAATCGATTGAAGCGAAAATTTGACACAAAACTACAATTGTTGTCACAAAATCCCATACCAAATTAGATATATTTAAGTCACTGCGTCCTTGAGTTACCAAGTTTGCAGTCAAGTACAGATCGATAGACGGCCAACCCCTTGTTGGATTTATCTCAATATTTGAATAGTAGACTACAGATGTTAATTCCGTGTACTGAATTTTATCTATCTAGCTCTCTCCGTTTTGTAGTTATCGTGTTAAATTATATTCGAACAGCAGGACAGACAGATTTCTACTGAGCAGATTTTGCTCGAAATTTGATATAAAGTTCATATACCAAATTTCATCCTTCTAGATCAAAGTGTTTTTTAGTATTTTATGTCTCAGGCAGATGGACATTTTTCAAAAATGTATTTTCGAACTCAAAGAGGTTCCAAAACATGGAGATTCGTCCAAATATCGAGTTCGAATTTTTTGACGATTTCTGTACATTTCTCTATAGTACATGTACGAGAAAGCAAAAGTGCCTTGAGGTAGGCGGATGAAATTTCGTATACTTTGCACCAACTTTTTAGGTTTTTATCAAACTTTGAGGCAGTGAGTATGCCCGGCGGTCTGAATTCAAGATAACGTAATCGTTACCAAAGGAAAACAGATAAATGCATAAAATTTGGTTGACATATTCAACTACATTGTATAGCCATATCAAAGTTTGAACCAATCGGTGAGAAAGTTTACAATTTATCGGTCTGTACATTTTCATTCATGCAAACGCAAGAATTCAAAAACACGCCGACTTAGATAAAGGAAATTTAATTTATGATCCTATTAAAATAGTTGCTCTATATCACATTTTGGTTTCATTCAGTTGAAGAAAAAAAAAAAAAAAAACAGGCATTCAAAATACATACTGTTCGTTTCAGTATTCTGAGACGATCACTTTTTGACGATTCTATCTCACTAAGGGGAGAGACGCGGATAGATGAGCGCATTTCCGGAATTCTTCGTCATTCTTTGACCTTGATTTTCAACCTATTAGATACTTTTTTGTTGTATCTTTTTTTCACTTTCATGTGAATATCGTCTCATTTCTGACCGTATTATTTTAATCCGTGTTTATTTTATTATTAAATGTAAACAGCCCCCTCATTTCATCTTTCCTCTCACTCCTACTTTGACGAATTAAACCCATCCTGACGCATGCGCAAAGTGCGGAGGGTTTTAGAATCGATTGTCAAACAATATCTTGTGTCGGCGTAAACAATCCGTTTATATTAATATATTGATTTAAATTCTACAAAATTTAATTTATATATTTATAAAAATTTGAGCACTAAACTAGTAAAGAATATTTTTAATGAATCTCCATTAATACGGATTTCTCTTCAATCCAGTAGCCTTCCAGTTTGATAACTGCAAAATTACTGTGAGACTAATACAAATTTTACTCAGTAAGAATTATCATATATAATATCAGTCATTTATGATAAATACTTCTGGTTTTTCGGAAAGAATACAAGAAAATCAAAATCTTTGTTGAAAGTCATAATAAAAGGATTTTAAACGGCTTATATTTTGTCTTTTAAGTTAGTCATTTCTCAAGGCTAAATTATGATTGAAATTTTATCCTTAGATTTAGTAAAAAAAGGAAATATCCCACATATTTAATAGGGATCTTTTGTTCTGTATCCTGTATCAAGTCATATTTGAAAGCCAATAGACTTAAATCACTTTCCCGCTGTCTTTGTGCGCCGTCACCCTGACATGTCACGCATACTTCCTTTGTTTCGGATTATCTCTTGCCATGATTTGGAGGATTTGATAAGAATTTGTTGAAGGTTTTCTTGGCAGTATAAAAGGAGTTAATGACATCAGCAAGATGTATGAGGAATATTTCAGAGGTCTTTTAAGGTTGGTTTCTTTTTTATAGATTCGTAAGCAAGACAATTTAATGGCTAAAAGCGTTTTATAACCAGCGGTGAGGTTCATATCTCGTCTCTTTTTAATTTTTCAAATACAATGCGGTTTCCTGCTTCATAGAACAGTGAAGAAAATTCGGAATGGAATTTGGGTGTCATCTTTTCCACCAAATGAATCCCAAATTCGATGCAGATCTGCCTTGTTGGCTAGAAGATGTTCCGCCAAGTTTCATTTGTTTAAACTGTTATATTTTCAAGTCATCAAACTCGCTTACATGTAATTATATATAGAGAGATAAATGGTCAAACCTTTAACGTATTGGGACCAAAATTTGATACATATATGTAATTTGTAATAAATCTATGTGCTTAATTTCTTCCATGTAGCTAATTTGAATTTAAAAGTTATTGTATTCATATGGACATGGATGGATGAATGCAGACTTCCATCACACATTAATAATTCATAATTTAGAAGAAATTTACAAATTTGGCGAAAACCCCATATGTTCAATTTCAATTATAATGTTCATAAACAAGCAGACATAATTTCAAAAATGTGTTTTTCGGACTCTTGGGTAGATCTTAAACTTGGAGAAATTCTACGAAATCTCGAATTCGAATCCTTTGATGATTGCTCTTTGTATACCTCGCATACGGCGTATTAAAATATTGTTATCGTATTAGCTATTAAAAGGAAGTATTTTATGTTCATAGATCAATTTTTAATAAGTTATTTTTACTTGATATAAGCAGTTGCATATTGTGAAGAAGTTGAACCGTTTCAGTAGTATGATTTTACTGGTGGTTGTTTAAATCCTAAGGGATGAAATAAATTTCTCCTTCATTGTTTTAATTCCTTTGCAGTAAAAAGGGGTAACGGTGAAATGATCTCGTTAATTAGGGGACTCCACTCTACGGTTTGCGTGTATAAGTATTTTGTGCATGGTAATTTCCTCGACGTTCAAACGTCCATCCACTGGTATGAGGTGGACATTTAAAGTGGAGTTGCAATCCTCGTCATTTAACCATGATTCAAATAACAATTACCTTACTAAACCCTCAATTAAAATGGATCTGACCATATCTATATCTCCAATTTCAGATCTACAAGATCTCATCGAATCAAATCCTTGCTTAGAGTGGAGCTGTCCAAAAGCTCTACACCTCCAATTTCAGATCTGACCTAATCAGATTGTATCACCTGATCCCACACAGGAAAAAAACGGCATTTTATATTGGCATAAATAACAGTCATCAAATAGGGTTTGGATTTAACAACTTGGAATTTGTATGTCACTTGAAGTAATGGATTCATATCTTGTGACGTAATACAAATGCGCACTGAAGTGAAATGATTTGTTTACTTTGTATGGGAAAAATGAGTGATTCAAAGTTTACAACAAGTATGGGAGGCAAAATTTAGAAGTTATTTCAATGAAAGTGAGTTACTTCCTAATTCATTTGAAAACACCATTTTTCTTGATATCATTAATATATTTAAGTATAAATTGAAACTCTTTAAGAATTCCTCTTGAAATTTAGTAGTTATATTTGTTTATAGTTTCTTTCGTCGGTTGCATTTCTCAGGTATTCAGCTAGATATTTTATTCTTGAACATTACTTTTCAAAAATATAAAATGAAAGATTTTGCTTTGAGCAATTTGTTTCAACCTAACATGTTCATTTATGTATAACTTTGCTTTTAAATCTAGTCATATTGCTTGTATCGTTTAAATGAAAATTTCTCAATAATTCTTTAATATTTGGATGAAATATAGCTCGCAGAGATTAATTTCATTTAGATTGTTTGAATAGTTATCCCTTTACGGATATTAAATATACGTAATGACACAATTTTGAAATTATCAGTGATCAGAGCAATATGGAAACCAGTTTTATTTTATATAATATAATATAATATAATATTTGTTCGACTGAAATCCATTTCGTCCATGCTATCCTGTAAGTTTCTGTAACAAATTTCACTTCTTTACGTAGTTATTTTTAGTACATTTGAAAATCAAACATCTTCAATTTGAGATCAAATCAAATTTGATTCGATCGAATCCCGCAAATCCACCTTAGATATTTCGTTTAACTCAGTATATTTCTGATTTTTGTTTCAAGTCTAATGAACATTAACTATATTTTTTTACCAGATATGAAAAAAAAAATTGTGAATATTCGTCAGTGGTATCTTTATATTTGATTTCAGTTTTCAGAGTTCAAAAGTATTTAGTCCTTCTTGTTCGTGTAAAGCTTGGAAAACTAAAATAGATGGTGTTTTTTGTAAAGCGATAAAAAAGATGTGAAGTTAAAGCCGTTATATAGAATAAAATCTTAAATAACGATGTATGATTGCAAATTTATACTTCTGGAAATATTTGGCTTTGGAATATTTGCGGAAATTCGAAAATCACGAAGATTCGTTTATTCTTTTTAATATAAATAACTCAACTGGCACCAATACAGGGATATTAAATCACATGCATCCTTTAGGTTTAAGACACATAACTGGGATGGCGCGGTCATAAAGGCTGCAAAGCTGCAGCACTCCCTGAACTTATTTTGTAAAGTTCCATTTTTGTGTTTGTTTTTAATGTAATTTTCTTGCTATTCTCACTTTCCTACTTTAAGGTTACGATGATTAACGAAAAAGGAAAATAGTTATAAAGTAAAAATGAAGCAGGTAATAAACCGACAAGCAAGAAAACCCAGGATGGTACTGGTCTGCGAGTAATACATTAAAAACCGACTACGCACACAACTGATTGATTGACTGGAAACGAAAGCAGCCCTTTTAATTTATAATTTTTTTAATTAATCATAATTTAATGTTCATATCCCTCACAATAAATAAAAATTTCTCAAGTATTTGAATTAGTATTTTTTTCCTACATTATTACGAACTAGCTGCAGATTTTATGCTTTCATAATCCGAATTCACTTTATAGTTAAATGTAAATATCTCTTTTCATCCTTCCACTCACCCCTATTTTGACTAAACAAACACATCCTGACGCATGCACAAAAGCGTGGAAGGTTTTGGAATCCGAGAATGAACAGTATCAACTACTATTAATTATTACATGTAAAAGATGATAAATGTGGCAGATCATGTATTCCACATTTGACATTCATTTTTGGACGTGTATTTATTTCCTTGACAAAGCTATAAGCAATTTATATCCTATATTGACTACATAATATTTTTGAAATGCAAAAAACTTCATATGACTTTGAAATTAAGACTCTTAGGGTTAAAGTAACTATTTAAAACTGCAATCTCTTGACAGATATTTTTTGCAGCACTTCTAATTTCTTTGGAAATGGGATGGCACTGCATATAATAGAATTTTTTTATTCAAATAATATAAATAGGCAGGCCTTTACCGAGATAGCAATCATAAATTTTGTTGCTAATTAAATCAACTACATAGTCTTTAAAGGAATTTAACATACGAAAGAGACAAGCAAGTCATTATAAACATTTTAATAAATTTTTGGAAGGCGAAGGAGCGTTGAAATTTAATAGTAATAAGCTTGTCAAGCTATTAACAAGATTAGCTGTTATCGATTTGCTCAACAATTTGCCTTAAAAATTTCTAAGAACTAACATGCTAACACCATTGATAATGTGAATCTATGTCCGACATATCAAGAGATTTATTGCCACATAATATAAAGATTATGCAAACATTGATATATAAACATAAAGTAATCATTAGGTAAATATGATAATACGTGACTCTTTTTCCAATTACGTTGCACTAATTTAGCAACAGTCAAAGTGCCGCTAATAATGCTTCAATTTTGCATTTTTATTTTTTTTCAGTCCTTGCTTGCATAATGCAATGTTTATTCATAAGAATCTATATTTAGATTCACCGTAATTTACTGCGTAATATTTTTATAATAATTATAGCTCAGTTTGACGGGCCGCTCTGGGAATATATTACTTTCTTGAGTAGATATCATTATATAACTAAAAATAAAGCGTTATTAAAGATCTTTCATAGTTAATGAAATGAATAAAATGATTTATCCTCACCCACCGGGTTTTGATTGTTCTAATTAAAAATTTTGATTATAACATTCCTTTTATAAAGTAGCGGGAGTGGTCTCCTCAAAACATTCTCTCATATTCTTATAAACTTGTCATACCAGGGAACGCCTTTCATGGCACTCGCATACAGTAGTTACGAAATATTAACTTTTAACGTGAATTTAGCACTTTTACCGAATGTATCGTGTCATGAGTTTTTTGGCGATAAAACCCTGGCATGCGGTTAATAATATCTGAAAATCGAATTTGTGCTTTAGACTTGTTTTTCTCAACCGATTCAAATAAAGATTTGACACAAAGATGCACTTGTCGTCACAAAATCCTGTACCAAATTTGACATATTTAAGTTATAGCGTTTTTGAATTATCGAAGTACAGACCGGAAGATGGTCAACTACTAGTTGGATTTGGTTCAAAGTTTGGCAGATATCTACATTATAGATGTTAAATATGTGTACATAATTTTATCCATGTAACTCTCTTCTTTTTGTAGTTACCGTGTTAATTTATATTCTAACAGATGGATAGATGGACTTCCATTGAATGGATTTTACTCAAAATTTCATAGAAATCTGCAAATTTGGTTAAAGACTGGATACTAAATTTCAACCTTCTAATTCAAAGCGTTTTTGAGTTATCTTTGTTACAGACAGACAGACGGACGTTTTCCAAAAATGTGTTTTTTGAATTGAGGGGGTTCTAAAACGTGAAGATTCGTAAAAATCTCGAGTACGAATATTTTGACGATTACTCTTTCTCTGTACTACGTATACAAGAAAGTAAAAAAAAGGAAGAGTTTAAAATTGTGTTCAATTTTTAAAATCTTTAGATTATTCTTACCAGACTTACTGATCAGATTTTAATTTATTTCATCTTCAAAGTTCTCCATTTGTAAGAAAGTTAAATCTTCAATTATCCGAACTTCAGGGAAGCAAATCCATAAACAAAATCTTCTCGAGTGAAAGCGAATGCAGACTGTGAAACAATTGACTCTGATTCAGAAATGCAAGGAGTGATGTTTTTATTTAATTATTATGCAAACATATAAATCACAAAAAAAAATTCTATCGATAAATTATTAGCAAATCTCGATTTCTTTTCCCCAAGGAAGCAATATTTTTTTTCACCAATTATCCCAATATTCCATTACCCGGATCAAGCCTGGTCCTAATTATTATAGATAACTGTAATTCTACTGTACCATTTGCAAATTATAAAAGTTAAAATGGAGAAATTGTCACTACATATTTTAATAAATGTAGAGAAATTTGATTGATTTCAAAGTTTGTTTATATAAACCCGTATGTAATTCGAATTTTTCTCTGATCCCTTGAATTTCCTGCTGCCTCAATATTATAATATCAGCTATAAATTATACTCATTTTGGTTCACTCTAAATGAAAAGAGAGAAAACATGTTTTTATCTCTAGTTTGCTTTCTTTTCTTTTAAATGCTTCACATCTATTAATAGAAAATATAAGAAACCTTTTTTCTCGTTTCAAATTCGATTGATTGAAAGACCATCCTACCTTTGTTTAAATTGAACCTATTCTTGTAGCAGCAATTTTGTAACAACAAGGAGCAACCCCAAGCCCTACCTTAGGGTTTGGAGTAATATGAATTATCGAGTAGTGATGAAAATTAAAATTGTCATGGTGAACGCGTGATAACCCCCATTATGGTGAGGCTTATGCATCATCAGGAACCATCATCGAAATAGAGGTAGAAATGCTATACTATTATTGTACCCACACGAGAAGAGAGAACCAAATACCTTTACCGCTTCTCATCCAGTATCTAAAATCCCACAAGTGGGATGGCATCATTGTAAATTTAATTGCTTCTATTTATTGGAGAAATGATCTGCGTTGAATCCATACAAGGGTATTTTGACACGGAGATTGTGATTTTAAATAAACCATCCACGAGCTGGTGCGTTTTTTTTTTTTTTTAAGCTTCCCCTTCATTCTAGCGGTAGAACGTTTGAAAATCACGAATATAAAGCTAGCGCTACGTGATGTGTGGAAACTTATTTTAGATGCTATTTTCAATGTTTGTGTCAAATGATTTGTTAATTGCAGAGACGCTACAGGTTTCGATTCTAGGGTGTGTGGAATTTTTGACTCAAATTTTATTCAATCAAACGTTTGATGCATGTTAAATCCTTTGGGACCAAATGCCCTTTTGTTTATATGGCACGAAAATCTGGTGAGGAGGCTACCACTCTGGTGTCGATCACATCGTCAGACTGAGATTCAAAATTACGAAGGTAGCTCCAAAATAGGTTTATTGTTCCTTCCAAACGAGAGGTAAATATAACTAAATTACTCTTCTCAAAATAGCTCCCGCATTGCTTCAAAATGGGATATTAATATAGCAAAAATAAATCAAACTGAAAAGTTAATAAATGGTTAATTATCTTTGGGCTCTATTTTTCTATTCTTGTGAGTAGATAGAAATGTTTAAACTATCCGTTAAAAACTAGTAAATAAACAAAATATCGTGCTTGAAATGAAACGGTTGCTAAAAATCAAAACTTCATGATGTCTTATTTTGTGGTATAATCTAAAAATAATTTATTACTTTTTTTAAACTAAGGAATGCGTTTATTATTATGACCACTTCATTAAATTTAAATTGATAGATAAACAAAATTCTGGAAAATAAAAATGCATAAGTTGTCTTTTCTAACTAAGTGCACGTAATTAATCATGGGTTGCCAGTTATAATTGCACTTTTGCATCACTTAAAAAACAAATTACTTCAAAATGCTTAATTTATTAGAACAATATATTTTAATATCTTTTTTATTTCTGAGAAAATTGCACATTGCCAACTTTATTTATATTTATAAAGGGAGAAGTTGAGGCTAATACTTTATTGCCAGACGCAAATCATTTACTATTAATTTTCTTACAAACAAGACGAATTGAAATTTAAATACAAGAATTATCAAAATGCTTCTTCCTTTTCGGTTAATGACATTATGCAAGCGTACAAACCTTTCCTTAAAAAAATTTTAATATAAAGTAAAAAGGAAATCTGTCGATAAATTGCGAACATTCGCGAAAAAAAGTACCTTCAGTTATGAAACAGATCACACTCATTTTGCATCAAATAACTCGTTACATAAACATCATGCTTTATTTCTTGACGCCAATTAATTGCTATTCAGTTTTTTATTAACAAAAGCACTTTAAATTTGATTCAAGATTTTTTTTAATTCCTCCTTTTTGTTTGATGATGTTACGCAAGTCTTTATATTTCCTTTAAATTTTTTTAGCGTCATGCAAAAAAAAAAAAAAAAAAAAAAAAAAAAAACGTGCATTCATAAAAAAAATTATTGTTCCTTAGGGAAAAGATCATATATTTAATATCAGATGATTCGTTATATAAGCATGTTAGAGGATTTTAAGATAATCAAAATGAAATATATTAGCATGTGAGTAAAAAGGAAGAAGTAAAAAAATTTCGTGTATCTTAATTGTAAGTTTTGAACTCACCATTAGGAAAATACAACGTTATATCATTATCAATCGCAGTTAAAACATCATTTTGGTTTAGACCTTGAAAATGCAAAATACAGAATTTGCCTCTAAATATCTATCACGTGTACAAATGGTTGTTTTATATAATTCAGTTACGTAAATTCGAAGCCTGTATGAGACTGATTTTTTTTTTTTTTTTGATAAATTATACGCGAGAAACTCTGATTATTCGCGAAGCAAAGCAAGTCACTTGAGTGTAATTTGGACTCGTTAAGAGTTTTCAAATGAGTCAAATTATGATCATGTGACACATCAAATGTTGCGCCAATTTAAATTTGGAAACCATCGGGCATTTCGTTACAAAAAAAAAATGTTAAGTGAATCTAAAGAGTCAACGCAATTATATTTACCATAATCTTTCGCTATATATCTAAACAAACTCAATGATTATTCACTCTTCAAAATTAATTAGTCACTTTATTGTAGTTTGACTTTGAAATCGAAGCAGTTTTTCAGTAGTCACAAGCCATTTTCGCGTGACACATATCGTTGCGTCAATTTAATTTTGAAAACTATTGCGCATCGTATTGGAAACAAAATGCTGTGACATTACAACGCAGTAAAACTAGAAATTTGATAATTTACGCAATTCCATCTACCATGTGACTGCAAATAGCGCATGAGACTGATTTTTGTTAGATATATAGGAACAAATTCAATAAATATACACGAGTCAAAATTATTTAGTCCCTTTATTGTAACTTGGGTTTGAAATTGATTTCTCAACATTTCACATCATAAATGCGTGACTCATATCTATTGTTATACCAATTTAATTTTAGAAACCAAGAAACAAGTAATAAACACAAAACAGTGTAGATTACGTATCATACGTCTTACAAATACATACTTTACAAAAAGTAATAATACGTTAAAGTAGATCTACAGTTTAGAAAAAGAAGTTCAAAATTGTCTTTCCTTCACAAATGAGTCTCCCCCCCTCCCCCTCCCGCTAAACTAGTAAATGAATTAAAGACAACAATTGGACATCACATTCTTTTATTTTTCATTAACCCTCTGGCTGCGTAATTCTTCAAAATCACTATTTAGATGCGATGTTTGGAAATAAGTTCAAATATATTTCGAAGAAACTGAACTTATGCTATATGTTACACGATAATAATATAATATAAATCTATAATCGTAGAAATAAACACTCTAAACTGCGAAATACGCAGGTGGAGGGTTAATGCATCAATTTCATCATCGATCCACCTCAAAGATATAAAAAGCTTCTTCACTGGATAGCTCTTTTCCAACACGATCGTTGTTTCTAAGCTCTTTCTCATCGTCACAAAGGTCTTAATCATCGATGGTACTAGCAATGATTTCATCATCCGTCAGTACCTAATAGCCAGGATAATCGATATCACAATTCAATCAGTTTTCAATGTTGCAATCTACAAATTCTGAAGATTTTTTAACGAACTGCCCTGTATGTGTCCATCCATAAGTTCTTTTTTATTGTTGCTGGTGACCAGCAATTTCTTTTTATTCCTTTAAAATACCATTAATTTTTAGCCTATGATTAGCAAACGTAGCCTCTGCATTTCAATACCACTTCCCTATCACAGCAGTGATGAGTGATTTGCTCGCCTTAAAACCAGGAGCTGACATTTCATTCACAGAAACTAGAGATTTTGTTGGTATTTTTTTTTTCAGTATAAACCAGTTTCGTCTTCATTGTAGGCATTGAGGTTTTTTATATAGCCCTCCTTATCAATCATGTTTTTAAAAGACTCTTACAAATGTTCAGATGCTTTATTATCAGCCGACAGATTTTCATTCTGGATGTCTAATGCCTTAATTCCATGCTTAGATAAGCCAGCCGATAGTCGCTTTAGAAACAGCGTTTTAAAGCGATTATCGGCTGGCTGATTTCTTATTCAATTCAAAGGCTTAATCTCTTATTTCTTATTCAATTCAAAGACTTTTCGGCTTTTGGCAAAGGCCTGGAACGCTTTCGGTTCAACGAGGATATGATGTTCAACTGTTATTTTTAACTTTTTCCATCAAAGATAAATTAATTTTGTATTCCGAAATGAAATAAATTAATTTTTTATTTTTGAAATTCGTAAATTTGTTACACATGTATTTAAAAAAAAATCTCCTGGTATTTTCACTTCTGTCTTAAAGTTTGTTACAGGCTACTTTTTCCAGTAAGTTTATTTCTCGTGCTTAATAAAAGCTAGAAGTCATTCTCAATTTAAACAATTCATAAGAATAAATTTTAGCCTTTAAACAAAACATCTGATAGCCTTATCACACTATAAATGGGGATTATTTTTCCGAGATTGCGAAATTATTCCGAGAACGTGCGAAGATTTCATGATACTTCGAAGTACAGCAAAAATGGCGCGACATGCTGAGAGTTTTATGGATATATTTCTAAGGTGTCTTCGATATGCATTGTATCGCAACACATTCTTAAAAAATTTGTAAATACGAGCGAACTGTATTATCTTGAATATTATTTACAAATTGTATAAAGATGGTTAGAGCGGTTAGATGCTAATCATGTAAATGCGAAGAAAGCAGTTTCCTTGCTAAGTGTAAGCAATTTCTAATTTAGATAAGTTAAATGATAAAGTATTAAGGAGCGAAAAATTATTTTATTTCATGGCACCACAGATGGAGAAGATGGGTTTTGTTTGATGGCAAAAGAACCAAGTTAGAGCATGCTGCTCCAAAAAGAGATAAGTCCTTAAGATAATGTTGATAAAAGATTAAAAGAAAAAAAAATATTTTCTTTTTAAAAAAATATTGCTCATTTATTTTAAGCTAGGAAGGAAAATGGGTGACATTCAAATAGTTATTATAACAAAAAGAACACTAAAATTGCGAAATGCACACGCATTTTTCTGATTTATAAAATATTCGCTACCAAAATGCTATGAAGCCACTCTTTCTCTTCAGAGGTTTAGCTTTTCTGTTCATTTAATGCAGCAGCTATAATCTTTTCGGTTTATTTAATTGGGTTGAATTGGTTAAAGGTATTCTAATCAGATTGGAATACTATTCAAGGATATGAAATTTCTGAAAATGCTAAATATGAATTTTTTAACCGAAAATTGTCTGACGAATTATTTTTCTTTAAAATTAGTTCATGAAACAAAAGCTTCAAATATACTTCTTGTAAACTAATAACTTATTTTAATCACAGTTCGTTGTAAATATTCTAAATCCAGAAGAGAGAAACGCAAGCAAATAAAGGTAGTAGGTTAATTAGCGTAAGTACGCTAAATTTATTAATGACGTTTCGTTACATGTAGGAAGCTTAATATTGTTAAAATTAAAATTCGTATATATTTATAAATATCTATTTGAATCTCTTGTTTCTTTTTTAGAAATGTGATTAATTTTAAAATATTTTACTTTTAATTTAGTTATATTAATGCACTGTTTGAAAACAACACTCGCTATTTTGGAATAAATCTTGCAATTTTGAACCCTGGTTAAATGACGAGGACGACAGTTGTTCTGTTTACCCCCCCCCCCTTTCTAAACTTCAGCATTGCACCAACGGGAGCACTTTTAGCCCACGACGTCCGATATTCAACGTGGCCGAGGCCCCGCATGCACAACGGATCTTTTGTAGAATCGATTTTCAAACTTAATTCCTCCGGTCCCGAAATCGAGATTTTGCCACTGGGAGGGGGAAGCACTACTTTTGCTGTAAATCACTGTTATTACAGGGAAAACATGGAGATAAAAGAATGTACTTAAATGCATGCAATCTTATCCAAAACCTCCAGTTGCCTAACATATCGGCGAAATCGGATATCACGGACAAGACGGAAAGTAGGCTTGGCGCTTGATATATTAAGTATCATAAAACTTCACTGTCTTTTAGCGACGATATCTTAATATTGTGACCGTATTTCCGTACATGCGATTTATTATGTTTTGAGCAAATGTACTCCCCAATCCTTGTTAATAAATTTGCATCTTCTTTCTTATCAGTTTTTACTTTTTACTTCAAAATATAGAAGTAGTGTAATTGTCAAAAAATTCAAACTCTTTAATCTCCTTGATTCCGAAAAATACATTTTTGGCATTACGTTTCTCTGTCTACGAACACGATTACCCAAAAACGCTTGAACAAAACGGATGAAATTTAGTATATGAACTAGCGACCAAATTCGTAGATTTCTATCTAATTTTGAAGGAAATACATTTACAAGAAGTCTTTCTGGCTCTTTATGCGATTTACAAGGGAACTCGATAACTTCAAGACGCAAAGAGCTTGATAGATAAAATTTGGTACATATGTTTAGCATTTAAAATATAGAATCGAATCAAATAAAACCAAATCTGTCAATGGTTTTACCGTCTGTCGGTTCTGTTCTTTTGAATTCTCATAAACGGAATGTCGTAAATCGATGAAATTCGTTATGTTGTAACTACAGGTGTAGTTCCTTGTCAAATTTTAGTTTCATTCGCTCTGCAAAAATGCGTCCAAAATACATATTGCAACGACAGATAAACAGTAAAAATGTTAGATTCCCGCCAAAAATCTATTTCTTAACTATTGTTTGCTAATGCCATACAAGGCATTTAAGGCCTTACCCAAGGTCTATAATTTCATGTTGGGTGAGGGGGACGGGGAGGATAAGATCTTTGTTGGAAATTATGCGGGAAAATTTCAGGGAGGCCACTCGAAATGGTTCATAATAACGTTTCTCATTGTAAATCAATAATTTGCGACAAATTTTTGGAAATAATTCTGCTTAATCCTTTCTGTGACCAAAATACCTTTTAAACTCATTCCCACTTCGTGTAATGCAATCTTGATAACCTTTCACAGCCTTGACTATCTTTAGGCTTCTAAATCCTGGTCTAAGACCGATTACTTACTGTCAAGGCATTCTTTATTACCAGAGATAGCATAGAAGCATTCTTTTAATCCTTTTTCCCGTGACTGTAGTAAATCGAAGCAAGACAAGTCGACAATTTACGGCTTTTCAATGACGGCCAACGAATTATTACTCAACACTCAGCGGAAAATAATGCCTCTCTCACAGAGATCACAAGACAGGGACACAAAGCTTGGTACGTGATGTAGTTCCCAAATAAGGTTAATTAATTTTTTTCATTCACTCACTGTTATACGAGTCACAACGATGACAATTTTATCAGAAGGAATTAATGGCGGCACTACATGGGTCCAAAAAAGGAAACAGGGAAGCATTAAGCTGACTGATGGCATTCTCCACAAACGCGATTCTTGTAACATCAAATAAAATAAATGTGTTTCTACCGTGTTTGAAAGGAATGTCTAAATGTGTTCTCTTGGTCCAAGTTATCGAACACCTGATGAATCAAAAATGTTTTTAATTTTAGTGCTGACTTATTGACGTAGTCCGAACCAAATACTGATGTTTAAATTAACGAATTGCTGATTTTAAGCACGTTAAGCGCCAAACCTACATAGTGTCCTTTCCGTCTTGCCGTGATATTCGATTTCGCTGATATATTGACATTCAAAGATCAATTTAAAGTTACGATAAAACTGCATGCACTTAGATACATTATTTTGTGATCTCCAGATTGAAATTTATTAAGAGAATATAATTTATAAATGTATCATCAGTCAGCAATGACTAACACCTGAATAAAAAATACGAAATCAGTCATTGGTGATTGGAGAGGGACAAAATGATAATATACTGACACGCTGAGAACGGAAGATTAAGTGTCAGTCACTGGTGACTGACATACCATTTAAGGTGTTAAAATAAAAGATCATTTATGGCACAATTTTCTCTAAACCAAGTTTTATTGACATGCTTCCTGCCACGGTTTATGCCTATTATTCTATATTATTAAATGCTCTTCTTCTTTGCTCCTTTCATATAAATCACAGGCGAATCATACGTCAGCCAGCATGTTAAACTTTTTCTTTTGAGGGTAAATTAGACGCACTGAAAAATATTGAAGTCACAATTATTAACAGGCAAGGTTTTTCTATTTCTTCAATATTTGTAAACTTAAATAACTAAACAATGAGTTTAATTCTAAATTACTTCATAAATTTATAATAGGTTTATAAATGTATAGCATATTTTACACTTTGGAAAGATAATTAACATCCGGATAATAAATTGGTTGATCACTATAATAGTCAGTATTATGATAAGTATTTTCTTCGGATAGTAAAGTATGAATTCAATCTTTCCAAAAGTATTTCATCGTATTTGAAGAAGTCTACTATCCAAGAAACAAACACCCGACGAATTTCAAATGAATTCTTAATGGTGTGCGATATCTCTTAATCAGTGAGTGTTTGAGGGATTTTTCGCTTTTGTGAGTATTGTCAGGAAGAAAATACAATTTTAGACAATAATTTATTTTAAAAGAAGAAATGGCCATACAGGAGAACTGAGTATATGCCGGCGTGTGATTCCAAGTCGTAATTTTTAAAAAATATGTTAACAAATGTATTAATCTTTTCTAAATTCTGGTTATATTACTTAGTTGGCGAATTTTATGAGATTTGGCTAAAATTGTTTCCTTCCTTGGTAGGAAAACTGGTACACGATTCTCCGGTTTTACCGGAGAAATAAAACAAACTCGCACTCTCACTTCCAAGAAAAAGTTTATCATAAAAACATTAAAAGGAACTAAAAAACACGCAGATTCTAGAAATTTTTAAGCTTATCATTTTTATATTATTTTGCGATTAAATATTTCTCTTCTTTCGATTTTTATTTAATTAATTTTATTCAATATTTTAATCTTTAGTTCCACGTGCATTTAAATAATTTCAAAGTTTGGCATAACAGACTATGTTGAAATCACTGAAATGCGAGGAAAACTCATTATGAACAGTGATGATTTTATTAAAATATTACAGTACCCTGAAAATTTAAAAATATTTTTAAAAAATGATGGAAAAGATTTCTAGCCTTTTACCAACAGTCTGGAGATTCTTTGAACTTTTGTTGGCCGTTGTCCTATTATGCAAAAGTTGGTCAGTTAATGAGCATAACGGCCAGTTAAATTAATCCCTGTTTATACGGCTTAATTCAGTGGTAACAGCGATACTGGCCGTAAATAAATAAGTGGTTGTTTGGAACTCAGGGACATCTAAAAGTTGGAAATTCATCAAAATATCGAGGTCGAAGTTTTGAGCTATTACAATAGTTTCTCCTTGTATTCTTCGTATACCAAAAAAAAATTCTACCAAGGAAAAAAAAAAGAAAACTGCTTAGAATTCATTTGAAAACACAGTTCATTAATTCTAATTATTTATGAAGACATTATCTTTCATTCAGAATTAATGACTCGGCTTTGTTGAAGAACCTTTAGTGTGGTATTAAAGCAGACTTAAAATAGAAAAGCTAAGTAATGAAGGTGGAGATTGAATCGATAACAAATTTTATCTTGCAAATTTTATCTTTTTCACGCCAATTTTGAATTCATTCTGGTGTTCTGAATATTTACTTAGAATTCCTCGAATGCATCTAGTATGTCATCCCAACATCAAGATGATGTTTTATTTTTAAAAACATGCATTTTTTTCTTTCTAGAAAATGTTGTTGATTCAGTTATTTTATAGTAATGTCAGTTGGGTGACTTTGGTTTGGACTGTCAGCCATTCGTTCATTTGAATTACAATCAAAATTAGCTTTAAAGGGAGCTGGATTTTAATTTATTTGGATTGAACTGCATAAATAATCTTTTTCCGCTCCAAGAAATGTATGAAAAAAATTGCTAAAATTAAGAAACTGTAAAATAATGCACGTGTTTTTAAAACTAAATTCATTTAGGAAAGTTATTTCACTTGAGGTTTTTTTTTTATTTTTATTCTTTTACTTTTTTCAAAGAATAAATGGTAACTTTTGAAAAATCAAAGAATCCAAATTTAAATAAATAACTGAAAGCAGTTTTAAGGAATTTAATCCTAGCAATTTTTTATAAATGTCTATAAACAAGTAAAAGGAATGTGGTAAAAAATTAAGTTAATTTTGAGATAAACTTTGTTCAATTTAAATTAAAGACTCAGTATTTCGTTAAAATTTATTTACTCAAACACCTTTCTTTTTGAAGTTACAGTGAGCCTGGGTTTCGTTAAGTCTGACGTCGTGGGTTTATATCCTACTGCTGGTTGGTACGGAAAGTTGAAGAGGGATGCTAGTTCTTCATCATTTGACAGTAGTCCAAAATTTCAATGTTCATCCCTAAATAGCTCTTGATTTGCTTAAATTAAACATATACCTAGTATAGAAACAGGGAGTCGCAAAATTCTAGTCGAGAAATTCAGTTCTAAATTTTTGTACATCTCCCTTGTTTTAGAACACCCTGAGTCCTAAAAATCATTTTTTAATTTATTCTTTCCTTTATACAACGATTCAAATACGGAATGAGCTAGATAGATGAAATTGTACTAAATATAGGGCAAATCCTTCAACGGGTGGTCTTTATGTCCTTCTGTAAGTATATAAGCAAAATAACGCAGAATCGCAATCAGTTACTCAGATTGATGAAATTTAGCGTCGTTTTATAACTTGAATTTTAAACCTGCTTTAAATTTTGAGAGTAGTCCATAAAAGGATTGTCTGTCTACCGGGCTGTCCCTTCAAGTGTCTGTGAAAAGGGTAACTTGAAAATTAAACAAGAAGGATGAATGTATTTGGCATATTTTGAAAGGAAGAATTTCATATTTGGCATTTTTACATAGAAAAGGTCAACAGGAAAAAGGCTAAAGATGCAAATTTAATTATCCGTACATTGCCATAAAGCTAAATAAAAACATATGATGCTTGTGCTTAGACCCTAAGAAACTACAGCATCGTCATTTTATTAGTCTATAAATTTAATTGCTAGTAATATTGCTTGTAATAATTACATTCATTAACAATCTAACTCCCTTGACCTCTTCCGAATTCTGAAAACAACGAGAGTAGTCATTCTGAAACTTCTTCGCATAATCTCGAACAAAGACGTTGTCCAATCTTTCATCTCACCCAGCATAAAAACTGCAGATCTTGGGCAAATCTGTGAATGCTCGAGTGCTCAGATTTTTATTTTCGGAGTTCCACCCATGAGCAATTTCTGCTTCGTGGTACAGTGAAGAGAGCATAATATGTATTTTGTGTGCATTTTCTTCGATCTGTTGAAACCAAAATTTGGCACAATGCTACAATTTTAGTAACAAAATCTCATGGCAACTTTTATTTATCTAAGTCGTTGCTTTTTTCAATTATCGCCTTTATATGTATGAGAATGTACAAATCGATACACGGTCCATCCCTTATTGGATTTGATTCAAGATTTGGAATGAATCTACACTTTAGATGCAAAAATGTGTACCAAATTTTATCTAGGTCTTTACGTTTTGTAATTATCGTGTTCGATTATAAAAGGACCGACAAACAAACTTCCCTTTATGGATTCCATTCAAAATTTGGTAGAAATCTGGAAAATTAGTGTAAAGATCGCATACCAAATTTTATCCTTCTAACTAAACATATTATCGTATTCACGGACAGGCCTGATTCCTAAAATGTGATCTTCGGACTCTGCGAGGTCTAAAATGTGGATATTCGCAGAAATCTCGAAATCGAATTATTTGATGCCAACAGTAATTTTTCTTTGTATAACCTCGATTACTAGAAAGTAAAATGCAGAGGGTGACAGTGTGCCTAATGGGTAAAGGTATGCATACTGTTACTCACTGTTCCTTTCTTCATTTCGTGAAGGGAGAAAAGGCTTTTTAAAGGACTGAAATTTTCTTCAATCATAATTTTCTCCTACTTCACTCGCGCAATAACAATGCACAATTTGTTTCTGCAACACGGTTTGAAGACAGAAATGTGGAAAATATAGTTCCAGGAAGTTGCAAGCGGGGATTTGAAAGTTTTATACTGCCTCAAAATTTCTTTTAAGCCCTCAGTTTAAAATTAATAAGAAAATGAAAAATAATTATAAAAAATAGGAAGTTAATTAAAAATGAGGCTGCAAGATTTTTCTTGTAGATAAGTGCAATAATTTTCGTATATTCACTTTACATTTGATATTTTTTTTTACTATCCAACCTCAGTTATGTAAATCTTTAAAAATAAAAGCAAGGAATGCAGAAAAAAATAATTGAAAACATTTTAATATTAAATTATTTTTAAATTAAATTAATTACATATTAGTAATTGTTCATTTAAAATTTCTTTATCAAAAACTGTAATATACATATTTAAAAAACAAATTAACTTTTATTAAATATTAACCCTTTGCACTTGGAAAGGTAATTCGATGCATCGTTATTCACTTAATACATGGACCTATTTATTACACCAAAAAATAAATACATGCAACTGTTTTAAATTGAGTTTCCTTGAAAAATGAATCTACATCTTTCTAACATTCTGTAGGTATTTTAAACGATTAAAATTAAAAATATAAATAAATGAAATGTCAAAATGATGCATCGTCTTGAATGGTGGACTGAGAGAAGACATTCCGAGTGCAAAGGGTTAATTTTAAAACAGGCGATATTCAAGTTATACACAAATGCCTTTCGGAGAAATATCCTATTTTTAATATCCCCACGATTACATTGCATAAGCCACCACTGTTAATAAGTATATGAAAAAGCGGAGGGGAGAAAACTCTCGTCGATTTCTTAATGTTTTCAAAACAATTCATTATGAAAATTCGGCAACTCGAAATTGTGTAGTACGGCGATTATACTTGCTTCAAATACACCCGTCATCATCTAAAGTACATTGCCTTGCGAAATACTAATGATTATTTCAAAGGTAATCCGATACGGAAAAGCAGTGCATGAGTCTCTAAGATTACACATAATAGCATACACGTGCCGTCCGCATTAATGTAATGATCTGGGAGATGCAGTATTTAATAGGAAACATTTTCAATAGAGACAATGCATTGATTTTCAAGAATCATACAACACTGAAGAATGATTTTCAAACGATTGTTGGTTTTGCATTCGATGACCTTCAAATCGCAACAACTGAAATTCAAATGATATTTTTAGCATTTTTACGATATATTTTGGGCCCAATTTTTTATGTTTAACAAAATATCAAAGAAGATCTCGAATATTTTTTTTTTCCTTTTACTATTTTCTATTTTTAAGGTATATGTCATTAATTTTTACGATTTGAAATAGAGCAAACCGCAAAATATTAAGATAATGTGAACAATATATAATGTGAACAATAAAAAGCAAAATTTTTATGTCTGGAAAAGAGGAATTTATCTTTCTGGAACTGAGAAACTGCCATTAAAATACTTTTTGTACGATTAAAACTTTAATTAGTGTTTGCATTTAAATTTCAAAAGCTACTTCCACCCGTAAAATAACTGCTGCTTGCAAATTTTTAACCTTTTGCTTTAAAATTTTATTTTTATTTTAGTCCTTAAAAATGTCTTAATAAATATTACTTCCTTACTGGAGATTATCGAAATTCAAAGCGACAAGTATTTCGCTTTCCCGTCTTCGTTTCCGAGACGCGCTCCAGACAAACTTAATAAAAGAACAAATTATATAGATTGAGCTCATTGCACTTACTTTCAGACTGCACTATTTTATTTCTGTTGTACAGGCAGCTCTGCTTTTACCGTTGCATCCAGTAAAGACACAAATAATTCGAATAGTAAAAATTTAAAGATTTTAAAATAATTTCATTAAACATAAAAGGTTTATTTGTGTTCATAAAAGTATATATATATATTTTTTTAAAGGAGTCAAAATAAAATCGTAAGAGCATAAGGCACTGATAGAAATACTCGAAGCAAATTGACATTTTGATTATATTTATCTTTCAGAGTCCTTTTTGATGAATAGGGGTGTCCCAATCTCAATGTATCCAGAGGCTCCCATCAAGTTTATCCTCCCCATGGATCTCTATTTTACGCTATATTCTTTCCTTCCTTCAACGACAAGCGAGAGAGCTAGTTCTCCATGAGACGCTGTTACCGTTTTGTTACTTCTCGCGAACAACCCAAACCGTCATATGCTAATCGTATGTGGTGTGTGACTCATTAAGCAAATAGTGTACTATGATCCCCAATGTATCAATTCGGCTGGCCATCTTGTGGTTATTTTGCTAGGGATCAAGCGAAAGAGTCTGGTCGTAGGGGGGGGGAGGGTCGATATCCACCGGGATGAGTCTTAGCATATAGGTTCCAGTTATCACCATGTAAGCGCTGAAGCTGAGAATGACCAGAGCCTGTGGTTGCTGTTCCTTGTTGAATTTTGTGATGGTCGTTGCCGTCGGGTCTGAATTTCTCACCATGTCGCATAGATTCTGAAAAATAGGGTCCCTTCAGTTCACAAAGTTCCATTTCTAGTTTTAAAAAAATAATTGACGTGTCTTTTCTTATTAAATGAAATTTTGATAGAGAGCATATTTTGAAACGGTTTCTTCATTTATTATATAGAAACTATAAGTTGAAACATCGGTTAAGTTTCATCTGTTCGAAAACTTAATTTGGATGATTTACTGATTGAAGTTTCCTCTCATATCCAATCATAAAAAAAAATTGTCAAACTCTGAGCACTAGCAGCAATTACCGTGGTTGTTACTCCAGGTGTTTTTCTAATTCTTCCGTGGATTTTATAACTTGTGGGGAATTATTTAATGTTTCTCTCGAAGTAATCAACGAAGAGTTAAATAGATAGCGTGTACTCATGTTCGCCAAATTGCCATTCTGCGAGATGGGCCATGTGTTCTCTAGCATTCTTATACCATTACTTCGCTATTGGAAGTTATCTTTATAATAGTAACCACTTCCCTTACAGTCTCTTACGTAGTTCGACTCATTGCTATCCGCATTACTCATTTCAGTAAGCAGATTGGGCTACTTTCATTCAACTAGAAATTATTTCCAAGACGCTGATTAATACTGGAGATATTATGGGAGCAATTTAGAATTGTCACGACCGAGAATTTCATTGCATTGAAAGGAGCCAATGGCATTGCCCATCGCATTCATCGTCATTGTCAAAGGGAGTATTGAACAAAGCACGTGTCTTCGATTACATCCTCAACTTCAAGCAAGTTTTTATGATAAAGGTCAAGACCATTAACGTTGCTTGCAAAGAATTCTTGTTTCCTGTTCTTGATATAAGAAATATAACCATTTCCTCCCCATTAGAAGTAACTAACACTTTTCTATATACTTTCGTATAAATCTCCACAGCAGATCTGTATAGTTAAATTTTATAGAGCCTAAGAATCGTAAAATATGCATGACTTTCCATTTTGCTGCCTGAAAGTTTCTTCCCAATAATAACAAGTTTGGGATGATTGAATTTAGATTGCTTTGTCTTCAGCTCTTGATACCTGTGCCAGTCCACATGGAATCGCATATATTATTCTTCGCCATATGAATATTGCTTCTTTTCTCAAACTTTTACGTTTATTTAATAGAACATAGATCGAGCAGCAGTTCCTTTCACAATGATGCGAGGCTGTTGTGATTCCATTCCTGCAATTAACCTTAATAGACAATTTGAGCGCATGGTCAATGTCCGCTTAGTCTACGAATTGAAGATACAAGGATACATATCGCGATGCTAAGTGATTTCTGAAAAGAACTATTATCCTTTGATAACATCTTTCTACTGGAAGCTAAAACTTCCAATGCATTTATCCCTCATAGCCATCTTCCAACCATTACTTCCAATGCAAAAAGAAAAAGTATTGGATCTTGAATGGCTCTATAATATTCTGAAAACAAATTTCAATCTTGATTTTAAAGGTTACCTATTTTTTAAAGAACTTTTTATTCTCTTGTCTTCTCCGAGAACACGAGAGAATCAACAGGAATACTTCTTTCTGCAAGCATATTTCTGCTATAGGCGAAAATTATTGTTCTGATAATTTTATCTAAGCTGAGAATATACAGCAATAAAACGTTCTCAGTTCCTCTTAGTCAATTACTGCCTCATTTATCGCTCTCCGTGTAAGGAGCTTTGTATGTTGGTGATAAACAAATAGCGCATCAAAATTCTCTATCGAGTTTTATTAAGATATAGTTACAAAAAACACCGTGAACAAGATAATGGCTTGCAGTGACACTAATGGGCACCTTCCGTCTTCTGAGAATAGCTTTTGCGTGCACTTCTGCAGGAAGTGAGATTTGCATACAGATCCCATTATTTATATTGACGATACTACTATTCTGGTTCTTAATGACACACGGCTTATAGGGGTGGGGGTGGGGGGGTGATCGGATCCTTTCTTTCCTTCAGCATGCATATCTTATAACAGCAGAAAGTGTGGGAAATCTCTGAACATCTTGAAGGTTATTATTTATGTCTTGGGATTACTCTTCCCTACTCCGTGAATATAATGCATCCATTATGGATATATGGGATATGGATAGATCCGATCAGTTGTTTTATTAAGTCTAGATGGCAAGCATCAATCGACTTATTGAATTTGCTTCGGGGCTTTCCATATCTTTACAGTAAAGAATTTTTATATTATTTCTCATCGGCAACTATTTAATTTGCATCAAAAGAAACTGTCAGTTCAATATTATTTGTGAGCATTATAAATTTTTTAACACTCGATTTATTAAACACCTATCCCAATTTCTCTTCATAGACCATGGTGATCCCAATTTCTCTTGCATCTACGATGCTCGTAGATGCTTTTTTTTCAGTCAGAATGCTAAAAGTCTCGTGCTTGGCTCTATCTTTCGTGATATTGTTCTCCAGCTTATTTATCTTTTGGTCTTCTTATTGGTAATTTACAATAGTTTCAATTTCTCAAATATTTTTTTTTGAATTTGGCAAGTTTCAGCTGCATGAATTGTTTTCCTATAAATGTTTTAATCTTATCTATATTGTTGGCATATACCAATTCATACTAATGCCGGGTTTACACTTGTCCAGTTATAAGACGGCCAGCAGGAAGCGCATGCGTAGAAAGGCTGAAAAATGCTGTTCGGTTGATGGCAAGCAATTGTCGCGACGGGATAACAGCATGTCGCTATACGGTATTTTTTTTCTTACTGTGCATGCGTTTGTAGAATTTGATGGTTTTTGGAGTGAAAAAACCTGATCAATTTTTGCTCTTGTTCTTTATAATGCGAGGTTTTTTTTAAATTTTGTTTTCCATTTCTTTTCTATAGTTTTCCAAATTTAGATATATTGACTTTTTTTTTACCATGTTCTTTTGTGTAAATAGCCATCATTTTAATACGATGCGCAGTGAAAAAGAAAAATTCAGGGATCCCAAAAGGGTAATTTTTAGCCAAGCATGGAATGCCTGAATCTATCTTATGAAAGTATGGCGACATAAATCGGCCACTTTCTGCGCATGCGCTACCTACTGGCCGTCTTATAATTGGCCGAGTGTAAACCCATCTTAATGATTAAAATTAGGGTGGATATGTTGGCTGAAGATTCATATTCGGTTCTGATAACCCAATTACTGTCTCTAGAACTCATGCTCATTTTTACCACTGAGGTATTTTCTCTACGTTTTAGAAAATTTCCCTTTCGGTCCATTGCGCAAATTCTACATCTTTACTTACAGCATAAGTTATTTTCAAACCATCTCAAATTTTCAATGTCAAATACAGCTAGTTATTTTTGGAATCTTATTCTTTTTGTGTATTCTTCAGAATAAGAATTTATATATCTTAGTTTGTTGGATTCCGAATCGTGCCGTAATATTCGGAAATGCACTAGCGGGCAAATGTTATAGATGCTTCTTTTTTTTTTATGTTGCGACTTTTTTCATATTGCGATGTCCAGGGATGGTTCGCTAGCTTTTTTTGTCATTCATAGGTGACATTCATTGACATTTTGCCATTCATTCTGATGCCAGAGGTCGATTTTAAATTTCACGTTCTTAAATCTTCGACTAGTACTGACTAGCTCTTCCTGTGAAGGAAATGATGTAAAATTAATCAGTTTCCGCAAAGTGCACGCTCGCTTTATAATGATATATTATTTCATGAGGGAACATCCCCGTGTTCTTCATGCCATGTTGCTTTTAGTGTCCTACATATTTTGATAGGATGTCCAAATTTATAGAATAAAGACTTTTGTTTACTGTAAACAGAATCATTAATAATGAATCATTTAGTGGGATGGAGGGGAATTATTTTCCCCAAGATATTTTTCAGATTGCTTTTAAGAACCATTTGCTTTTATCGATTTATTTAGATTTTAAAGCTGTTTTAAATCTACTGGTGCTTTTTTTCATCGCATTTGTTACTCAGTCCACTTTTTCAATGTGAATAACATTTTCTTTATATGCCATTTGATAAAATCAAGTTTAAATTCGATTTTTACCAACCACTTTCAAATATTTTGTCATGTATTTGGCGCAGTTTTGTCAGAAAATGGTCATCTAACTAATCGGATTTATTTCGTCTGTTTAATTTTTATTGAATTTGTAGAAAATGTATTATTTCCTATGAGGCTCATCTTGGATTAATTTTCTTATAGTATTGTTTCTAATACCTTATGCTACTCAGATTTTTTTTGCCTCAAATTTTTGATAACTTTATTTCTTATATTATTAAAGGCGTGGCTTTTTACGAAATCTTTACTTTTATTGTTTACTGTTTTTAATAATTAATTTATAATCCATTATAATGCATATTATAAAACCAAATATTTTAGAACTTTATTAATAGGTGGCCCTGATTAAATACATTTGTTCTGATTAATACATTCTGAAAACATATAATCATCTAGATCACTCAAATGCATAAAATTTTAAAGCTCTTCCGCATCAGGAAAAGAATGGAAGATAGCCCATCTTTACAAACATAAAACGAATCAAATACAATAAAAATCTTTTAATACACTTTCATTAGTCTGCAAGAAAATGTTTTTGTTTTCATTATTTTCTGCATTTAAGTTTTCAGTTTTTATTCATTATAAATCTATAATTCTATAAATGCATCATAAATCTATAAGTTCATACGTTCATTATAAATCTATAATCATATTCAAATAATTTTTCAAATTTTATAATTTTCATTCATTATGGAATCGGTGATATCGGTTTTATCTTAAATTCTCAACCACTTGGCGAGGCTTGTAAGGGATCAAAGTTTAATTAATCGGCTAACGAATAGTTAAAACCTGAAATTTTTTAAAAAATTATATAATGTCCTCAAGAATTCAAGATACATTTTGGTACTCTTATGATCGATAACGAATTCCATATTTGCAAACGTAAAACAATAAAAATTAAATAAAAGTGTTTAATATAAAAGTAAGTAAAAGTAAAATCACATCTCTCATTTACATAAAAATGCAGAAACAATTCAAACAAACAAAATTGCATTGAGTTAATCGAAACATTAGTATTGTGAATTCGTTTTATTGTAAATTATTATTTCAAAATTCGTCTTGAAATTGCATTTACAGAATGTATTTATAACTACATTTTGCTATATTTCTTCTTTTGATGGCACTTCGGTTTCTTGTTTCTGTAAACCTACACGTAATAATTCATTCATATAGTAGAGAAATCTTTTAAAAGTAGCTTGTTTTTAATGATTCACAAATCAGTTTATTCTACTCTTAAAACATATTTCTTTAAATAATGAAAGATTAATTTAAATCTTTTAGATGGTATTTAAAGTGGATGTGAGCTGTAACTATTTAAAAGTAGCATGTTTGCCAAGGAAGAGAGAAGTTAGAAAAGAGCGCATGGGAAACGCTCCTATATATATATATATATATATATATATATATATATATATATAT
>JAPMOR010033400.1:666322-694204 GCA_026543865.1 Argiope aurantia
TGAAGTAAGGTCGCATACCAAATTCTCTGCACACAATTATTATTCCTCAGATGAATTTCATCTAAAATTTGAAGTAAAGGTCGCATACCAAATTCTCTGTGCAGAATTGTTATTCTTTCGGGCTTTCAAAAATGGTCTTTCTGTGCTTTGAGAAGTCTAGAACATGGAGAATCAACAAAATTCAGGAGGTTAAAATTATTGAAGATTTCAGTGCTTTTTATATTTCGTATACCAAAAAAATAAAAAAAGATGAAAAACTTTCTCTTGCTTTTTAGCAACCTTTCTGAATTGGAAATTTCCTTAAAATGACTTCAAAAACCCACATGTTAACTTAATAATAATAATAATACAATTATGTTTTACTATTTTTTAATTACTGACGGTCTGTGAATTACTTCATAAATAACAACACATTTAGTAGAAATCATTTAAAATGATTTTTCAATCTTAACTGATAATACGAAATAAACTTTTATTGTTGAAGTCTTCACAAATATCATTAATTAAGAAAAAGTTATTGCAAATTAAGCTAAACATAAATGCTGTTTCAGGTTATCTAATACATAACTGATTTTAATGATACGCAACTTATATGTTCGTGAACAAACGGAAATCATAGAAAAGCAGCAATCGGCATTGCAATCTAAGCTTTTTATAAGCTCAGAAGAAAGTTACCCTCATTTGGAAAGTAAACTGAGGAATTGCTATATCTGTAGTTTAAATGAAGTTCTCTATATTAGTCTGCAGTGAAAAATAAGCTAAGGCATTTACAGTTATTAAACTTTGAAACTCGCAAGTAAAAATCATTTATTTTAAAAGCGTGGATAAATTGAATTTACCACACCTATTATGTTTTGGAGATGTGAGTAAATATTTGTTCCACTTTTTAAAAAAAATTGGTAATATTACATAAATCTCTTAAAAAATATTTGACCCCACCCTTATAAAACATCTGAATTTCTGTTAATCTATACAAACACTTTATTAAATTTAAGAGTTTTTACGAAGCAGATCAGTTTTCCCTTATGAAAACTTTGCTAAAAATTAACATAGTTGAAGAATCAACATAGAAAAAAAAATCAAGGCCTTCACTTAATTTCACTTGATACTTTACAAGAAAACAGAATATGCCTCAAGAAGAATAGGCAGTTTTTAATTTTTGCTCTACGCTAAAAATATATACAATTCAAATAATCTCTGATTTCTGTGATTTAAATAATGATTCATTTTAAATTAAATGAGATTTAAATAGAAAAAATCTTAATAATACGTAATATTAAACTCAAGAAAACTATGACGATTCACCTTTTTATTTAAAAAAATGCATGGTTATTCAAAAAGTAATACAAAAAAAATGATTTAAAATTCACTTTTATTTTTCCTGAAATTTAATGTAAAATTTTTATGCTGTTTATTAATTGAATTCTAACACTCTCTTTTTCTGTCTCCTTTTGGAAATATTTATTTTCATTAGAACGTTGTATAAAATTGCGAGATTGTTATCTGTAAAAAAAATCAACCAATAAGTGAATTACCTGAGCCTTATATAACGCACAGAAAACTAATTAATCAAGATCAAGCACCAACGAATATTTATGTAGTGTACATGACCGGAATGAACTTAATCCCACCATCCTCTTTCTCAAAATGGAAGATTTGTATACACTGCTCGTACAATATCCTCAATTTTGAATGCGTTATACTAAAAAAAAATTCAGGGTGTTTCTTAACTTACGAGAATATTTCATGACTGAGAGGTAAATTATATTTTAAGGTGTATTATTTAATTCAAGGCGCCATCGCAAATACCAACACGATTCTCCATGCAGTTTTTATATGTTAAAATATCTTCCCTTATGAAAAACGATCATTCTGATTCAAAGTTAGTTCTTTAAAAAAAAATTAACTTTTGGATCTCGGAAATCATGGAGATCATGTGAATCATACTGATTTTTTGGAGATGTTTACGTCTTGCTTGCCAATTAATATGAGAATTCTGTAGAGAAAAGGAATGCCGAAAAGATTTTTATGCATGCTTATAACAAAATGTTTTCATAAACTTTCATCTAACTTGACATGTTTCATGTTTATAAAAATAGAATTTCGTAATCAATTTTACATTACTTTTCGATTTTCAGATTATTTTACAAAACTATTTTTCTTCCATTATATAAGCACTTTATCGATCATATCTGAATGAGGTTTGAAAATCCTTCATTGCTATTCCTTGACAATCACGAAATGCATGCTACTATTCATATTACTGATATCACAAAAATTAATGCTATCATCATGACTTTTCATCCTCACAACAATCATTGAATGCGAATCATTTCTTCGACGTCCGTAACTGGTCCTTTCAAAAACTAATTACAACCAGGCAATATACAACTGGATATTAACACTAAGCAATAGAAGTAAAATTGTTACCAGGTATGAGGTGGCTAATTTTTTACTAATGGCGAGTTTCTATCTTCATCTGTTGGTGAAAGGTCGAAAATTCATCCATACCTCATGCATGATTCATTCACGGTAACAAATGGATATTAATATTTAGCAATATATGATAATAGAAGTAAATTTGTTAACATATATGATGTGGTTGAAATGGGTTACTAAATTGAACTCCAAATAATTGGAAGGGTCAATTATTATTGATTATAGATTTTGTTCTTTTAATAAGAATATTTTTACTAGTGACGACTTTCTACATTTATCTGTAGCTGACTAGTCGAAGATTCATCCATATCTCATGTACGATTCATTCATTGTAGATTTTAAAACATGGTTCTGTCCCAAAAACTTGATTCTCGTTTTTTCCAAATTATAAAATTCAGTAAAGATTTTTCTCATTCATTAAGTTGTAACATGATGAATATATTTTAAAAAGAATAAATATTTTAAAAACTACAAATCTTTATATATAACTTGCTCTTATGTATTAAAATCTGCGATTTAATCAAAAATAACTCTTTCCATTTTATATAATTAAACTTCATTTTCTCATTTATGCATGTTTTTATAATATATCCAGGTCAAATGTACAACAATCCTTAGTCAAATGTTACAGCACTATGCTCTACCTTTGACAAATGTGATATATTTTTTTTAAAAAATAAAGTTAAAATAGAAAATTTTAGTTTCTTAAAATATATAATGAATCCAAATCTAAGCAGAATTAAGATCTGCATAAGCAACATAATTTTGAACTTGCATACCAAGCCATAAAAAATTAATACTGAAAATAGGTCAGCGATGCAACGTTCTCTTCTCTACGTACAACATTTTGTACACAGTTAAAGCATCTGGAATAAATATCTGTAAAAACTTTTGAACCAAATCAGTACCAAGTATTGGCCGTATGTCGATCTGTACATTTGTAAGCATGTAAACGTGACAGTTCAAAAACATAATGATTTAGATAAATGACACTTGATATATGATCTTGTAAATAAAATTGTAATTCTGTGTCACATTCTGGATTCAATCTGTCACAAACAAACGTATATATTTGATTTTCTTCACTATCCTGCGAAGCACAGAACTCTCATTCTAAAAATGAAAACCGAGAGCTCTTGGTGTTCACAACCGTGCTCAAGTTGTCTAATTTCTATGGGGGGGGGAAGGAATAATACCTATATAAGAGAGTAAGCCAGAAAGTTTTGGAGGTCTTTAAAGTCATGGTTTATTTATTTATTTATTATCCTTGTGAAGTGGATTTCCAAATTACATACATAATCCATTTGATAGATATCATTTGATCATAAATTTGCTTTCCTGATTAAGTTTAATTCGCCTGAAGAACCTGATTAGATGCATAAATTGTAACTTCTGCAAACCTCTGATATCAGCTTGCGTTTTTCGTATACGCGTATTTACTCTACAAATATATTAAAAATAAAATAAATGCTTATTAATTTGAAAAATGTCATTTTGATCAAAAAATAGACTATGTATGATTTTGCCACGTTTCAAAATGAGCAAATAATTAAATTGAATACAAAATATCAAAACTAAGAAAATGAGCAAATCCATGAAGAATACTGTAAAAACAATATAAATCAATATTGTATTAAATAATTCTCTATTATCAAATAACGTTTGCACTAAAGAAAGAAGATCCCCATAAAGAAGAAGCTATAGCACTAGAAGGTCTTCAGAAACCGATTATAAATTTCGAAGAATCGATACTTTCAAGGTTTCTTCTCAGAAATGGATCAGGAGGTATTCAAAATCAATAGTTTAATAAATTTTCCTGAAAAATGCAATTACCAAAAGATTATAATTTAAAGAAATTCGAATTATGGAACCCATCACTGGTTAATGTAATTTTGAACCATATAGGAAAGTCATAACATCAATAAATTTAATGAAAAACAGTTTTTAAAAACACACTTCTATAAGTGTGCTAAACAGTAATTTTTATTCTAGTTATTTTCTATTTTTAATCTTGAAATAAATGCTTTTCACAGACTTACTACCAGGTGCCAATACTAGTACAGAATCAGTATTTAATTTAACTAAAGATTAAATGATAAGTGAGGTGAGTAAAAAATAAATTCCAAAATTGATCTTTACAAGCATGAAGCAATTCAAGTTAAAGTATTTAAAAAGTTACTATTTCAGCACAAAACTTTTCACGTTGTAGCTGTTTGCTACTCTCTTATGTAAAATTTTGCATACTTTTATTATTTCTTCTTTAAAATGCATAGATTATTCTTTTAAAAAATATTGTATGATATTTTATCCTTTAGATTGTTAGTAACCTTAAAATTTAACAATTTTATTATAACTTCAAACATAATACTTATTCTGAACAAAACTCATGGTCAGTGGTCCATTCATCTCAAAAGTAAGGGCAGTCATTCCAAAGTAAAAACAACGAGAGTGTTTTATTCTCGCCAATCCCCCCACTGGTGTTTTGTGGAAGTTCGGTGGGGAGGTGCCAGCTCAGATGTCGTCTTCGTCATTTTACGGCGGCTCAAAATTACGAGGTCCGTCTTAAAATATCCTTCGTGTTGCTTTAAAATCGTTAATATAACTGAACTCCTCTCGATAATCTAGTATACTAATATGGCTTCTTCGTACAATAAAGGAATATAAGTATGGATATTGGATGTCTTTTTTTCCCGATTGAGTGCAAAATTTCGATACATATCTACATTACTGGTGACTAACAACGTTCAAATTTCATTCGTCTAAATCTTTACATTTTCGAGTAATCGTGTACAAATGCAAATGTACAAATCGATAAACGGTCATCCCTCAGACTGATAAGGTCTAATAATAATCGATACGGGACTGAAATTCCAGTGATAAATCTATATGCTTAATTTCATTCACCAAGCTATGCGCGTTTCTGAGTTATATTGCTCACATGGGTATGGGTGGATGATTAGACAGGGTTCTCACGGAAGGATTTCATCCAAAATTACATGGGAATATCCAAATTTAGTGAAAAGGCCACATGTAAAATTTTCAGATATATGTAAGATATAAATTCTTGGCCTAAATTTCATACATGATACGTTTCATTTATCTAGATTTTTTGTATACTTGAGTCGCCACAATTACAAACATACGTAAAGCAAATATAAAATTTTGATGGAAGGTTCAGTTATTACATTTCATCCATCAAGCCTATTGTGTTTTTGAGTTACGTTCATAAACAAACATACTATTAAAATTATTTGTTTCGAATCCAAAGCAGATCTAAAACAAGGAGATTCATCACATTGTCAGGATCAAATAGGTTGATAATTACAATATTTTCTCTTTATAAGCGCGAAAAAATAAAAATCGTTTGCACAGAAAACCGAACAGTGTAGTCAGTTATATAGAATAAATACCTTACATAAAAGAAGGTTCACTTTCTTTAAAGGAAATGTCTGTCTACATACCGCTAAATATATATATGTTGATAAAAAAAAAAGAATCTAAATGGCCATCAGAAAAAAAAAAAGACTTATTTTTAGCAGCTCTTCCCTTACCTATTTATCCAATCAAACGTTTTTTTTTTTTTTTTTTTTTTTGCTTTCCTTATTTGTTTTGATTTTTTTTTCAACACTTTTTTTTTCTTGCACTTTTTTTGTATCACACTTGTACGTGGTTGACAAATGGATGTTGTCACTTGACTGGTGGCTTATTCAGAGACGGGAGGTAGGGGAAGTCGGCTAGTAGACTTGAAAAATTGACGAACTCGGTCACGTGAATTGATGTTGGGAATAGACAAGCCTTCACAGCAGAATGGGAAATAAATCACGAGAAAACGGAGGGTTGCTTTTGATTCTACCAGCAATCTCCATGTTTTTTTATGAATGGATTGAAGAATCGTAAATGATTCATCAAAAGATTATCCTTTAAAAGGATTTAAGTTTTGAGGCATCACTAGGCAATATGGAATAATTTTGATAATTATCCAATAATAATCGATTATGGTATAAAAATATGTGTATGAAAACCTTGCAATGAATGAGGCATCATTTTTCCTATCTCGAAAAGGGCATTTCTGGTCTTTTTATTCTATTTTCATGCTTTCGCGTGTACGAAGTATACAAAAGGAAGTATTGTAATAATAATAATAAAAAAAATCCTAACTCGACATTTTGACGAATCTCTAATTTTTAGATCTCCTTTAATCCAATAACAATATTTTTGGAGTAATGTCTATTTATCAATGAACATAATAACTTAAAAACGTTTTGAGCTAGATGAATGAAATTTAGTATCAGTTTCAGTATCTAAAGTGCTGGTCCATGTCAAAGTTTAAATCGTATTTATCAAAGGATTGACTCTCTCTCGGTCTGTACACTCACAATCATGTAAGAGCGATAACTCAAAGCATAGCGACTCAGATAAATGAAATTTGGTATGAGATATTGTTACTAAAAATGTAAATCAATCAGTCGAAAAAAATATATCCAAAGTGCAAACTCGGTTTGTTTTTATGACTGACGATGCACAAAACGCTCATGAGCGGGACTCTGAAAATAAAAATCTGAGTACGTGTGGCGTTAACGGTTTTGCCCAAACTACGCAGTTTTTTAAGGCGGGTATAACATCTTTATTTGGCAGTATTCGAGAAAATTTCTGGCTTATCACTACCGATGGTTGTCTTTAAACTGGTGAAATTGTTTTAAGGCATGGCAGGACGTATGTAAAAAACATTAATAGAAGGAGGAAGGCTACAGTTCCGCCCTTTGGTTGTGCCTTAAATCATTATTATTCAAAAACTATATACTAATGTACGCGTTAGTAAGGATTAGTTGGTTATGGGAGGATTGGCTTCTCGAAATTTCTTACGAGAGAAACACAAATGTGGGCCAGTTTTCTCTGAAAATAGTCTGGCCAGGAAATCTACCCCAATATGTAAGAACGGATTGAGATTGCTTCTATAGATACTTCAGGTCACTTTGATCTTCATATTATTCCACTCTCTATTAATTATCAACAACTCCTTAGCTTATTAACTCTTTGTTTCATGCGCTTTTCCAAAAGAGATTAGAAAACACTTGAAAATGTTGTTAAGTGGAATTTTTTATTTTCTGTAATACCGATTAATTAAATGATTGAAATTGAAAGCATTTAATATTGAAAGACCTCCTATCGAATATCGCAAAACCAAATTTTTATTATTTTTTTTTGTGTTGAGAATATAAATTTTTGAATCAATTATAATTTTATTTATCTTTTCCTTAATGAAGTAAGATTAATACTCTACCGATATATATTTCCCTTCTTCGTATAGAGCGGTATATACACTCAAACCATTAAGATAAGTCAGCCAGTAGATAATTTTTCTGTATTAACTCTTTTGTAATAAACTCTGTTAATGCTTAATGAAAGATGTAATTCCAACTGTCGGAAGAAACAAAGGTTAGCTGCTATTATCTTAAAGCTACTTGAAGAATCGCAGCTATTAGTTCCTAATGAATAGAAATGGGGAAAGTGCCTTAGTCCCATTATAAAGTCACGTCCCTCATTTGGTGCTTTTCTGTCGTTCGTTTCCATTCTGAGTTATTCATCATTTTCTTGGTATCATAACAGGGATTCTGCCAATGTTGCTTGGTAAATATTTACATGAAAACCTTTCAGCCTTTTTAAAGTCCATAATTTGAAATAATTGTTGGACCTTTTCATTATAGCTTTTGGATTTTATTGTCATTTGACCGATGATTATTTTGTTTCATTTTACTGGAAAGTGTTTTTGTGCTAAGATTTGGATTAGAAGAGGAAAAAAAAACTTGTTTGTCGTAGTATAACCTATGTACTACTTCTTGCGTTATAAAACTACAAGCTAAACCTGACGGCCAGGTCCTTCAAATCAAAGTCATTTGAAGCCTTCTTCTGATTTTGATAATATTTTAACAATTTTTTATAATATTTAATTTTATATTAAGTTGTAGAAGTAAATTCTTTATTAGATTAATCAAACTTGTTAGATACATTAATAATATTTTGGGTGAGACCAAAGTTAATCTCGATTCCTCCAGTTTTATACCAAAATAATCATCATTCATATAGAAGCATTACACTAATAACACTTTAGGTGGAACCGAAGTTCATCGCGATTCCCCCAATTTCTTACCAAAACAAAGAACTTGCTCCTCTTCATACACACGCAAAATATGAACTCTTTGATGTTTATTTATGTATATATACCACAATGTAACAGAAACAATTGGATAAACTCATCCTCAGGAAACCATCTCTCTCAATAGCAACACTAACAATATACTTCTATTGAAACTTTGGTATTACTTGCACGTATTCAACTCTGCACTGAGAATGACATTGAGCATTGATGAGGGAGTAGGAAAATGGTTGATAAAGGAGGTAGAAAAGGGCAAACATACATCAATAGACTTGACCCTGTTTGAACCTGGTTTCTCTGACTGTACTTTTTGTAATAATTTGCCAATTGCCTCTGACTGTAATAATTTGCCAATTTAGAAAGAAATGTAATAACTTTATTATTTCTCGGATAGAATTTATATAAAGAAAATTATTATTTAAAATGTATAAATATTTTAATGAGTTGATTTAAATACTATTACGTTTTTCTTAAACATTCAAAATCCATGCACATTAGACATGTAATTCGTGATAAAACTGCACTTGATGGCATTTTTCAATTATTTTTCTATTAATCATCATGCAAAAAAAAAACACTTTAGAAAATATTAATTAGTTGTATGACAATTTTTCCATCGCAATCCTGTAGCGAATTATTATCAATTAAATTGTGATTTCATGCCAGTGGTGCCATCTTATAAGGAGTTTGTGAAATAACTGCTCGCAAGATTCAAAAGTAGAAAATAATTCAAATAAAACATCTGTTGTTTAATACATTAACTTGTAAAATGCCACAATTCCCATTTGTGGATTTGCACACCACTCGGCACTTAAAATATATTTTTAACAGTAGATAGTTTAGATTCATTCTATATAAATCAGTCAATATTGTATGTAGTAGAAAGTGTGTATTCTGTCCTTCGTTTCTTTACAACAAACGAACAAATTTGAAAGTCCTTTGCACGTTGAACAGAACAGAATTGTCAAATTTGAAGCATACTAATCTCGGTTTGTTTTTTATATTATAATGAAATGTCGTACATAAAAAGGTAATTTACAAGTTATAGTAACGGTTTGTTGCTTACTCGGTCTTTTTTAAATGATTTTATTCCTCATTTTATAAAGATACCGTTTTTCAAAAGTATCAAATGTTTTCAAAACAAATCATAATTTGAATACAATTATACTATTACGAAACTTTTTGTGCACATATATATAATTTATCTGACCAAAAAATTTTAAAAAATGGCGCTTAATGTGTTAATAAAAGTGGATTTAAAAAAAACGCTTTTAGGTAGATTTTTTCCGATTTAGAAACCAGATTTTCAAGTATGATACATTTGTCAAAAGTAGATTTTTTTTTCTTTGAAAACTAAAATTCCTTATTATATCGAAATTTTGCACATCATCTGCCTAGATCAGGGTTGGCGAACCTGTGGCACGCGTGCCATTGATGGTGAAAAATTATTGCTTTTCTTGATTACACAATAATTTATTTGATAGTGAAGATTGTTCCATGGGTGAAATGACTTGAAGACACATGTTGTCTTTTATGTGGTTTAATGGTAACATCAACAACAAGAGCTACATGATTACGCCATAGTGCAGTAGACCTAGAGAACTAACTACACATAAAATTTCTCGGGAGAGAGCAGAGATCACACTCCCTTTAGTACTTAAATCAAGTTCGCTTCTACTGGAAAAAAAATACTAACATTAACAGTGAGACCACGTGGTATTTACATGATTGACAGCTAACTCCGCCCAAGAAGACCACGTGGTTAACTGAATTCTTAAAAGAAGGCACGCGATACAATATTTTGGACACATCACCGATCAAAACGGTTTGTCTTTCAGTTCAAAATAACAAGGTTCACTATGAAGTAATTCGACCAAAGGCGAGTGATCGGTCGTGGTACGCGAGGTGAATATTCCCATTCCCTGCAAGTGCAATAAAAGACAAATAAACAATCGTCGTCTATGATTAAATATATTAGCAAAATTGTCATATGAGCGCGGCAAGTTATTTGGCTCGAAATGTCATTGATCGACATAGTAAGCCATTTCATGAGGTCGAGTTTTTGAAGGAAGCCTGGTCAGCACGCACGTCTTCACTTTTTGAGGATTTTGATAATAAAGGCAAGATAATTCAGCACATCAAAGTTATTCCTCTACCAAGAAACCCAATAAAAGAAAGAATCTTAAAACTGGCCGGAAATGTGACAGATGACATTATCACCGCTCCTTTTATATCGCAATGTCTTGACGAAAGTACTGACGTCACTTATCTGCACGTTTAGCTATTTTTGCTCGATATTTTGTAAGAAACGTCCTTAATGAAGAAATAATTGCAATAACAATCATTGCTAACAACTACAAAGGGCACAGATATTTGTAAGGATGTTAAAAAATCGCGTGTTCAGAAAGTAATTGATTTGAAAAGAATTGTTTCGGAAAGAACTGACGGTTCTCCAAATATTGGTGGGCAAAAAAAAAAAAAAAATGGTTTCATTAATTTATTTCAAACAGACATTCAATTCTGGAATTTCACTGCATTATTCACTACCAAGCCTTCTGTGCTAAGAGTAGTTTAACATCTTTTGATAATGTAATGGTGTTAATCAGAAAAATAGTCAACCTCATACCGTCGCAGGCTTTAAATAAACAAACATTTGATGCTTTGTTAGATGAAGTCAACTCGGTGTATAATGGCTTACTAATGTATAATAATGTTCGCTGGTTGAACCGTAGGAACTTACTTCAAAGGTTTGTTGACTGCTTGGAAGAAATCAGACTGTTTCTGCAAAATGAGGGGGAAATTGAACAATACCTACAATTGTCGTATATTATGTGGCTTTCAAAATTGATTTTTACAGACATATGCCAAAATTTCAATCAATTGAACGTAAAACTTCAAGGCACAAATAAAAAAAATTGTCGTCATGATGGATTTCGCTTCCGCTTTTGTCGCTAAATTGCGTGTTTTCAGAATCGATATTATTACAAGAAACTACAAACTTGAAAGAAAAAAATATCTGTTCCCAAACTTGAAAAAAGAATATTAGTATTATATACCAAATTTAGATGTAAATGAGAAACCATACGAAGAAAAAGTTATCGAAGAAGTTATTTTCGTAATTGATTCTTCAATCAAGGAATTTTCAGCAGATGTTCTCAGTTCAAAGAATTATCGGAAGTTTATTATGTACTCTGATGTGACTACATTTGATAAAATGAATTTGCCCTAATTCGATTGGTTGGAAATTAAAGAATTTGAAATGCAACTGATTGATTTCCAGTTTAGTTCAATATGGATTTAAAAATTTATTGAAAGAGATGAAAAGTTGGAATAGATTGTAACAAAAAGGTTAACTAGCAATATAAGTAAAAATGACATTAATGAAATTTTAGAAACATGGAATTCAATTCCAAACACATTAAACTGTTTGAAGAAGCTGGCTCATGCTATTTTAACCATATTTTCATCTACTTATACCTGCGAGTCATTATTTACAGAAACGGATAACATTAAAGACTCGCTTAGAAACTGTTTGGCAGATGACTCCCAATTCAGCATGCATTCTACTAAAAGTAACACGTTACAATCCTAATATAATATATTTGTCATCTAATTTGCAACAACAGAAGTCACACTAATGTTTCTTTAATTTGAATTACACATAACTAAAACATTTACTACTATACAGTACAAAATATATTTTTTCATAGTAAAGAAATACTTTTGAGTTGTTAGCATTTAATTTTATAATTTTCCCAGTAGTCACAAGTCAGAATTATTTGAAGGTATGTCTATACCTCATTGAACATTTCTTTAGAAAAAATGGCACGTTGATTCATAAAGGCTCGCCACTCCTGGCCTAGATGTTAAGCAAAAATGACAGATCTCATTTGTCAAAGAATACATTTTAAGGTCAATCGTCATACTCATGCAGAATGCACAATAAAATAAAAAACTTTATATTAGATTTGCTGAATATTTTATTAACCTCTGGTTTGGACCATAAAATAAGCAAGAAAATTACATTAACTTCTTTACAATATTTCTCGTCAGTCAAAAACAAAAATTACAATAAGAAGTATGACCTACACTTTCTAAAACAAAACCTGAGAAAAATCTTAATGGTAGCAATCACTGATCCAAACCTTAAACAAATGAGATAATTATGTAAATATTTTTTACGGTATTTCACCTAAATTAAGAAAAACCACACATTTGACTGAAACGTGAGAAAATTTTAATGGTTTAATAAGGCTTGAAGGAAGCACTTCACGACAATGAATAGATATTTCATTTTCGTTCTGGAAATGAAAATTTTGCGAATTTAAATAAGAATAAAAGGAATTTGAAGCTTGTTAATTTATACGCCTGTTAATTTTTGTGGCATTTCGTGTTTTTAACAGTTATGTCAGGTAATGTAGTTCGTGGAGATGATATTTCTGGAAAAAAACCCGAGGAAGAGATTTTAAAAAGAATTGAAAATAAAGATATTTTTTTCACGTCTGACTAAACTTTCTAGTTCAATATATCTATGAAAAGGAAACAGCAAAAGGTTGAAAAAATAGAACGAAAATTAAAATTGTGTGATCTCCAACTCCAAAAATCAGACGGAAAAAAAAAAAGATTTTGAAAGATTAACTTCTTTTTTATGTATATATTTTCGAAAAAAAATTGTTTGTCATGATTGAATTCAAATGATTATGCAGTAAAATCACATTGAAATGTCTATGAAAAACAATATATTGGTGAACAATATATTCTATAATGAAAAAACTGCATTAGATTTTCTCCATACTGTTAAGAGATAGTTTAATTTCTAGATGATTTTAGATCATAATCATAGCAACACCAATATTTCTTAAAAAAAAGGTCAGTGCTATGAAAAAGTTTAATATAATTTCATGGAAAAAAATTTCTGCTATAGTCTTTTTATTCCTTCCTATAACAGAATGCCTAGTTTTGATTAATTCCGATATTTGGTTAAATCATCGAAAAGCATTTTTTGATTTCGTGGCAAACCATGTCACTTACCCTTTCTAATAGAAATTCGATAGAAAAACGTAACAATTAATAAAAGCCGTAGTTTGAATCATTCATTGTTCATCTGATAAGAAAATAAGTCAAGATGTGACTTGGATGTGTTAAAATTACATTTATGTAAGTCAACGAAATCCGATCTGTGTAATCCTATAGAAAACTGAGCCCAAACCAGAACTTTTGGAGTTTCTCAAGCCAATAAAAGTCTCACAGCATCTTTCCACCTGCATCGTCTATTAGGTAGATTCCTATAAGAAGACTACCTATTGCAATGGTTCTCATAACAAGACTTCGCGAAAATATCTTTAGTTCTTCACCAATTCATGAACCGTAGAACCCAAAACCACCCTTCGTTCAAAAGTTATATGAAGCCCAGTAGCGCTTCACGCTCCCAGTGCACAGGTCCGAGGTTCGATCCTCGGGCTGGTTCGATAAACTGAGGACCACGCATGCTTGGGAACAAAACAATGGGGGCTCCGCGTTAGTCTAACCACCCAACCGGGACATATGCCTTGCACCCCAGGGCCCCCGGTTAAGAAAGCAGATATGGACACTGTAGGCCTTGGCTCACATGGGCTATTATGCCCCTGTTATATCTATATATAATGCGTATAACGCTTTACCCATGTTGTCTTGTGACCAAGACAACTGGAGTAATTTTGCTTGCATTTTAACTGACTTAGAATATCTTGTTAGAAATTAAAAAAATCTCATATGAATTTCAAATTCTTATTTAGTCTTCTTTCATTGCTAATAACGTTATGCATGAAAAAATATCAATTCTTCTAAGAGCAAAGTTACTGTATGAATGCTTGAAATGAAAACGTGCGAATAAAGGAAAGTATTAATCGGATGACCTGTTTCCTACGTTTACATACATTGATACAACTCCCGTATATTTTTTCATGAATGTCTCCAATTCTTTTGTTTAAAATTTTATATCTGAGGATTTCTCATTATGCAGAATAAGTTAAAAGAAGAAAAATTAGGATTTACAATAGGAAAATTTCATGCATAAATATAACCCCTTATGCCAATGCAATTTACACATTTTTAGTGAAGACATTCTTCCAAATCGTATGACATTTTACTTTGAAATTAACTTTTACTAATTAAGAGCAATGACAAATGTGTGAATATTTTTTGATGGACTATGCAAATTCATTTTATTTCATCCCTTATATTTATTTGGATGCATGTGTTATTCGTAAAAAACAACATATTTGTTATTGAATTTTTTAGAATACCTTTTGCATTATGTTAATTTCTGGCAAACAAAGAAATAAAACTTGCAATAATGCAATTTTAGACAGTTTAATTAAAGAACACAATTTTTTTCAAAATCGATTAAGAAAACATAAAAAAATGGTTCTTTGAAAACATGGAATTATGACAAATGCTGTACTGATTACAGCAGTATAATAGCTTACAGTTATGATAGAAGTAAAAATATTTATATCTTCGTAATTTAAATACGTGTGTAAGTAATGATATATAACTTAATCTAATTTAAATCCTAGTTAATTTCCTCATTTTTATCTTAATTTAACCCATATTAACTTCTTTCTAAAATATTTTCTTATTTCCTGATCCAATTCCATTTTTTTAATTAAATAAAAGAGTGGAATTGGAACAGGAAATAAGAGAACATTTTAGAATAAAATTAATATGGGTTAAATGAAGATAAAAGTTAGGAAATTAATTAGGATTTAAATTATTTAAGAGATATCATTGCATATATTATATGTTGAGAGGCGTCCCTCGTCCCAAAATGTATGCCTTTGTCCTGTAGCATGAGAACAACAGCTAAAATTAATTTTCTAATTTTAAGATGCTGCTATGAAGAAAATATCTGACAGGCACTCGAACTTCTGACTTTCTGTAGATAGGAGTCATTTTTCTGTACAAATAAATTTCAAACTGAAATTATTTGGATTCTTACATTGTAACTAAGCTATAGAGCAAATATTTAGAAATAATACACAGGAACAGCTTAGAATGTCTAGTGTTTTAAAATTAGCAACAGAATTCTTCTAAATACAACTCTAAAATGTTGCAGAAGGAGGGAAATCCTACCAGACAAGGACGAGAGGATTTCACATTGAATTCTGAGCACAATATTATGAGAAAATATTTGGATTTCTTATATACCATGCCTAAATAATAACTCGAGCATATGAATACAATATGTGATAGCATTAGGCAACAACTTTGGGCTGCACTTTTTTAAACAGTAATTACATAAGATTTTTTAAAAATACAAAATAATTAAACATAAAATGGGTATCAGCCAAACAATGCAGGATGTTGTTTTGAATTCTGCGCACAGAACGTATTCTAAATTTAGAAGAATCACATGAAATATTATTATTGTCACAATGAAATAATGTTCATTAATATTTACGCAGTATCAATTACGTTAGCAGTAAATCCTGCATCGTATTTTGCATCTTTCAAACTAAGACCATTAATTGTACTTTATTCAGACATATTATATAAGGCGCAATCTTTTTTTAGATGCGCAGGTGTAATGCTGACCTTGAAGAGTATTCTAACTTTATGGATTGTTTTAATCTCGCTCGCCAAATATGCAGATAACTTAGATATTCTGTCCAAAGTCTATGCATCCGGTAATTTGAATATCACATGACCATAATTCGTGCAGTCACGAGGGAAAAGAATGACTGCTATCCTCTCGAACAATAACACAGATCTGTTAAGCTTTATCGGATTCTAAACTGTATCATGAATGTATACTAAGAAGAATGATGATTTTTTGATTGGTTGATTTGTTAAGTTACCGTTGTTATATATAATATCAATTACTGGAGAAATATTGAAATTTTTATTCCATGATTGCGATAATTTGAATATCATGTAAAATTAATTTTCTGAAATTGTCGTACTAATCGTAATTGCGGCATTTTTCAACCTCCTCATATAAGTAAGATTCTTCGAACAAAACATGGCTATTTACATGTTTTGAATTCCAAAATGGCATGTTTATGATAAACAGAGACAATATGCTTTCATTTTTCAAAAAAAAATTATTCCTTTAATAATGCAAATTTCCCACGTCAATTTTTAATTTGAATTATTTTTTAGAAATACTATTTTCATATTTAGCTTTTTCTTGCGAAAAAAATTATCTAATTTATTTTAACTTTTCTTTTTTATCACTTATTTAAAGTACGCAAAGAAAAAAAATGTATTGTAATCATGAAAAAAATTATAGAGATTTTAATGAATCTCTATATTTCAGATCTCCCAGAGTCTTAAAAATCATTATCGGAGTTATGTCTGACTGTATACTAATGTAATAACTCAAAAAATGATAAAAGATGAATGAAAATTTGTGTATGATCATAACATTAAATTTGAATATCTTTATCAAATTTTCGGACAAATTCATTAAAAAGAAAATTGCATATGCGTCCGTGTCCGTCAACACGATAACTCAGAAATAAAACGAGCTAGATGAATGACATTTGGATGCAATCATCATTATTAATCCATTCCAAATGTCGATTAAATCAATCAAAGAATGCTTTATTATCTGTTGGTCCGTGTGCACTTAAATGCAATAACGCAGAATGGCTACGAGTTAGACGAATAAAATTTATTATATTTACGTTAAAAATGTAGAACTGCATCAAGTTTTGAATTAAATTGGTGAACAATATTATTCCAAAATGCATTTCTATTATCTTCACAAAGCAAAATACAAAATTTGTTACTTTATGGAATCATCCAAAAAACACAGAAAGAACGAATATACATGTATATCTTTATAAAAGGTAAAGATTTTTATTATGTTTTTCCCTAAATATAATGAAATTCTGTTCATATCCTTTCTATATGTAGAAAAAATTGCATTCATTCGAATATTTCCAATTTCGAATAATTCCGAATTTCAAAGTTAAAACATTGAAACAAAAAAGTGCTTTATTTATTTCATTTATTTTTCAATGATTTATCATTAGTACAGATGTTTTATAACTTATAAGAAAGATAAAAAAAGAATTTTTTTAAATTTATATCTGTATTTATGCTCTAAAAGTCAAAATCTTAACAATAGTTGCTTAAGTTTTGAATGTGAAAATTCAAAATTTCGTTTATTTATTATTATTCGCAATGATGCTTTTAAACTGCTATTTTTCTTTTTATTTATAGTGAATCCTTTCGTACTATTGTTTACTGAATTTTTAGTATCTATTTTTCTCTTTTTGAAAATATCCTGACAGCTGTGCGTCATAATTGATTCAGGACAGATGCAAAATAGCATGACGCATTTGCAAGGTGCAGTATTAATGTAATCTTTTGCAAATGAACTCTCCTATAAAAAACTCACTTTACTAAGTAGATGTAGATTTTCAAGTTTGCGAAGTCACGAGGTTTTCTTCACATGACTTTGGATAATTCTTGTTTTTGTCGAGGGCTTTGGTTTAAAGTCCTGTTATATAAATTAGCTCGCCGTGGTACGATTCTATGACGTAACCGTTTTTCCTCTACCTTTTTTACATAAGACGCGATCACTCCACTAGTAGTATATTTATATCGGTCTAGGTCACATACAGGACTTATTCTTTTTCCTATTTATTATTATCATCGATTGTTTTATGCTCATTATCAAACTGGAAAAGTGATTATCAATAATTAGAAGTATCGATAAAAAAATTACCTAGTTTTTGTTCATTTCTTGGGAAAAGAAAATGATATTCATTAAACTGATCTTTCTGTAGTGAATTGTCGTTAAATTTTGAGTTACTAGGGTTTTTTTTAATTATAGTTTGATATTTATATATTCCAATGAGCGTGGTCAATTTAATTGTATTAAATTATTCTTACAATCGTAAATCATAATTGGTTCCGAGTTCATTTATGTACTTGACTAAAATGTTTTAACTATGAATTATATTATTTCTAAAAGAGAATTAAATATAAATTGCAGTTTTTCCCAAATGAAAATCATGCTACTGAATAGAAGAAAAGCAACCATTTTTAACAATAAAACATTTTAAGAAAGTTATGTTTTGAATATTTGTAGCTTGTTGTAACTAAAATTCTCGTTTGCTATCTCTATACTTTCGCTTTGTGTGAATTTTTTATCAATGCAAATAAAGAAAGTATTGAAATAAAAATCATAAAATAATCTTGTTTGTAAGACTATTTTACTATCTAAATACTTTTTATTTATTGTAGATAAACCGCATTCTAATGCAGAAAATAACTTGTTCTTGATCATATGATTTTCTTCATATTTTTACTCGAAATGCATTTTTATCTAGAGAAAAGCATTCGTTAAATATATATATGTTTCTTTTATCCTTCACTTTACATATAAATCACTTATTCCTAATCAATGCTTAGTGTACTTTGAAGATGAACCGCATTCTAATATATAACTCGTTCTTGTTCATATGATTTTTCCTATTTTTATTTGAAATACATTTTCATCTCTGGAAAATCATTCGCTAAATATATATATTTATTTATTTAAATTTCTTTTCATTCTTTACCTTACATACATATCACTTATTCCTACTCATTGTTTAATGTACCTTATAGAAACAAAAAAAAAGTTTTAAAGATTTATGTCTCTTGTTGTAATTTATTAAAATAAAATGATGTTCCTTTATAGCTTTATAATTAAAATTACCTAGATATATCGTTTTTAACAAATATATTAGCATTTCATGCATTTTTGAATATTAGTTTTATAAAATGTTTGAAAAAAAACAAATTTTTGTCAGTAATTTTTATAATTCCAAAAGTAACTTTTATAACATTTTCTTAAACTTGATAAGCACTTACTTAAAAAAAGTAATGACGTATATAGTATGTTATCACTTAAGCACTGTAATCACTTCACTCATCGAATTTATAAATACCAAGAGCGTTTCAATGAATTTTCGACGATAAGATATAAATGAATTATTTAACATAGCCTATATAAACAAATTAAGAAGAGCCTGTCTGTATGCGATCTGAAAATTTCTCGTTACAATTTTAATGAGCTGAAATTTTAATAATACAGTGTACATTAAAATATTAATATTGCATTTAACTAAATTAGTTAAGTTACAGTAACAATAACTCGAAATGTATTGAAATTTCCTGAAATATACCTTATATTTTAAATAAAAAATTGACCCTTGTCTCTGAAAAAACCTTTTAAATCCTGACTGATTTTAGGAACAATTTCTAATTGAAAACAGAAATTTTAATTTATCAGGATTATTGAGGAATTAACTTTTTTCCTCATGAGAAAAAAATATAAATTGCATTAAACCGATTCATAACTGTGCTGAATACAAAAGTCGATTATGTCGAGAATTTTAATTTAACATTTCATAACAGCTTTCTACGTTTTATTTTACTAAAATATCATAAACAAGCCTCACAACTTTAAAAATACAGTCAAACCTGGCTTTACGAGGATCTCACATAACAAGGAAACCAAACTGTAAAAAGTTGACACCTTTAATGCAATGTGCAGCCATTTGGCTACACGTTTTTATTTCCATTTATTTATAAGCTTCACTTGACTCTCCCATCGGCGAGTTCTAAATGAGTGTATGGATATCCTTTTTTAAACGATTTTTGGTAAACATTTGTAGAAACAAAAGCGGCATTAGAATTAGATTTAAACAAGAAACCAGGAAAAATACCAAGATGGCTGTTGTACGAATAATTTTACCATTAAAAATACTATGAAAATATTTTTTCATTGGGAAAAATATGTTAGTTAAAAGGGGCTTTTATTGCAGAATTATTAATCTGATTTATATCTCTAAGGTATTGTTTGATGCATAATGTAGCCATTTGACACATTTAAATTTTTTTAATTTCATGAAAAAATAATTTTTTAAATAACTTTCCTAAATGATATGCACCTATTCAAAATTTATACATACACATATAAATTGTAAAAAAAAAATAGTCATGCATCTAGGGCAGGTATGGCGAACCAGTGGTATGCGTGTCAATGATGGCAAGCAGCAGAATATTTTGGGCACGTCACTGATCAAAACGGTTTGCCTTTTAGTTCAAAATAACGAAGATCACTATGAAGTATTACGAACAAACGCGAGTGATCGGTCGCGGTGCGCATATTCCCATTCCCTGCAAGTGCAATAAAAGACAGAATTAAACAATCGACGTCTATGATTAAATATATTAGCAAATATTGTAGTATGCCTTTTCAAGATGTCGAGTTTTTGAAGGAAGCCTGGTTAGCATGCGCTTCCTCACTTTTTGAGAATTTTAATAATAAAGGTAAGGTAATTCAGCGCATCAAAGATATTCCTCTATCCAGAAATAATAAAAGAAAGAATCTTAAAACTGCCCGAAATTGTAACAGATGACGTTAACTGCGCTCCTTTTATATCACTGTGTCTCGACGAAAGTACTGACATCACTAAATCTGCACGTTTAACTATTTTTGCTCGATATTTCGTGGGAAACGTCATTAAGGAAGAATTAATTGCAATAGTATCGTTGCTAGCAACTACAAAGGGCACAGATATTTGTAAATCTGTTAAAAATTCGCGTGCTGAGAAAGAAACTGGTTTGAAAAGAATTGTTTCAGTAACAGCTGATGGTGCTTCAAATATGGTGGACCAAAAAATAAATAAATAAATAAAAACGACTTCATTAGTTTATTTCAAACAGACACCGGACATTCAATTCTGAAATTCTATTGTATTATTCAATAACAAATCTTGTGGGCTAAGAGTGGTTTAACATCTTTTGATAATGTAATGGCGTTAGTCACAAAAATATTCAACCTCATATCGTCGCAGGCTTTAAATAAGCGAAAGTTTGTTGCTTTGTTAAAGTCAACTCGGTGTATAATGGTTTACGAATGTATAATAATGTTCGCTGGTTGAGTCGACGGAAAGTACTTCAAAGGTTTGTTGACTGCTTGGAAGAAATCGGACTGTTTCTGCAAAATGAGGGGGAAATTGAACAGTACCTACAATTGTCGGATATTATGTGGCTTTCAAAATTGATTTTTACAGACAAATACCAACATTTCAATGAATTGAAAGTAAATATTCAAGGCACAAATAAAAAAAATTGTCGTCATGATGGATTTCATTCGCGCTTTTGTCGCTAAACTGCGTGTTTTCAGAAACGATATTATTACAAGAAATTACAAACTTGAAAAGAAAAAATCCGTTCCCAGACTTAAAAAAGAATATCAGTATTATATATCAGATTTAGATGTACATGAGAAACCAGACGAAGAAAAGTTATTGAAGAATTTATTTCGGTGATTGATTCTTTAATCAAAGAATTTTCAGCGAGTTTTTCTCAGTTCAAAGAATTATCGGACGTTTATTATGTACTCTGATGTGACTACATTTGATAAAATGAATTTGTCCCAATTCGATTGGTTGGAAATGGAAGAATTTGAAATGCAACCGATTGATTTCCAGTCTAGTTTAATATGGATTTAAAAATTTATTTAAACAACAGAAAATTTGGAATAGATTGGAACGGGAAGATTAACAAGCAATATAAGTAAAAATGCCAATAACGAAATTTTAGAAACATAGAATTCGATTCCAGACACATTTAACTGTTTGAAGAAGCTGGCCCATGCTATTTTAACTATATTTTCATCTACCTATTCAGGCGAGTCATTATTTACAGAGATGAATAACATTCAAGACTCGCTTAGAAACCGTTTGGCAGATGACTCCCAATTCAGCAGGCATTCTGCTAAAAGCAACTCCTTACACTCCTAATATAAGATAATTATCATCTAATCTGCAACAACTAAAGCCACACTAATGTTACTTTAATTTGAATTACACTTATAACTGAAACATCTACTACTATACAGTGCAAAATGTATTTTTTCGTAGTAAATAAAGAGTTTTGAGTTGTTAGTATTTAGTTTTATTATTTTCCCAATAATCACAAATCAAAATTATTTGACTACGCATCTATACCTTATTGAACATTTCATTAGAAAAAATTGCACGTTGATTCTTAAAGCTTCGCCTCCTCTGATCTAGGGTTAACGAGCTACGGAGCTCGGGTGCTAGGGTAACGAGCATAAGGAATGTCATTAAGACATCACACGCAAGATCTCGTCTATTTTTCTCAGCTAGTGTTTAACTCTTGTTTGTTGTTTTCTTCATTTTTTTTGAAAATTAGATACCAAACTGTAAAATATATAATTAATTGAATCCTTAAAAGAAAACACTTTTTGTTGAAACATGGAGTTGCATTCCATGTCACAGCAAAACGCTGAGGAGGAGATTTGGTCTGTGAAGAGAAAATAAAATATTCAGTATAACAACAAACTTTCAGTGAAATAAGGAAGATGCTGAAAGCATGAGAAAGTATTGCAATGAAGCATCACCTATGGCAATAGTTGTATGCGCTAAAAGTTCATTTAACGATAATGCTATGTCTAATTTTCGCCAAATTTTGAGAGTCGCCAAATTACTTTTTAGATAATTTTCTTGTTAAAAAAAAGCATGCATTATAAATAATAAATTGCATTATTATAAATTTGTTCGGGATTTTTTTTTAATCCTTAGTTGAACGCATTGCATTGATTTACATGGACGCATGTGGGAAAAAAAATTTTTGCTTTGAATAAATTATGCTTGTTGAGCGAGGTACTAATTGAGCGACTGTACTAATTTAAGTAGAATGGTGATGATAGCTAAATTAACACAAAATTTCGCGATATCCATTAAATTTCAGAATAAATTGCTGATTTCCATTATTCTCAATATTTTTTTCTAAGCCAAATTCTTTTCGATTATATAATATTACATAATCTTTAAGACTAAAAATTTATGATCGAATTCGATGATTTCATAATCTAAGTGTCGATTCTTTTGAAATTAGTTTTAGCCTTCAAATATCCTTTCATGGGAGACCAAGCTTCGCTCGGCAGGGTTTTTTTTTATCGGATTTCTTCGGAGAAAATATTGAGATACGATTCACATACTGATTACAAATGAATATTTTTCAATATTACCTGCATATGAACTGATAATTTAAATAAAAAAAAGTATGAATGTACTTAGTTTAACATGTTATTGGAATTGGTTAACATAATAATTGTATTGTTGCTACTGGATACAAGCCGGATATGTTCGTATTTGCATCATAGCGCCAACTTACAAAATTTTGAAGTACCAGTAGGTTATCATTCTATAGTAATAACAAGTACCATAAAAATTTACGAAATGGCGTTGTATGTTATTGTCAACATAACAGAAGATAAAAAAAAGGCAGTATTAGTTATAAAAAATGGCTTTTTGTAAGAAAAATCGCGTTTTCTTTTTTCTTTTTTTTTTGAAAGACGCCTATGTAGATAAACTAAAAAAGCAAAACCTTATATGATTATAAAATTTGATCTAAATCGTTATAGTCGTTTCCGAGATACACGAAATATATATACACACAAGAATTACTCGCTTAAAGTTACAAAATTGAATCATAAATTCTGCGAATACACATTTGCTCTTGACATAGCTTTTTTATTTCAGAATTAAGATTAAAAATTTCATAGTTTAAAATAGTGGCAACTGTTTAAAACTCCATTATAAAAACTAAACGTGACTAAATGCAGCTGTTACTATTTTATTACATAAAATTTAATAAATGTAATGATTTGTTGAAATGTTGACAATATATCGTTACTATTATATCAAAATATGATATGCCATATTTGTTAAAACATTTCATTTTCCAAAATATAATGTGCCGTTTAGCTACATTTGCTCTCAAATTTTTGTATGCCATAACTTATTTCATAAAATGTCATATTCAGCTAGTGCTTCTAGCTGCTATGTCAAAATTTAGTATAATTTACTGTGAATGGTTTTTAGTGTAACATATTTTATGTAATAGTGATGATATGTGTTAATGAATTAATCTAGAAATAACTGTGAATGTAATTTTAATGACTCAATTATGATTTCCTAACAAAATCTAGAAATAATTTATAAATGTAAAACTAATATACATTTAATTAGAACCAAAAAATAAATAATGTATTTATATCTTACCAAAAAATAAATAATATATTTATATCTTAATTTCTTATTCTGAGATTAATAACTTAACATTCGAATTACTTTTTATATTGACACACATATTTCTGGTATTATCTGGTGATTGTTTCGCTTATATGTCTAATGTACATTTATTATCGCAGATTTGGAACTTATTTATAATTTAATCTGTACATTAATTATTGCAGTTTTATTGTAATATCTATTATCTATATCACATTTAGAAATTTGCAATTTCTTTTTTTGTTTAATATTAATAAAATCTTCTCTGCTAATAGTTATTGAGAAAAGTTTGCCATGAAATTACATGGCGCGTCATATTATAAATAGCATTTTAATCTTAATTTATATAACTTATTTACTTTAAGGAAAATAAATTCACTCTTTAGTTACGTTGTAAACTACAAAAAAAAGCATTTCCTAATTAGTAGAACAATGTCAATTATTTTTATCTTTATCAAATGAAAAGTTAAAAGCAATAAATGTCATTGTAAATAAAATCTATATAAAGATTCATATAAAAATAATTTCGATATATTCATCATTTGAGGGGAAAAAACTCATGCGTTTTAAAAGCTTATCATAAAAATCTGTGATTCTTAATTATTTCATTCCAATTAAAAGTTCAGGCTTTTTTAATACGTTATCAGTATCTCCTGCTGCTTAAACATAAATTTATAGACCCATAAAAGTCGAACTAAATATTGTAAATCATATTACTCGAGGTTAATAACTCTAAGCAAAAAAGCTTGAAAAAAATCATCTATCGAAATCGTTCGGTAAAATAAAAACATCAGTAACAAAATGATAAATCTTGTTTCCATGCGAACTTTCAACTGACCTATTATGTAAATAATCACGCATTATGCATTTTTGCGTTACGTAATTAGAAAAGGATTTTTTCGAAGTCGAACTAGTGTGACTGTTATATAACAACTCTCTTCTTCTCGGCTTTGTTGCAAAATAATGAACAATAAAATACGTTCCGTCACATTGGAAGCGCGTGATCAACACTAGTTTATCTTTAAGAAGAAGCCTATTCAGTGGCTTAATTCCCATAAAAGGCTGACAGCAGTAAAACGATATGCGCCGGCAGACCAAAAAATAAAATAAAAAATGAAGGGTTTCAATCCAGTCACGAGGGAACAAAAATCACGTGCTCTTTTTTTAAAGGGCAACTACGACCCACCAAGGAAATCAAGTGTGTGCAGTAGTTTGATGAAAAAGAGCAATCCCATTACGTTTTATAGAGATCACAAGATTCGAATCAAATAATGTTGCAATGAGAAAACCTATTTTTTTCGTTTCACGCTCCGAATCAAGGCGTGTAAGATCTAAGCTATCATTAATTTTGTTTCTTTTTTTACCTTCGTAATGTAATTTCTATTCGAAGGTCATTCTTGGCCGATTACACCTAGAAGAATCAATCTGGATTTTTATATAAACGATTTCATATCCGTTTTTGGTAGAAATTTTAAACTTTTTTTATGGTTTGTTGTTTTTATGAATGTTGTTGTTTGCTTTGATGCCAGATTGTAACTTAAATGGTTTCAATAGCGGATTTTTCTTTTTCATCTAATTAAAATTCCAGGAAACTTTCTATTTACAATTGTTTTTTCCATGAAAATTTCTAATTGACTTACAATCAACAATATTAATATCGTACTAAATTTAAATTTTAAATGGTAGTTGAAATAAAACGTGAAATCAGAACCAAATTTCAGTTGGAATTTTTGATTCGAAACGCAAGAAATTTTATAGAGAAAAGTAATATTAAAAAAATCATTTTTTATTGAATTCCAAATATTAAAAAAAATTCTCAAGGCAGTTCATGTATTTATATCTGTAAGGAAAATCTTGCGATTCAACTATTTCTGAACCAAAAATCATACAGCTATCAGAAACTATGCCATGTAAAGCAAATGTTTTTATCAATATGGTGTCTTTTGAAATTTCTGGCAACTTTTCTTGTTTTATTATTAGTTGCTTCGATCAATCTCTTCCTAGACTTCAATTGTTCAAATAAAGGATAGATCTTGTTTGTGGCAGATTTAAGCATCTCGCAACTCTAGGCTGTGCTCAGCGTAAAGCCCCTCCCCTTTAATAAGTTGCTCAATTTCATTTCACGTGTAAGATATTTTTAATTTAATCAAATTAAATTTTAGGTTATTTTTCATCACAGTAATTTTGCGTAAATATGATTTAATTATTTTTAATACATATATACCCGGAAAAAATGGCTAAAGTAATAAATTTCTTCAAAAATAACTAAATATTAAATAACCTTTCTTTAGATATAAATAAATGCATTAATTATTAAAATAGATGATATAATGATAATAAACTCCAAATAAATTTAATATTAAAAATTGTTAATTTTCAGGACCTATTAAGTAAATCCAATAAAACCATTATAAATGGCTAATTAATATTCCAATATATTACAAATATATTAAATTTGATTAATTATCAATTTACCATTATAAATGTTTAATTAATATTCTGATATATTATAAATGAATAATTATCAACTTATAGTTCAACTCAATGCGCCTCTAAAGCAGCAAAATCTTTAGTCACATAATCGAAATCAGCACTTTGAACATGTTTGGAGCTAGTAGAAAAAGCACTCTAGACTTGAGAGTCTGTTGAAAAGTTTTTCAGGTAATTCTTTATTCTTTTTAAAGTCTTATAAATTTTTCTTCAAATGCATTCGTAGTTGGGGAAAAGACAGGGTAATTATTTTTCAAGATTGGTTTTTAAAAAATTCCAGGAACTTTTTCTTTTTATTCAAGTACATTAACAAATGGTCAAGTGTTAAAATTAATGCATTCTTTACTAAGTCCCTCTTTTCTGGTATTTGATCATCTTACATGTTTAGCAATTCTTACAAAAATCCGAAATTTTCATCAAATTTGAATTATTGTACTTCTGTATATATCGTAATATTCCGGAATCAATTTTCCCTAAAGAATTACTTCTCACTATATAGGATGTTACATTGTCTCTGTACTCAGTACATTTTTCATGTTCTGCAATTCTTGTATTTTTACCTATCGTTAAAACAATCAGCAGAAGAATCTTTTTTGCAAAAACTAATTTGCATGATAAGCAGTAAGCACATCCTTTTGAGTTCGAATACATCATTCAACCTCTTTCTTTCAACTCTCTATATTTTCTTTTTGGAATATATATATATAT
>JAPMOR010033400.1:694304-707489 GCA_026543865.1 Argiope aurantia
ATATATATATATATATATATATATATATATATATACATATATATATATATATATAATATGTAACATTATTTGTTGTGAAGCAGAAATGCAGCTTGAAGACAGTGAAGAGACTTGCTATTTCGTGACGTCGTTTTATTTCATTTTTAAGAAGCAGGCATATGTACAAGCGATGAGCACACAGGACGACACAGAAAGGAATGAGGAAAAAGCTCTTGGACATTTTATCCCTGGTCTTATATAACCTATGATTTTGATAGGGAAAACATTTCTTCATAGTGCTAATATATTAATAAGATTCTGATAGGGATTTCTGACGCATGTCAATCACATGTAAGGGAAACACAGGGATCTTTTAAAAAGAATGTGCTTACTGGACAGTTTTTTACTCCTTCACGCCGAGCGTGGGAAAGTTCGACTTTTAGCTGAGTCAGTAATTTAACAAATCTTCTCTTGAATTAATTAAGTAGAGACAGTGGAATTGGATCACGAAATAAGAGAATATTTTAGAATCAAGTTACTATGGGCTAAATGAAGATAAAATCTTGAAAATTATTTAAATTGAAATTAGAGTTAAAATATCATTACATATATATATATATATATATATATATTGAAAAATATATGTTTATTTGCAAATCTAAAGTAATCGAAATAAAAAAAAATCAGTTTTTTTTAAACTTCTGTTAAATGTTTTGGTAAATAAATTCCTTTTAACGTAATTGATGGTCTCAAGGTTCAGTAGACTCCAAGTTTGATCATCTCTTAACTTTAGTTGGCTTAATATTAAATTCTTCAAGGGGTTTATGGGCAGTTAACTCATTTAACGCTCTGAATGATTCCTAAAAAAAATTAACTTCGTTGTCGTTGTTAATTTTAGATATTTCTGAGATTTCTTTTTTGCTACTCTTAGTTTACTGATTTCAAGTTTAAATGTAGTTGGTATAAAAGTTGATGAATCACCATCTTTAATTCCACCAGCAGAAGCTATCTTAACTCTAAGAAATTAATCAAACAAATATGTCGGTATGGGTCTTTTCCTTTTCTTCTTTCATTTTTTGTGCGCATCATCAGTATTATGAAAGTTTTTTTCTATTTCAATTTTTATCTTACATTGTCACTTAATAATATTTATAATGTATTACACGATTCAACAGATGGATATTATTCAGAAAACTGGCACTGACCTGAAACACAATCAAAGTCATCACACCTTATATTAGTCAAACATATAACGCAGGCTTGGGATTAAAAACGCCGCACTTCACAAGATATTGAATTGCGCCAAACACCGAGAAGTATAATAAATGATTAATTGAACGCTGAAATGAATAAATTTATACGAAAAGTGTTTGAGATGTTAAAAATATTGCAGAATTATTAAATAAAAAAATTAACCGATATCAAGAGAGATAAAAATCAATTCCGAAACGGAGAAGTTTCGTGTCCGATTAATTCATGACAACAGCTAACAAGTGTTTTGGTGAGCAGATGTTTTTTTCTGCTTGGTGCCATCTGCCTTGACTTAGGTAGAGCAAGTTGAAGCTGGCTGATGAATATGCGGCAGCCACGTTTATTTACAACATATTTTATACATTCGATATTTATACTTTTCTATTTCGTTTTCTGTGATTAGCTTTTTGTTTGTCTGGTTCTGTATGAATAGTTCATTGACATTGTTTCTGCATCATCTATTAGCTGTATTAACTATCTTATCAAAATTTTCGTCCATAAATTTCACGCGATTTCCATTGCATTCTGTAATTATGCGGTGCAGTCGGCTGCAAAGAAGTATTAAATAAATAATGAACTTCGAGCAAATCTTTTGTTTTTTAACTAAGAGAAACTCGCTGGCTGTCTCTCCAAAAATAATTTCATCATTTCAGGTTGGGAATTTTTGTTTAAAACCTTGGATACTTTTTTATCTGTATAAAACTATTTAATGTGATCCGGTTTATTCTTTTATTTTCAACGTAAAAAAAAAAAAACCTCGTCAGTTTGATTTCATAAACATTTTCAATACTAAATATATTAAGATACGGCTAAAATACGAAAAGGTCAAAATTAGAATAATAGCTTTTAGTGCAGTTGTTTCTGTATCTTTCGTTATTAATAATTAATTTGGCCTTCGTGATGTAGTATAGTTATTTATTTATTGAAAGAAAATTAATTATTAAAGAACGATTAAAAAAAGTGGCTACAAACCTTAACCTAGATACACATAGACATTTATTGCTTTGAAAACGACCCCCCCCCCCACCACACACACACACACACACACACACATACTCTCACACTTACAAGAATTGTGGTGTTGTTAGTACCACACCACAGTTTTTACCGATCGTATGACACACTTTACAATATCTGTTTTAAAAATGTAAGACGTATTGTTAAAAATACTCCATCCTAAAATTTTGAATGTCTAAATGTCTTTTTTGTACAACTGAAATTTTAGTATTTATAATTGCTTTAAATCGTTTATTTATTTTACATATTAATGTAGTTTTTGTATAATTGTACTTTAAATTCCAGTTTCACTTTTTCTTGCGTTTTGCCCTAATCTCTAACATGCTTTACATCTAGTGTAACTTATCCTTCATTTCACCTTGTGCCAGAAAGCCATATAATACCATACCGACAAATCTTAAAGGTAGATAAGATATTTCATTAAAAGAAAAAATCATAAGAATATACAGGCAGAAACGCAGTGCTTGGTTACTAGAGAGCGTCTTCTGATACCAATTTTTTGCTCATTTCATTCTGAAATTCTGAAAATTATCTATAAATATCACTATGGGAAGTTAATGTAGGCTAAATTGATACAGAAAGTAGAGCAAGGTGATACAGACGATACAGTCTGGTTTGGTTTGATGGAGTTTATTGGCGAAATAACCATTTATGATTAAACTGCGCCAAACATATGGGGAGAGTTAATTTCATTTTAAAAGCTTGTTTCCAAATTACATCATTTTCCAGGATCTATCAATCTGTAAAATGTGCTAAAAGTATAGTCGCATAGTGAAAGAAAATCTGAAAATTATTGAAGAATCAGATTAAAAATAAAAAGCTAATCATTCTTAAAAAGGTAAAAAGATGGGGATGGAAAACTTTATGAATAATGCCTTTTAATTTGATGCATTGATTATTAAACTGTGGACATTCTATTAAAATGTGTTGAACCGCCATAAGAAACGTCGTCTGTTCATCGGGGTGCGGGTTCCTCCAATAGCAAATGTTAATGTGTGAGCCGTATGTGGTCAATGCTTAATCTGGTAAAAATTGTGTCAAGTTTTCTATTAGACAAATAAGGCCAACAGTCAATAAGGTATTTAACTGTTTTAAGTTTGCCTCTTTAAGGTTTCACTGGGTTTGCCATTTTAAATGCAGACTGGATTTAACATGGTTTTTTTATATCGTTTTATGGAATAGGAGAATATAGTTGTAGCAGATTTCGCTAGATTGCCCTCTGATTTATTTCCTGCTTTACCAATGTGCGAGGGAACCCAGCCGAAGAACACTTTTAACCCCTTGCAACATACAGGATGATATGGACTTCATTCCTAAATATGTAAACATAAAATTAAGAATGCATAAATGTTCTTAAAGTGTTGCAGTATGTAAATAACAAAACTTGCATTCATAAGTAGAATGAAACTAGGAAATTCACCGTAATAATTTTCTGAGAATGAATGAAAATTTCTCAGAAGAAACTAAAGTAGAAGACCTGTTATTAGTAATTGTGTGCACATCATTTTCAATTGACCCTTCGTTTTGAAACTTTTATTATACATTTTACTTTGAAATTTAAAAATAGCTGCGTTTTTCCTCTTTTATTTTCCTTATTTTCGTTAGAAAAATTTAAAAATAATATTTTCTTATTAGAACCTGAATTGGAAATTTATCCTTCAGTTAATCATTAATTTTCTTTCTCAGTTTACGACCTTCAGATTCGTTTATTTAAAAAGTAGCCCACGATATCAATCATTTTATTTTTAATAACAATTTATGATAAAACCGGGTTTTAAATAGAGAGTTTTTGCTTTATTGAATTCATTATTTAAACCGACACACATTCAAGCAAATTCTTGTACTAACTGAAGTTAGTTACTCTTATGTAACTAAAATGTTTTTGCCTCTATAATCAGATCTGCAAGGTTTTACCATCTAGACCCTTTTTTTTTCCGCCTTCTGCAAACTAGTTTAAACAACTTCGTATTTGAACTCGAAAATCTTTCATGCATTATGTACCTATATTGCGGTTATTCTGATTACACTTTTCCTTCTTCTGTTTACTGTTTTTTGCTATTGACCTTGTCATCGGTATATAAAACTTCATTAAGACCTTGAATAAAAATGCGATATTTTTATTAAAGTTAATATCAAAAGTATAAGAAAAATTATGAAAATGATCGAGGTCCAAAAAGTAACGTCTTAACATATTTCAAAATCAAGAAATGGACGAAAATGTTCGAAAGAAATAATTTAAAACACAATTAAAAGCGTAAAAGGAAAACATGTTGTTGATAGGAGTTATTTTTCTGCTAAGCAAAATTTCAACTTAGTATCTAAACTCGGAAAACATTCCATACGTTACATAACAAAAATTTTTGCTGCCTCTTACAGCTGGCTTGCATTCAATGTTGAAACTACTATGAAGAAATGATAAAAATTGCGATTTTCTTCGTTAAATGTTTAAAAAATAATATCAGGAGTGTAAATAAAATATGAAAATGAACATGTATGCAAAAAAAACTACTTTTTAAAATTCCCAAAGATTAGAAATTAGAGGAAACTGTGTATACGAAGTAATTTCAAAGGTAGGGAGAAAAACATGTTGCTGGCAGGTGACATAACTTTTCTCTGAATCAAAATATCAACTTAATGTTTGAACTTGGAAAATGTTCCACGCATTATATAACAAAACTGCGGTTATTCTAATCACTTTTTTTGCTACTTTTTCTAATTTCTTTTTATTGACCTTGTCCTCAATGAAAAGGGTTTGATACTTCAGTACAGCAACAACAATAGTATCGATTAAAAGTGTAACCTTCTTTAATTATTTATAAATTGCACAAAAGTAATAATGCCAAAAATAATAAATTTATGAAAATTATAATGTAAAAAATAAGCTTTAAAAATAACGGGAGAACAATAAATTGAAGTAATTTAAACACATATAATCGCTTCTCTGATTATTCCGATTTATTTCGGGCTCGTATATACTGCAATTAATTATTATCCCGAAAAAACTCGGGCTCGTATATACTGCAATTAACTACTATCGCGAAAAAACTTGGGCTCATATATACTGCGATTAATTACTATCTCAAGAAAACTCGGGAGTAGAAGAATTTGTCAATGCGATTTGTTTTATGACATTTTTACTCAGCCTGAAACTTAAAAAGATATAAAGCATTTTACTTTGACTGGAGTTTTTAGTTTTGTTGGAATGCTTTGCCGTTAGATGGAAAGACAAGATACGAGTTTTGTTCGATTGTATGTACGGTGACTGCTTGATAAGTAAGGATAGTTATTTTGAAAAAGAGTAAAAAGGGGCGATTGTCTATGAAAGCGAATATAGTGGACTAACAATTTCATTTGGCCGAGAAAATCAGGGAGAGTAAAATGATGGAAAACACTACATGCTTACACGCCTGTAAAAAATTTAAAAATCCTACTTAAACTCCATAAAATTTGTGTTTTTTTCAGTTCCTCATATTTAAAAATAAAATTTAAAAAAACCTATTTTTTTTTTTTTTGCAATTTTTTTTTAAAAATTGATAAGGGTAGTGGTTAAAAGGATAGGAGAAAAATATGTTTTGATGCAGAATTTATTATTTTTCTGCTAAGTGAAATGTCAACTGAGTCGTACATCATCAATTATGGAAGTGGATGTTTTATGTGAAAATATATAATTATATATCAGCTAAAACTCGTTCGTATAAATAAAAGCACACCAATTCGGTTTTCCGAACGTGAAAATTTCGAATAAATTCTATTAATATAATTGCGGAAGTTAAAGGTTAAATTAAAAGAGTTGAGATAATCTTATTCGTTATTTCATTTTATGCCTCTAAAAGCGTGCGCTAGGTGAAAAGAAACGTATAATTAATTTAAAGCACTCATTTAGTGGCTTGAATTATTTAGGAATCATTTTGTAGTTAGGTAGTTAGTTACTAGATAAGTATTCCATATATATTATAATGAATTCCCTAAACTGGAATTAGTCATTAAATTTATAGCTTTTATTTTAAAAAAATTTCATGAATTTTTTTTCTATTGGCCATAGAAACTGATTTCGCATTTTAGAAATGATCTCTCGTATCTTACACTGATGAACTCCATCGCATAAAATCATATTGACACTATTTTTCATGATTGTAAGATGACTAGTATGGGAAGATTCTATTTCCCAAATATCATAGAAACATATCCCAAATATAGAAATAATAAATCATAGAATATTCCAAATATCATCGAATAAAATGAAAAGAAAATTCGCAAAATTTTGATTATTCAAAAGAAAAAAAAAACCACGCTATTCTGAGAAACATGAGACAGGCAAATTTGCAAATCAGAGTGCCAAAAAAAAGAGGGATAGAGACTCAAAGACCAGCTGCCAAATACAAAAAAGTATTTTATAAATCACCCTTGCTTTTTCTTGCACTTAATTAAAGAGCTCATAGAATAAATAAAATGACAGATGTGTGTGGTGTATATATTTGAACTATGGAAACGGAGAACATCGATATTCCGTAGGCTAAGAATTTCGAAAAGGAATTATTGGTTAAATAAATAGCAAACTTATGGAAAAAAACAATACGACTGAAAGAAAAGCATTTCTGGCCTTTACAAATTCAGTATAAAATCAGTTTCAACCACTTTCCCCTGGTCACTTTTTCCCAAGCATAATTTGCCCTCTATTATCTAATAGATGCGCAATAAAACGGTCACTAAGCTCTAATTTTTTTTCAAGTAATAACTCCCCAGATATAGCAACGCAAGATTTTTTTTTTTTTTTTTGCGTCTTTATAAAACGGAAATTGAATGTTTTTCGAAAGAAACTTAAATTTTTCCCAAGATCCAAGATGGTGGGTGGCTGTTTGACAAGCATTTTATTTTAACGGCAGGCGAAAGTTTCGCGTGCATGGTGATGAGATCTATGTAATCTTAAATTTAATTATTAACTGTGGCTAATAAAAGTTATAAAATATTTTTGGATTTATTAATAATCAACAGTATATTAAGTATAAACTATAATAGTGATTTCAGACTACTAGACGATGAGTGGGATTACGATACAGTACTCCCCATTGTCTATTCCATAATTAATCAATGAGTCTGATTTTAGAATTCATAACAATCAGTTCTCATGGTATTGTGCATATGAGAAAAAGCATAGGTATTTAAATTTGATTATTTAAAAAGTTGATTCATTCAAATGCATGCATGTGCCTAAAATTTTAATGCAGTTCTTCGATATGTAATAACGTGTTCCTTCAAAATCTTGGCACATGATATAACTAGCGAATAATTGAACATACTCTTGGATTCAGAGTCTAAAAAATAATGAAAATAAAGTTTTTAAAAACACAATTTTATTAGTGTATACTAAAAGATTGGAAATAAATTTTTATCTAAAATATGCAAGTCAAAACAGAATCATAAAAGCGAGTGGCTCTGATAGAAATATTTTAAGTAAGTAGTAATTTTATTATCTCATTTGTATAAATTATAAATTTTTAACGAATTTTGAGAATTTTTTTCTTATTTTATTTTGGTGTAATTTCTTTATACTATTTCTTTCAAAATCGCACGCTTTTGCAATTAAGTTTTAAGCTTCATACTTTTGATTCAATGAAACAATTTCTATTTTTAATATACTAATAAAAAAACGTTCTTTTAGAAAACGTCTTTTGAATTTTAATAATTTTTAGACTTTATTTCCTAATTCATTTTATGGAATTTACAAATTTAATAAAATCTTCTAATTCATGTTTTCTTAAACTTGCCAGATGGCGCTGCTGCAGTGGAATCAAAATTAAATTAAATTTAACAATTAATTGATAATCAAATTCTGTAAACATTAAAAGAATGTATTTTCATAGAAGACACATAACTTCTAACAATTTCTGAACTCGAGTACATCCTAAGTTCCTTCTTTACAAACAAGAAAGAAGGCAAATACAATAAAAGCACCTAAGAATCAAAGGAAATATAAGTTTTTAACCAGGCTTCATAATAAATAATGATTATTTTATTTGATTATAGGAACTGAAAAATTGTTTGATCAAGCATGGAGATTATCTTAGGGCCTTTCTCTTTCATCTTGTGCTTACCCCTTTGTGCCATGGTGGTCAAATCTTAATTTCACGACAGGACCAAATATATAAGATTCACTGTAGGGATTGCAATACTGGCATACCGGGATACCAAATACCGGTATTTTGAGTCATTTGTACAATTTTGTAATACCGGTATTCATAAGTTTAAATATCATTTTTTCGGTATTTACTGGAAATTTTTTTAATTGTCTCCACTATACGTTTTGGGATAGCCAACATAGCAAAATAGTATACGTTTTTGTTTTTAATGTCTCAGTAACGGCCGGAATTAATTAGACTGTGAATACAGAGTTGCATCGTACAATCAAGAGAAGTGATAAAATACTGTTTGACAACGGATTGTAAAACCCTCCGCGCTTTTGTGCATGCCTTAGGATGGGTTTAATTCGACAAAATAGGGGTAAGAGGAAAGATGAAAGGAGGAGATGTTTACATTTAGCAATGAAGACTTGCGGTTTTATGAGACGTAAATATTACAGATAATTAGTAATACAGAAGGAAAAAGGTACTAATGGACAGTAAAATATTTCAGAGCAGGGACATAAGCAAATTATGAAGAACAAATGAAAATTTTCTGTTCTTAAAATTTGGTAATTACTTTTTTACAATATAATTCTTTGAAACACGAGCTAATACAATTAAAAGTAAATGGTGAAAATTTAGTTTTACATTTGATGAATAGGCAAGTGTAAGAAATAGACACTATTTAAATATAAATATTCATTCAGAAAAAAACATTTTTAGAATATAGGACTTACACATGTTTCTGGAAGTATGCCAGCCGAAAAATGTGTGGAGGTGCTTAAATTTAAATTAGAAAAACATGGATTATCTCTGAAAGAAGATATTGTATCCCTAACGACTGATGGAGCAACAGTTGTGAAAAAAGTTGGAAAGTTGATTGGCGCAAATCAGCAATTGTGCTACACTAATGGAATTCAATTAGGAGTAATAGATGTATTATACCAAAAAAATAAAGAACAGAAGAATCCAAATATTGTGGATATAGAAACTTCGGATTCCGACTTTGTCAATATCACTCTCACTCTTTTCAATGAAGATAATGACAATGTAATTGTTGAAGACGATATTTCTAATGAGGATGAAATATTAACCCATCAAGAATTGCTTTTTATAATTTATAAAGTTCGAAAAATTGCTAAGATATTTAAACTTTCCCCTACAAAAAATGCCATATTACAAAAATATATATTAACTGAAAAAAAACAGAATATATGTTAATATTATATTCTAAAACACGTTGGAACAATTTACTCCTAATGATGGAACGATTTTTGAAACTGAGAAATGCAATCCAAAAAGCAATAATCGATTTAGACCAGCAAATTAATTTTTCAGAAAGTGAATTCGATTTAATATCCAGAACTGTATCAGCTCTAGTTCCAATAAAACTGGCTGTTGAGGCATTATTTTGGAGATATTCTAATTTATTAACAGCTAATACAACAATAAATTTCATGTTGCAGTCACTGAAAGAACAGCACACATCACTATATGAAGAATTATATATTACATTGAAAAATCGCACAGAGGAAAGGCATACCGAAATAATGATTTTAAAAATAAAAAAGAAGAAAAGAGACTAACCAATTTAAATAGGATCAAATTTAAAGTAAATTTTCTTAAAATTTTTTACTCACAAACTTATCCACATTCAGAAGAATACGGTGCAGTTATCGAAGATTAGATGACACTAATGTCGATAATGAAAAGGAATTGTTTCTTGAACAAAAATTAGAATTATCGATAAATAAAAAAAATTTTCAACTAACCAAAATACAATGCAGAAATCAGCTATATCCAAAACCATCCGACGAGAAATCGATTTATTTGAAGAAGGGGGATTTAGAGACAAATACTTCGAAAAAGTATATCGCGCATTCCTAACAGTACCACCAACTAGCAAAGATGCCGAAAGAGCGTTTTCGACAGTTGGTAATTTTTGCACAAAATTACGTTCCAGGCTTAATAACAGTAGAATTGATGCATTATGTTTTTTAAGATCACATTTCAAAAATTTGTAACAGTACCACAGACTGAATATTAATATTTGCACTTTTTTGTGATTTAAATAAATAAGATGCTCCTTTACTTTTTTGTGATTCTTTATATACTGTTATAATTTATAAGTTACAAATTATTTTTTGTGATATTTACACTTTCTAATAAAACTGGCAAATAAAACAAAGAAACACCTGTGTTTCCTTTCTTTTTCTAAAATTTCTACTACTGGTATTAAAACCGGTATCCCGGTATTAAGATCTAAAAAATATCGAATACCGGTATTGAACTTTTGGTTCGATATTGCAATCCCTAATTCACTGTGTATGTGATACTGATGCATGTTTAATTCATTGTATGATAAGGAAATTTGAAGGACGATACTAGCTCAGATGCCATCCTTTTAGAGAGTCTGGCAAAAATTGCAAGAGCATCCCAAAATAGCCCTCGGAATGTTCCAAGCGGGACATTGGAGTAAATGAACTAAATTAAATGAAAAAACATTCCGTATTGCTGTGGTTCAATATTCTTTTCTACTGATTATAACTGACTGATAAAAATGATTTAAAAAATGTGATATCGTTTTCTATATTCCCTAACTTTTGAGCTGTGATTGTGACAGGTAACAAAATATTATCATATGTCTGGCCCAGCTGGGTATGATATAATGGGCCAGACATATGATCATATAACGTAATGGTTTATGTTAGATTAATTCACATGTCGCCGACATTTGACTCATATCGCCGACTCTTTAAGCCTTATTATGAAAGTTAAGCTTCTTGGATAATATGGATATATTTTTACTGTCTCACTCTTAACTTGACTGTCTGGAATATTTCTTTATTTTTATTGCCACTGAAAGTTTCCACAGATAAGAGACAGGGTTTTTTTATAAAAATTTCAACAGCAAATATTCTTTTCAAATAGATGCAGTAGCTGAATAAAATTGTTAAACAGAATTTTTATCTTCACTTGTCTAATGAAGCCTAACTTGTTCTTGTATTAACTTAACAATCGAAACTTGAGTAGAATGATATTAAATTATGGAATTGAATGCTTTGCAATGGTTAAACTAAAATGCAATTTTTAATCGCGTTCAGGAGACGCGACTTTGTATCAGCTTATGAGCACGGTTTTGAATGCCTCCTTAAAGAACCTAGCATTTCTCAAATATGCCTATTGTTATTAATAAGTGCGAAATTTATTAATAAAAACTTAATCACTTTTTGAAATGAATGCATTTTATTCGCATTCATTTCAAAAAGTGCTATGTTTATATATGTTCGTTTCTTGTTTCCATTGTGGACCAAGACACGCCAGTAACTTTTATGGCCCTGCTGTAAGAATCCAATTTGTTTTTGAACTTTTTGAAACGTCCAGGACTTTTTAAACGTAATAGTGAAGCACTTTTTAGAGAGATGTAGAAAAAGCAGATATTCCGTCTCATGTTGTAACCCCTTAACTCTTTTGCTTTTTTTCATATTCTTATTAGATGACACTTTCTATTTCGGGAATATGTGGTCTTACTGATTCGATTAAGAATCCATAGAATACTTATAGTGTTTGTAGATAATGGGTAATTTTTATAACAAAATAAAGCATCTTTGAATGATTTATTTTATAAGTCTGAGAAACGACGATTCGATACTCGCAAGATACACGTGAATAACTATTAAAGGATTAATAATTTAATGAACATCAGATACTTTATTGAAATATTTAATGAACATCAGATACTTTATTGAAATATAACTAAGATATTAATATTTAAAATTTACAGTGAGAAAAGAGAGAAAATTCAGTCGAAAAAAATGATTGATAAATTACAGCGCAGACGATTTTTAAATAATTCTTGAATGAAATACCAAAAATATCATTTCTATATTATAAAAATATATTTACAACTGCGTGGAGTCTTTAAAAAATATAATTATCTTCTGGCGTTTGATGTGAAACTATTACATTTATTGCTTTGTTTGGATGTTTAAATGGCTAAAGGCCGCTTTTCAAATGAGAGGTAACAAACCCAAGAATTACATAATTTATTATCTAACTTGCAAATATAAATAATTAAAGTCGAGTTATTAGAATTTCAGTACTTTTGAGATTACGGATGCATACCACGTGTTTTACTTTTATGAAGAACTTTATGGTTATTCAGCAAACGATTGTTATTATGTAACTCAACCCAATATATTATCCCAACGTATTATCCATGGTAACGAAAAAAGTATTTATAATCTAATTAGACAGAAAAAAAAATGATATTTTCTCAAGATTATTATTGTATAGTTTATTTTTCTATCCTTGTGACAGAAAGTCAATGATTTAAGAAGAAAAAAATTTTTATTAGAAATCAACCTGCATATATTTAATTTAAATAATTCTTTTTTCTCTTCTCTTTATGTATTTAATTTTATGCATCTAAAAGCGATCAAACCAAAATGAAATACATGGTAATTACAAATTAATAAAGTTTTTAATTACTATATTTCAAAAAGAATTGCATCTATGAAAATGATATTTTAAGGAAAAACGTAATTATGGAAAAATGTTTTTTTTTTTAAATATTTAACAAAAGCTCTTTGTATTTTTCTTACACGATACACATCTGTATAGTAGTGCAATTTTTCTCAGAGACGATGGACCTTTCATTGTCAATATTTGATAAAACTTTGTCATATAGGGTTTGGGACTTATTTTATACAGTTATTAAAGGCGACACATACATTATGGTTTAATAGTGATAATTCTAAAGAAAGAAAAGTGTGTGTGTGTGTGTGTGTGTGTGTGTGTGTGTGTGTGTGTGTGTGTG
>JAPMOR010033400.1:707499-729434 GCA_026543865.1 Argiope aurantia
GTGTGTGTGTGTGTGTGTGTGTGTGTGTGTGTGTGTGTGTGTGTGTGAGTGTGTGAGTGAGTGAGTGAGTGAGTGAGTGAGTGAGGCCTCTTCTTTTTTTGCTTAATTTAAGAATGCATTTATGCTGCTTCTAATTGCTGAAGTGAAATATTGAAGTAAAAAAAAATTAACATCTGCTGCTGCTTCTTACAGTTTGCATAGAAGAATGTAGTTAATATGCTTTAAATTATATCATTTCAAAATCAGATAATCATATAAATTAGTAATAAAATATATTTCTAATATATAATTTAATTTTTATTTTCAATTGAATAATTAATATTTGGCAGTCATGATAAATAAAATATTGGCAAAGCTTATTTCTTAAACAAAATTTTGAACTAATAGGTCTAGATAAGCAATAAATAATAACGAAAAATAACAATTAAATAGCTTGAGGTTTCATAATAGTAATGAACATATTCATTTTGCACTTAATCTCAAAATAGAAAACTGACTTTCATAATTTGAAACATCTATTTACAAAATATTATATTTCAATCTAATTAAAATATTTAATCCCTTCATATAATAATTATTTTATTTCATTCATATTTCTTTTCTTAATCTTACTTTTACAGTTATATTCATTAACATGTCACTCAAGCAACTCTTCAAAAATCCCTTTTTTACTATTATTATTTTATAGATCAAAGGCTTCTGATTTCTTGATAGTAATAAATTATTGTAACACTTTTCAACTTAATTACTAGTTAATCAAATAATTTAAATAAATTTTGATTCCATAAGAGTGACAGCGGCGGCTAGTAGTTAGTGGGAGAAAAAAAATTATCTCAAGATTCCCAGTTGCTTGTAATAATTAAAGTAAGAAATAATTAAAATAAAAAAAATTACTTTTGATGCAATAATATGGTGTGTTTTTAAAAACTATTTTTAAAACACGCCATTATTAATTTATTCCACTATCATGCTCTTTCTCAGACAGACAGATAAAATTCCCAAAATATTTCTTTCCGACGCAAAAAAAAAAAAAAAAATCTAAAATATGGAAATTCCTCGAACCTTAAAGTCAAATTTCTTAACAATTACAATTCTTCTCCTTGTACGATTTGGACACTAGACAGACAAGATCTATTGTCACAGCTTATCTACCATAAGGAAAAGGTTACAATTTCATAACTAGAATGTAATCTATTACGTAAATAGCCAGCTAGCACTGTATCAATTTCAGGAAGCATGTTTTAGCATTAACGTCCAACAAGCAGAAATACGGGCAACCTTATTTTTCTTCATAAAGAAATTTCCGTAAAATAGCCTTCCAAATCATTCATAATTTTTTTTATCGAAACAGTATCTTTTGCGCATTTAATTCCTAACTTATGTAGCAACTGCGCCGTATTTTTTTTTTATAGAAATGCCATCAGTTTTTATACTTGCATATTTAAAGTGCGTATGTTTGATAGCCTTGACTTGAAGAATTACAATGTTCTTTCCTATCAGAAGAACTTGGATGATTGCCATGTTTCAGATCACGACAGAACATGACTTATTTCTGGAAAGTATTTCTAGAGAAGTATTAAAGAAAATTTTAATCGGTTCTTAAAAATGGGAGTTTTTGTTTCCACGCAAATTTATCTAGTTTTAGATTATATGAAGCAGAAATATTACGCAATTTATCAATATATATCAATTTAACAAGATTTCCTGTAAGCATCAACGTATAAATCATCATTCAGTAGACAGATTTCGAGTGCATTTTCAAAACACTAAACGAAAATAACATCACGAGAAATGAATGTCTCATGAAAATATAAAAGTTAAGAAATAATTTTTCGCCTTAATACGACATTTTTCTTTTACGGTTATCAGATAAAAGCCCTTAACTTTTTTCAGTGCATTATTGTCTTTTAATTAGCTTCTTTCGAACTAACAATTCAACGATGTTCTTTATTAAATATATTCTCTCTCTAATTGCAGAATTTTTTTACATAGCACTTTAAACAACTTTCAAATTCTTTCATCCAAACGATTTTAAAACGAAAGGAATTGTTGTGAATGTTACTCTGATTTAAAAGCATCGGGAAGGCTTCATTTAATCATTTGCAAACTTTTATGAAACATTTTCACGATTTTTATAAATAGCTGATAAGTCACTGTTTTATTTCATATTATTGTCTGATAATTAATCTTTTTAAGAAAATAAACAAACCTAAAGAATTTTAGGTTTGCCTATTTTCTGAAATATCGAATGTGTTTCCACAATACGAATTTTGTAATAACAATATTTGAAATGTGCAAAAGCCTTTGAATTCCGCTATATTTCAAAAACAAAGGCATAAAATATATTTAAAGAAGATAGAGAATCCGGCATATATTAATCATTCTCTTGTAGATCCTCCCTTTAGTCTAATCATAAATATGACGATTAGATCAGAGAATTAGTGTTTAGTGATTATCCTTAAACATTTCGAGATAATATTGAACAAGCTCTTATATCGAAAACGACCGAAATTCTGGAGACATACCTCATGGTTTTACCACAATAATATGCCTCCTCACAATCTCTTTATTATTCGCATTTTTTTTTCAAATTTTAATAAATACAGCTTCACTAACTCCGTATTCACCAAATATAGCACCGCGTGTTGTTTTCTTTTTTTCCACGATTGTGGTCACCGTTTTGAGAATATTTAGGTAGTAAATTAAACTTCGAAACCTGAAAAGTCTCCAAGAAAACGTATTTAAAGCATGTTTAAAGGACATAGCAGTACTGTAAGTACATAGCAACCAGAGAGGTATTTTGAAGGCGAGGTAAAAAACATTTTAAAATAAATTGATTACTATCGCTTTGTTTCAACATTCTGATACTTTTTGATAAACCCTAAAATAGTATAATGTAATTCGACACTCGAGGTGACAGTATTTAATGTGTCGTTCTTGATGATGATGGCAAATTATACAAACGATAAAGACAAATAAAGATACTGGATGGTAAAAACATTTTTTTAAGGACTTTCAGTATGCTTTAGAATAAAGGTTTCGATTTAAGATAGTGCTATATGGAAAAAAAAACTTGCAAATAAATAGTAGCTAATTACTCAATGAATATTATATTATTGGTTATGCTTATATTTTGCTTAATAAATGATTAAACTATTTCCGTTGTGGTTAAATTTTATTTATTCTATTATCAGCGATAACTCGTGTTGAAAGTGCATAGAAAGCTATGAATGACAGCATCACTGGTGCCTGATGGTAACTTTGAACTGTAGAAAGATCTTCATGTAATTGAACAATCTTTGTTTGTAATATAATTTCTTTACCCATTATACCACTCTTATTCGAATTAATGTTATTCTTATTCTATGAATTAATATGAATGACAGCATCACTGGTGCCTGAAGGTAACTTTGAACTGTAGAAAGATCTTCATGTAATTGAACAATCTTTGTTTGTAATATAATTTCTTTACCCATTATACCACTCTTATTCGAATTAATGTTATTCTTATTCTATGAATTAATTTCAGATACTTCTCTAATGTATATAAAACTAAATACTTGGGCCCAATGATGCACAGTGTATATTTTGCCGAACTGTCAACTTTCATTGTCAATAATTTTGGATGAGCACTGTTTGGGTATTTAAATTTTGCCACTTTTCAAACCTATAGAACTGTGCGTGTTGATTTTTAAAAAATAACTTTGAAACTAATGTATCTATGCAATTATTTTTAAGTAGCTGAAAATCTTTTACAGGGTAATAAACAAAAACTTCCGAAATTTTGTCATAAACTTCAAAAAACTAAATGATATTCAAAGTGCCAAAATCTGAATCAAATAAAAATGTTGCAACGATGCTCACCAATAAGTTATCTTTTGTATGAAAATTTTTTCTTATAAAATATAGTAAACGGCCTTCCCTAAATTTAAACACCCTGGTACAGGGGCATTACTTTCAGTCATGTTGGCAATGATTTGGATATATAACATTTAATACAGTGGGACTTCAGATAACCGAAAACACGTTCCTTGCTTGATAAAAATTGTAAGCACATCCTTAAAGACTATTACATCCGTTAAAACATCAATAAATAAAGACGTTAATGCGCCAAATAAGATGAGTAATGTCTCAATGAAACCGATGACTGAAAGGGCAATTTTTTTTATCCTCTGAGGTTGCATACACATCCTTCAGTCTGAGATGGGAAAGTAATTGCACCTGAGGCTCCAAACGTGACCGAACATCGTATAATATTGCCAAGTTGATAGTAAGAAAACTGATCCCGAGGCCGTTAAAGCACGGCTTGAAGAACGGTGAAGGATCGACTTGCCAAATCAAAATGGGACAGTTATCACAGGAAATTGTTATTTTATGAAGAAAAAAAAGGAAGAAGAAAGGAATAACTGATGGCTGTCGGTATCTGATTCATCCGTGATAAGAAGTAATATTAGCCTCAGGATGTTGTTAACTGCCATTAAAAATAGGTAGCCATTTAGAAACTAAAGATTTTCAATTATGGTTCAGGCAAATAGAATTTCGCCTACCACTAAATTGGTAATTGCACTAAATTGATTATTTCGTTGATTTAAATGAATTCATTTCACCCAGGGCCTTTACTGAGATAACTACCGAGAATGCCACTTTATGAAGGCATTTATGATCAGCAAGATATTAAGTTGTAAGTGTGAGAGTACATGCATTTTATAATAATTCAGACAAGAAAAATCCAGTTAACAATACTGAGGATTTGTTATTAATTATTGGCGAATGGCTTAGAAAATATTTTAAAACATAAAAATCAAAGATTTTTTTTTCTTTTCGTTTTTCAGCAAAGAACTTTGAACAAATAAAAATTATAATTTGAAAGAAATTCTCTTATTTTAAACAAATTTCCAGCGATTGTTTGAATTTATTTCTTCTAGAAATAAACGAAAAGCAAATTTAACTGCTCTTTAAGCAGTTCCTAAGCAGCTTGCTTGCTCTTTAAAAACGCTCCTTGTTGAAGAATCAAACTGGACAGACTTTGCCTTGATGAAGAAATAATTCTATTGTAATACACAGCAAAATTCTCACAAGTATGATATGATGGATCTTTAAAAATACCCCTGCTTATAAATTATAATTTAAAAAATCTTCCTTCTTCATTTATAGTTACTGATAAATGGTAATGTGCAAATCAACTACTTAGTCCGTGCCCTCTACTTTTCAAAGTAGTGATTTTATTTATTGAAAGTAGACCTTATATGAACGAAACGAAGTCACTGAGTATGCTTTGTTCATCTTACCAGTCATCTTTGAATTTACATTCGCATTTTCCGTAAAATGCTAGGATCAATTCGTTATAAATTAATAAATCTTTCATAGGGAAATATGGACCTTCAAACTCGACAGTGGACTCCATCTGCAGAACAATTGATTTTTCTCTAGTAATACTACTATACAAATTTTCGTGTAAAAAACGCCGTTCCGGTTATTTATTTAAAATCTTATTAATTTCTGGAGCACATTTGAATAACAAATATCCAAAAATAATTAATGATATTGTTAGTTTTTCCACTTTTCAATTCAGTCCGTTTGAAAAGTTTTAAAATTTAAAGGCTGTTTCTAAATATCTTTTCCAGTATCATCTACTTCTGAGTTCATGATCCTCAACTGGCATGACCTCTTTACAATTAATATGCATTACTACAATAATCTTAGTTCAACTGAAAGAATTTCGCTGTGTATAAGTGTAATTAGATACCTTGTATAAACAATTAATATACGTGGTAGAGATATTTTCTTGAAAAATAATATTTTGTTCAAAACATCAATATATACTTAAATAAACGTTTCTTTTCACAGGTCAAAGTATTATTGTTCCAGTCTTGTTAAAAATGTCGCCATTCCTCGAAAAATGTAAGTTTTTAAAATTAATTATTGTTATTCATTCATATTAGTCTATTTTCATATTCCGCAGCACTTTTTTCCCGTTGTTTTTTACAGTCTGTGTTTTAAACAACGAATTTTTAAAAAAAATAAATACAGTAAATGAATATAATCGCTTACGTTTTTTCGATTTTCACCATGAAGTGAGTGCATCCATAAGTAAGAAATGCATAAAACAATTAATTAAGGCAAAATTCTCAAGGCATAATGGAATATTTTATTCGGTTATAATAATTGCAATAGAACAGATTCAACAATTTATCTATAATACTTTTCCTTTAACAATTTATCAGTAATAGAAATACTTTTCATTTTTCACTAGGATACATTCAAATAGGCTTTCCACAATTCTAGATTTCGTTCTGAATCAATATTCATTTGACCAAACTTAGTTGTCTCTTTCTCTTTATTCCTAAGATATATCATGTGATATAACAAAAATAAGAGTGTCTTTTCAATCAATTGTCTTTATTCCTTAAGGCATGCAGAACACCTATACAGTAAAACCCTAAAGCCACATAGCTTATATCGAGCAGAAATAATGTTTTCAAAGAAGTAGTTAAAAAGAATAGAGAATATTTTAATTCGTACTTTGTCTCTGAAGACAGATGATTTCTTAAGAATGGCTAATTAAAATAATATTTTTTACAAACTTGTGATTAGATCTTTTTGCATCCTAATATGATGTGAATCCATATTCACATGATATTTATCAAGTACACAGCGTTGATTAAATTAGATATTTGATCTAGCCTTTTGCCAAAGGTAAAAATGACATGGCATCACAGAACAAGCTAATGGCAATATGCAGTTACTATACCCAGGAATACATGGGTGATTACATTGTATTCCAATGTATTGGAGGCAACTTACATCATGAGAATTGCCTCCAAAATCCAAGCATGCGAACTCAATTACTCCAATTTCAGATGTATTCTTTCGACAGCACAATCAATGATTTCATCTTTTCTCTTCCATATGTACGAACGCTTGGTTCAAAAACTTGGTGATTTGCTTTTTTTCTTAATCTGTTCAGCTATTTTAATTGAAATCCAAATTTGTACATAAAAATAGGTTTTTTGATTAAAATGAAAGATTTGTTCATTGGAAAACAGTTATTCTTCCTCGCAGCATTAATTACGCAGTCATCTTAATTTCCATGTTTATAATTTATCAAATGACGTCAACGAATTTTTCTGATTTTATGCTGGGAACTAGAGGTAGTATTTCATTTCAAATCTCCAAATTCAACATATACCAGATAAAGCGGTGTAGAAATAGTCAATATGAGAAAGCTGGTGGTAAGAAATAATGAAGTTTGATTTCCATTAAAAAAAATCTTTTCTCGAATTATTTAAATTCTATTATTCAGCTCTTATAAAAAATCCGCAACATACAGCAAGATCACAATTCAAGGCAAACAATCTACATTCTTGTCTATTTGAAATGAAAGATAATACAAATCTCTTCTAAAAATCATAATTAACTGCGAACAGAAAAAATAATCAGAAAGAAAAGTTACCCTGAAACACATTTCTCTCTCTCAATCCATTACAGATTACAATAAAGCTGGTGAAGTCATCCACTCTACTTTAGCCTTCACAAATATAAAAGTAGGTCAAGCGAAAGACCCATACTCCAACGAAATGATTTCATCACAAGTTCGTCCGGAAACGAATTAAAAATAAAAAAGGGAAAAATAAAATAAAAATGCAAGCAAAGAACTGACGCTTGTTGTTTCATCACAATATTTTCCACGCCTTAAAGAAGAAAGTTCTTGAATATTATTGATGGGGTTGACATCATCTTTCTGGGAAATAGAATTACATCAATGTGTTATGAAATCTGCAACCCTTGTGCACACTACTAACCCTCGGTTCACGAAACATCTTCCACCTATAACTGCTGATCACGCAATAAAGTGAGATCGCTGAACCCGTTAGAATGTTTCAAGAATCATGGTGCGGCGCTGTTTTGGTTTTTGTATTCGTTATTCTTTTTTTATACTTGAGTTCGTGAAAGTAATAACAATCTGGTTGTATAAGATCTTTGAGACTACACCTTTATCGATGTATCTGACGGACTAGCTTCCTTTTGATTTTAATATGCGATCCATGTTAGGACCAAAACCAGAATATGTTTACGGGGATTCATATTAATTATTTTCTAATTATGATAAAGGATAGATATAGTTCAGTATAATTGTCTCTTAAATAATCGCATTGATAAAAATGTCAACTAGTTCTTTATTTTGTTGGAGAGATGAATACACTAAAGTGTAAGGAACAAGAATAATGTTTCCTGCATACAAATAGCTACACTATGTATAGGAAATCATAAAGATGTTTTCACAGATTTCTCAATGGATTGCATAACAACCTGTAAAATGCATGCATGCGATTTTACCATTGTCAAAAGTGCGAATTTTATTATTCTTATAAAAGTTGATAAAAATATATTACCTGAAAGGAATTTAAATGCTTACCATTTCAAAGAAAAATTAAGATAACTGTAAGATTAAGTATTTCTGAACCTTCCACGCTTCATGTTAATAATTAAAATGCTGAAGTATCCAAAATACGCTTTGAGAACCTATAGTTGCAAGTAGTACCATGGAGACCAAGCTTTTCTCGGCTTTTTTGTTAAATCAGGTTTTTTCGGAGAAAATATTTCGATACGAATCACATACAGATTACATATGAATATTTTTCAATCTTATCTACATCTGAACTGGTCATTTAAATAAAAAAAATCATGAATGCACTTAGTTTAATATGTTATTTGAATTGGTTAATAAAATTATTGCATTGTTGTTATTGGATATGAACCGAACGTATTCGGATACTATCATATAGCGCCATCTCAAAAAAATTTGAGGTACCAGTAGGTTATCATTCTATAGCAGCAATGCAAGTACCACAAAAATTTACGAGATGGCGCTATATGACATTGTCAGCCTAGCAGATAGAAAAAGGCTCTAATAGTTATAAAATATGTTGTTTTTGTGTAAAGTCGCATTTTTTCAGGAAAGACACCTATATAGATAATTTTAAAAAGCAAAACCTTATCTAAATATAAAATTTGATCTAAATCGTTAGAGCAGCTTCCTAGATACGCGAAATAAATTTATATATAGACAAGAATTGCTTGTTTAAAGTTATAATATTATAGTGTTGAGTTGATATTAGGTTTCGCTGAATCAGGTAGTACAAGTTGATAATAATACACAATGGCATCTGATACTTTTACTTGATATTTTTGTAACTGATACAACCAATAACGGTTCCTTTTCCCGTAGTTACTAAATTAAGTCTATGTACTATTAATTTTAATGATTGATATCTGTAATCAAATTGGTCATAACCTATAGCTTTGGTTGTTAATTCTAATTTCGTATAGTTTTTTATATCTTATTACAAAGCAAACACTTTTATAAAAAATAAGAATGATAACAAGAATTTTTCATTAATTATAGTGTCTTTAAGTATTTAATTAAACATTTATATTTAGATTTCAAAATGCAAATATTTTCTCTTAACGATTTAAAAAAATTTATACTTTATGTTCTGGAAATTCAGGTTCAGCCATTAATTTTTGTGATCAGTTTATTTTATTCATATTAATTCTGCTTGAATTACCTGTTTGTTTCGAATAAAAAAAATATGTTTAGTGCAAAATATATTTATTTATTCATAAGAAATCTCGCCAAACTCGTATTCTTAATAATCATTACTATAATAAGCCAAAAATGCTTTAGAAGTACCTTTTGTTTCATATAGTGCTAAGAAATAAATACATACAAGTCAAAAATAATTATAAAAATATAATGTACGCTAATAACATCGCCAAAGCCGAATGGTGGGCTATGGCTGACTGATACTTAATCGACTTGATACTTTGTATCAGATTGATGCATTATTGCTCTCCCACAAAGAAACGAGGTCGAAGATAATACTTATCGGTATCAGTCCAGTCCAAGAATTGATATAGAACATTTAATACTTTGGGTTTGTATCAGTTTTGTGTATTTGATACTTTTATGTACCTGATACAAATATCAAGTTGATACAGTATCAGGATTAAAGCAATATAACGAAAATGAAACAGGAAAAGGTGAATACAATTTCCTCTTTCTTATAACTTCATATAAATTAAAAAACACAGATGAAAATGAAATTTATATGCTTAGTTAGTTACTATCAAAACTATTGAATTTAATTTCTTGCAAAACCATTCAAACTATACAGTTGTAAATAAATACCGACTAGTACTAGTTGCAGATTACTCTTTTACAGAGTAAGCTAGTAGGTTATTAATTATTAGGTTTCCTGACTTCAGTTGGGACGTTATAGAATTTGAAAAGACAATTGATGGAAATGGGGGAGGGGATATTAGGTTAAAATAGAAAAGACTGATAAAATAAAGATTAAGAAACAATGATACAATAGGTTAATAAAAAAAATTCAGCAAAGGCCTTTTCTTAGTGCTTTTACTATTTCTCCTTCAAGTTGATTTATTGCCATTGGTCATATTAGATTTTGTATTATTCTACGCATAGTGCTGTGAAAGGTAATTCTTCAGAAGCTACTTTTTGCATAATAGTTCCATCTTTTTGCTTTTTGTTGACGAAATAGACTAAGTCTCACAATCGTCAAAAAATTTGATTCCATATTTTGATGAATCTCCACTTTTCAGACCTTTGAGTTCGGAGAACACAATTTTGGAGCTATGTCTGTCTGTCTGTGAACGATGAATTTGATGAGTGGTCTTTATACCAAATTTATAGATTTCTGTCAAATTTTGAATGCAATCCATGCGATTTATGATTATTAATATCTATTACATATCTATTAGTGTCTGCCATTACATCTTTTCCTTTTCCTCCTGGATATCCCCTGAAACCATTGTTCATACTCCTAGGGAATGCGTATACCACAGGTTGAGAAACGCTACTATAAAAGAATTCCGCAAATTAAATGATTACAAATTTTTTGGTTTAGTATGAGATTTTTTCCTTTTTTTTTTTTTTTTTTCTTCTTCTTCTTCTTCTTCTCATTCGGTCTGGTGTATAGATTATTTAAAGAAATCATGACCCTAATTGTAGCAAAAATTCAATATCAAAACGCAACAACGCATTTTTTTTTAGAAAGGGTGGGGTTTTTGTTGTTGTTTTCTTTGGAAACCTATCTTTATAATTCACTTGTAGAATTATGCATTTTTATTTGAAAAAAACTCAATTTTTAATACTGAGCAGAAATATTTTGCCTTCTATTTAAATAAAAAAAATTTTAAAATCCGAAATAATATTAAAAAATATTTTTAATTAAGAATAATTGCAAATATACATCAATAGAGGTCAAATTAATAAACAGGGCAAAAAGAATTCTGTAACACAATTTTAAAGGGAGGATGGAATATTTTATCATTTTTTATATTTGAAAATAAAACACGATTCATACAGATACTGTATTTTCTTTCACATGTGCTTCACATTAAACTTGGCCGGAAAGCTAATTTTCTATTTCGATCGCGGATTTTGTCTTTCGATTTATTTCTGTGTACTTGTTTTTCATTTCGATTACTGATTTTGTCTTTCGACTTGTCTTCCATATACTTGTTTTTCTTTTTTCAAAATCAGTCATCGAAGAATAAAATGTCTAGGTCGAAACTTTAGCAAAACAAATATAACTAAGCAACTGGATCCGGTTCCTTAATCGTGTCACTTAATTTCAACCTCTCCCGCATCTTATAATACTTAAAAAATTTAAAAAATCTTGTTTTCTTTCACGTCAAAAAAAAAATTAAAGAATATCTCACCGTAAGTAAAAGAAAAAGATTGATTTGCGTTTTTAACGCAATAGCGATAAATTTAATTAATTCATCTTTGAAATTTCAGATTTAAATTCAGTGTTGATTATGGTGTTAATTCTCTTAAAGAAGAAGTAATACAGTTGCAAGCGGTATAGTATTACAGTAGACGTTCAAACATATTGTAGACTTCAGGACTAACAAAGATGGAAGAGGCAACAAAAACTTTTGATTTATGTGTTGCGTGCGAACTTGAGCTGCCCAAATTCAAGTTTTGCGACTTGCCCATTTTTCTTCCAGTCAACTTCTGCTTTGCACGACTGGGTGAACCGGGCCTGCAGGCAGCCACCATAAGCATTCTGTTCGCGTTCATTTTCCTCTGAGTGCTGAAGCTTATGATTAAAATTTAGATACCTATACCTATAGATGCTCATAACCAGTGATGGATTTTTAATTGTTTTTTATTTTATTATTTATTTATTTCCTATTTCTCAAACCCCATCATGTCCAAAGGGTAAAAAGCTTGTCACTTGGCATTATCTTAATTTTTTTTTAAATTTTTGTAACCTTGAGAAAATTATTTTTTTTATTTGCTTATGCTCGGAATCTACGTTTGTGCACACTATTATTTAAATTCACAGTTAGTGTTTATAAATGTTATTATAACTATGTAAACATATTGAAGCAGATAGAAGCCTGACTAGTTATACTTAATAAAGTGTTGACATTATTCAAATATTTTATTATATATATATATATGTAATGATACCTCTAAATCTAAATTAAATCCTAATTAGTTTCCTAATTTTTAAAATTAATTTAACCCACATTAACTTAATTCTGAAATGTTCTGTAATTTCTTTATCCATTTCCACCTTTTTTATTTAATTAATGCTACGCCGAGCTATGTAAAAATGCTTAAATCAGCGGTTCTCACTCTCCGAGTGAAGGGATAAAAATCTGTCAAGCTACGCAAATTCTTTTAAAAGACACCTATAAATTCCCTTGCCTAAATTGACACGTGTAAAGAAATCCCTGTCAGAATCTCATAGTGTAAAAACCACAGAGAAAAATATTTCTATCTTTCTTTTTTTTTTTTTTTTTTTTTTTTTTTTTTTTTGCTCTAGTGTCGTGCTATAGATTGAAGTATCTCGTCGCTTCTTCCTTGTACATAAATTATGCCTCCCTAAATGGAATAAAAATTTAAAAATTCAAAGTATTTTCTCTCTCTTCGGCCACAAAACTGTTCAATAACAAATATTTAACATATATATAGTAGCTAGGTAAAAAAAAAAAAAAAAAAAAAATTGAAAGATTTGCTTCAGGCAGTTTCTAGCATACCAAGTCGAAAAATCGCTATTGCTCATAAGTTATTAAAAATCATCGGAATGAACGTTAAAGAATAAGAGTTGTAGTTCTTCGACTATATGAATTATCGATATATGCTTAGTATTCTACACTCGATATGTATCTATTGCAAGTGATAAAGCATATACCTGTCAGTATATTCGAGAAATTAAACTTTCTTCAGCAATAGGGAGTTCCCAATTAGTATGGCACTTACAGGATCATAGATAATGAAAAAAGATTGGATAAAAAAATTGTGAGGTAATATCTGCAACGTTTGACGACAGAATACTAATCAGTATTGATTACAGCATAATATAGTTGTTTGATTTCAGCATATGGTTCGCTTTCATATGAAGATCAAAATAAAAAGTCAGCTGACATTCAAAGCATCTGCCACACGAATTTTGAAATGATTTTGTTGTTTGTGCTTTGTAGTAGAGCATCCAGTGATCAAATATCACTTTTGCATAAATTTATTTAATTTTCTTTCTATTTTGTGAGTAAAGATGTTTTTTTAATAATCATAAAGATGAAACAGTGAATAAAGAACAAATTGCAAGAAATTCTATGAAACACAGAAAGAGGTATGCAAAGAAATAATTTATTTCACTGAAAGCTTAAGTGAAAAGTTATGAAGCACAGTTCTGAAAAAATGGATTCAAAATGCTTCATTCTAAAATTAAATATTTCCGATTGATCCTTATTGCATCGTTTTTGTTAATTGTTTTTTAAAAAATTTAATCGTTGGAGATAAAATCTTGTTGAAATCCTCTATCTCATGCTTTAATTAAGATCGAATCTTCTATTTAGCATCCTCATTAAGAAAATAGCGACGACAGAGGGATTGCAATATCGGACCAAACGTTCAATACCGAAATTCGGTATTTTTTAGATCTTAATACCGGGATACTGGTAGTAGAAATTTTAGAAAAAGAAAGAAAACACAAGTGCTTCTTACTTTTATTTGCCAGTTTTATTAGAGAGTGTAAATATGACACACACAAAAAATTTGTAACTTATAAATTATAACAGTATATAAAGAATCACAAAAAAAAAGCAAAGGGACATCTTATTTATTTAAATCACAAAAAAGTGGAAATATTACTATTCAATCTGTGGTACTATTACAAATTTTTGAAATGTCATCTTAAAAAAAACATAATGCATCAATTGTACTGTCATTAAGCCTGGAACGTAATTTTGTGCAAAAATTACCAGCTCTCGAAAACGCTCTTTCAGCATCTACGCTAGTTGATGGTACTGTTAGCAATGCGCGATATATTTTTTCGAAGTATTTACCTCTAAATCCCTCATCTTCAAATAAATCGATTTCTCGTCGGCTGGTTTTGGATATAGCTGATTTCTGCATTGTATTTTGGTTTGTTGAACATTTTTTTTATTTATCGCTAATTCTAATTTTTGTTCAAGAAACAATTCCATTTCACTCTCAACATTATTGCCATCATAATCTTCGATAACTGTACCGAATTCTTCTGAATGTGGATAGGTTTGTGTGTAGAAAGTTTTTAGAAAATTTACTATAAACTTGATCAGATTGGAATTGGATAATCTCTTTTCTTCTTTTTCATTTTTAAATTCATTATAATTATGTAAATACCGTAAGACATTTTCTATTTCGGTATGCCTTGCTTCTGTGCAATTTTCCAATGTCTTTTATAATTCTTCAGGTAGTAATGTGTGCTGTTCTTTCAGTGACTGCAACACGGAATTTATTGTTGTATTAGCTGTTAATAAAGCAGAATCTCTCCGACATCTCCCCCTTTCATCTTTCCTTTCCTCCTTTTATCTCAAATATCTCCTCCTTTATCTTTCCTTTCCTCCTTTTATCTCAAACATCTCTTCCTTTCATCTTTCCTTTCCTCCTTTTATCTCAAACATCTCCTCCTTTCATCTTTCCTTTCCTCCTTTTATCTCAAACATCTCCTCCTTTCATCTTTCCTCTCATCCCTATTTTGTCGAATTAAACCTATGCTAACGCATTTTACAATCCGTTGTCAAACAGCATTTTATCACTTCTCTTGATTGTACGATGCAACTTTGTATTCACAGTTTAATTAATTTCGCCCGTTAGGGAGACATAAAAACAAAAACGTATACTATTTTGCTATGTTGGCGATTCCTGAACAAAATAGTGGAGACAATTTAAAAAATTTCTAGTAAATACCGAAGAAACGGTATTTAAATTTGTGAATACCGATATTACAAAAATGTACAAATGGCTCAAAATACCGGTATTCGGTATACCGGTATTGCAATCCCTAGCCACAACAAAATGGTGCTTACTTTTTTTCTGTTCAAACCGGGACTGTTCAAATTCTATCCAGAACCGTTTTGTGCAGAAAATTGTGTTATCCAATTCTTTTTACCCTCTCCTAGAATTTGACCTCCATTGACCGTACTTGTAATTATGTCTTTTTGACCCCCTGATAAGAGGATGCTTTTTAAAGATGTAATCATCTTTAAACTCTACTTCATTTATTCTTGTATGTAATCTATGCAATATAATCATTACTCAACAGAACTTCAAAAAAAATGAATAGCATTCCTGCTTTAGTAGTTTTATTAATTTTTTTTAGTTATTTAACTGGGGAAAAAAAAGATCATTAATTTTGGGTTTTTGAAAGCCAATCAAGCAAACAAAGCTTCACCTTAGCTTAAATGGATTCACATTTTCCTAAATAGAGTCGGTGATTCCGTAATTGCAAATCTAGTTTCACCGCATGAACGCCCTCTTTTTTTTTTTTTTTTTTTTTTCTGCCGACATGCGTAGGTGTGAAGACTATTATTCGGTAATTAAGATCTCATTAATCAACTACCCTGTCTTTCTTTCACCCACTGATTTCTAAATTTACCTAAAGTAGGCTTAACGGCTCTTCAGGAAAAGCGCAAAAATGCATTTTTTTTTTTTTTTTTTTTATGATTCGTGCAAAGCGTATAAATAACCCGACACGAAATTTGCAGGCGCAACCCATGAAAAATGAAAAATGCCATTATGAAATGGTCTAAGATGAGAAAAAAAAAATGAGAAGAAACGTGTTAAGAAATTTTTCGAAAGTAGATTTATCTTTAATGATACGATGAAAATTATGCAGAATATTTCAAGGTTAAAATCTGTTAGTATGTTTATTTCTTATCGCGATTCTGAATACTAATAATTCTTTTTCATTCCTCAGTACCTCGTCAAGTATCATAACTTTTATTTTGAGTGGATTACTGTTAAAATTTCATTGGCTTATTTACTTATTTCGAACCAAAGTCTTTTTCTTTCGTGCATTCATAAATTAAGGATTCGTCAGAGCGATTGCAAAAGAACTCAAAAGGAAAAGTTAATTTTAATTTATCAGAAAAACATGCTTATTTCCTGATTTTAAATCCAGTCTTTAGCATATTCCATCAGCTTATCGCTCATTCCTTTCCCGTAGTTTGTTTGTTGGCTCTCTAATTCTCTACAGACAATTTTATTTTTCTTCAATCTTTTTCGAATATTAGTATTAGAGAAATGCTATGTGTTTCTGTCAAGAGAACCGAAACAAGAATAGGCTGAAGAATCTATCTAAAAAGCAAAATCCACACCAAAAAATTTTTTTAGTTTTTGTGCAAACTATTACCAGTCAAAATCTAACAGTGGTCTAACTCGCAAACTGCAGCACTTATAATTCACATTCATTGAAGGGCCGCGGTGGCCTAGTGGTAAAATCTCGAGATCAGGGCCCCAAGTCGCGATCTTAGATCAGAACTGGTTCAAGGTCAATCTGAAGTCGTAGGCCAAATGTTCTCCCACTGATGTGGAGCAGAAGTTTGGAGAGGAGGGTGCCAGCTCAGGTGTCGTCCTCGTTTTCTGACCAGGGCTCTAATTCCATAATTAGAACCTCGGTTCCGAAATCATTCTAATGTTGCTTTCAAATGGGATGTTAATATGACTAAATTAAGCCCTCATTCATTAAAAGCAACCATTCATTCCACTAATATGGCTTGCTATCGCGCTGAAACTGTATGTGAATGTGGAAACCAGACACAATTGGAGGGTCTCGGATGGCTCACCGAATATTCAACCTTTCTCATATTCCATCTCGCCATTCCATTTTGAGTGTGCACTGCGGGTACTTAAACGTTGAAATACGGTGTGAAGTAAATACGTGTGGGAGGGGAATTAGGGTAGCTTGATTCTCTCTAAAATACGAAATCGGGGAGACTGACACGGCAAGTTCATCAGTGCCCCTACTAAATAGAAGGATTTAAAAAATTGAGAGATGTGGAGTAACATGGCGTGTGTTGGCGTGGAGTGGTCTTGAATTTCTGACCAAAGAAAAAGCACCTTTTAGTTCAGGCTTAATAGGAGCTCACTGAGTAAAGAATTTTGTTTCCATTTCAATTTTTTAAGCAATTTTCTAGATTTTAAAAGACGGGTTCATTCCGCAATACGAAACTAATAAAAATGCATGCAGTTCAAATTCATGAACAAGCCTAAGCCTCTACAAATATCTTTTTTAATCTTCCAATACTATATCCCTTTATTTATACGAATTGGAAATCAGAATTATTTCTACTGGTTAGTGTGCTTACTGTTTATATAGTTATAGTCTGTGGAGAATTACCAATTAGACAGACGCTAGGAGTGCTCGGCTGAGAGGAAACCACAAGCACCTCGCTTTAAATCTTTATTTTCCTATTTGACAAATAAATTCGTAAGATCGCATGAGTCATAGCATATTAAATAATATTAACACTTTAACAAGTAAAATAATTAAAGTCTCCATATGTTTCATCAAATGTTCTTAGATATTAGAATATTTATAAAACAGAGCATCTGTTTCCATAATGTTGTGAATAAACGTGGAGTCATAACAAGTAAATTAAAAGAAATGCAAATTCTCGATGTTAATAAAATGAAAAATATATTACACTAATATAAGTCATTAGAACGTTAAAAATGTATTGAGGTATGAAAGTTAAGTTGACCATCTTACTAAAAGAGGGACCTGATAATGTGCGTTGTCTAGAGCCATGAAATACTTAAATCCACCCTTGGTTATAGCGGTGCATATAAATAACAGTTCACATCGTTTTGAAAATATGGGGACTTACTTGTAAGCTTTGCATATAAATACTTATTTTACAAAAATCGAAAGTTACAGGGTAAATTTAATTAAACTATCTGATCTTATTAAAATAGTATTTATTAGTTTGCTGACGTGGAAAATAAATGTTTTGAACTTCCCTGTTTCGAAAACCTTTGAATATTAAATCATTATTTGCAATTGATGCTATTAAAATATACTTGAATTTCTGAATAAATTAATACTACAAGTGGGTTGATTATTTATATTTTACCAGTAGCCAATATAATTTCTCAGATACAAAAAGACTTTTATACCAAATAAATGGAACATTTTGTTGAAAATTAATACACCTTTTCTCTGTAAATAGTTTGTAACTTCTGAAGAATGATACTGTATAGATTTGAAAAAGTCTTTTATAGTGTTTATGTAAAGAAATTAGTGATATACTGTTAAATAATATTAAATAGCATGTTTTATAATGAATTGTGCAAAAGCAATTTTTGAATTTTTATTTAGTTTAATATTTGTTAAAATGGAATTTTGCAATCAACATTTCACTCGCTTGCTCATGTATTAGAATTTTCAAATTTTGTACACTTGGGTGTTCTCGATGACAATATTCGACTTTAATATTTCAGGCTTTAATTACAAGTTTATTGATTAATTTATTTAAATTTTGATTTCGTATTAGTTGCGGAACTTGGGAGTGAATTTAAGTAAAATGAATTCTAAGATTCTGTAATATTTATAATCATTGCATTATAAATTAAAAATTAGAAAACAATTTAAATAAAACGTTTCTACATTTTAGTGTTCTGATAAAAGTATGCCGTTTTTTACTGTTCTTGCATGTTTCTTTGCTTTTAATCCTTCAGCCGCGTATCCCGCAATTTCCACGGGTTGTCAATCAGTCCATTTTCTGTTGCATTCTACGTTTTTAACAGTTTAAAGTGTTTATTTTACGATTATAGTATTTTATTATATTAATATCATGTAACATATAGTATCAATTCACTTTCTTTGAAAAATATTTGAACTTATTTGCAAACATCGCATCTAAATAGTGATTTTAAAGAATTACGTAGCCAGAGGGTTAATGTATTATGAAAGAAATAGTTGGATGTTCTAAACTTCTTGCGGGGAAGGAAGGGGAATATTAGGGAAAATTTAAAATATATAATTAATTGAATAAAATTAAAAATTCCAGAACCATAAGATACTTAATTATCAAACGTTTTTTAAAAAGCGGGAAGAGATAAAAAAAAAACATAAATGTTATATTTTTTATTATTTTTACATTTTTCCTTCAAGCTGTTTTATCCACTTTGTTCTAGAAAAAAATGACCTTATTCTATGTTTAGTGAAAGTTAAGGAAGAGAATTCTTCAAAAGCTTTTCGAAAAAAAAAAATCCCAGACTACCTTTTTCTTAATAAACACTTGAGAAGTGAATTTATATTCGATATATTTTTTCAATCCGTTGCAAGAGACAAAATTCACGATTGCTCTTAATAATACAAACCATTTAATTGCCAAAGTACAGCTAAAGCTGCGAAAATTCATTTAACTTTTTTAACGATTAAATTTAATGAATATATATATATTTTTTTAAATTTCAGCTAATAAGTGAAATTTGGAATAGTCTAAAATGTTTAACATTTGGTGGCGGTGTAAGTATAGTGGTCTACTGTAATGAGTTTCATTTTTCTTTTAAAAATTGTTTACATTGAAATGGTATGTTTTTCTTTGCTCTATATTTGATCTTATTCTTAATGATAATTTTTGGCTTTATTGTTTGATAATTTTTTTGTGGTTTGATTTGATTCTATTTTGCTGTGTTTTTACTGGGTTGAAATTTTGAAATAATTTTGTGTTTGTGTTGTGTATTTTGTTTATTGTCTGGTTTTAATGTCTTTGCTTTGTGTACATTGACTCAAAAAATAGCAAAATTGCTGACATTTTCGGGTCACGAGGGGTCAATACTTAGTCGAAAGTCAACTCCCTCACAGAAAAAGTTCTTGGTTTGAATCCATGCTTGAAGATGACCCTTGATAAAGTCTTCAGGCCGGTTTCATTTTCTTACAATTTAAACTTTATATTTCGCTAATTTGATTAATTTCATGGTATTTTAAATGTAGCAGCATTAGGGCACTCTAAACACAATGTTTTTTCCTTTTAAAGTTTTCTTTAAAACTTTAAAAAGATTTACTTTCTAGCATGATTTCATAAATATTGCTTCGTTTTTTGTTTTTAGTTTCTAAAATATTTAACATTTGTGACAAAACCGTGACTGTCAGTCTAATCCAGGACATCTCACCCTTGATTAGTCGGATCATCCATTTTCTCTTGATCTATGAATTTCGAGTTTTATGTAAAAATCAAAATTACTGTCCATTTTTCTAAAAATAAATGAAAAGGTTAATATTTTTAAAACACACTTTATATTAATTTATTTTTTTACTTTAGTTATTTATAAATATTTTGAAATCGAAATCACGTTTCCTCAAATTCTCTAGCAATTGGCGCTACGAGTATAGAATCTGAATATAAGTAAAGTAATCAATTAAAAGATAGCTAATTTCTGGAAATATTAAAGTTGTATATTTCCGTTGAAAATACATGAATGTACAAAATTCAAAAAATTAATCCAACAGAAAAATCAAAATCATATTAAAAAAGTATAAAATCAAATATAAAATTCCATCTTTTGAACATGAATCAAGTTAAATAAAAGTGTATAATAATCGAAGAAAAGCATTAAAGTGTTTAGAAATATCCCACGACAGGAAAATGACCCATAACAAGATATTGACGATCATTTATTATTTCAGCATCTCTATGATTATAGTCTATATCACTATCTTTAAGAAACAAGCATAGACCTATGTAATAAATGAAGTAACAAATCGTTTTTCAATGAAACCGAATCGAAAGAAGCTATGTTATAATCCCTACCCAACTCACTTGTAGACGAATTAAAGAAACTCCTTATGACATTTAAACAAACTCATAATGAATGAATATTTGCTCAGGTTGTAAATATGATTGCTCTGATAGACCTAAAATTGCTGAATCGAGAGTAATTTGGTTTAATAGAGCGACAACTAAAGATAGCCCACAGATGTTTTCTTTGTTTACTTTTCTACTGTATTTTTTTCCCTCTCTCTCTCTCTTGTTGCCTTGCTTGATGAAGGGGGGAAAACAGATTTTTCCCCCCACATCTTTTACGACTTGCGAAAAATATATCATCCTACCATTAACCTTTCACTCCTTCATTTGATCTTAACCGGTAGATTCTAAACACATACGATTTTTTTTTATCTTGTACTTTAAATGGGTAAGGTAAAGCATGGGATATTCTTAAGCTACGATCAGTAAATTTGAGACCTGTTTAGCTTGTTAGGCATTATGAATATTTTAAAGTTCTATTTATATCTTAAAAATAGAAGTGTGTTTATCGTGAAGCAGGATTTTTGGTGCAATCTACGAGGGAAATTCATTACGTTTTGATTTGTTGCGCATTTGTTAAACTTTGTTGCTAATTTTTGATTAATTAAAAAGTCTGTTAGGATATTGAGTGTAATAAGTATCTTTGTACTAATAATAATATTTTGCAGTAGTAGCAACCTTTTGAAGTAATTCGTATTTTTGTAATAGTATTAACCCTTTGTAGTAGTTCGTATTTTTGTAGTAGTAATAATCTCTTGTAGTAGTTCGTATTTTTGTAGTAGTAATAATCTCTTGTAGTAGTTCGTATTTTTGTAGTA
>JAPMOR010033400.1:729444-745008 GCA_026543865.1 Argiope aurantia
TTTTGTAGTAGTAATAATCTCTTGTAGTAGTTCGTATTTTTGTAGTACACCACGTAAAAAAAAGTAGAAGGACACTGTTCTTTTGTCAATTAATATCTCTTATTTTCTCCTAACTACCAGATATTTATGCAGATTTAGTTTAATGACCCTTATTTTCATTTTAGGCAAAAATTAAACATCTACCACTAATATTATTAAGAAAATTAGTCTATATAATTTCCGATGCTTAAAAAAAGTAGAAGGACACTTGCTAATATATTTAATTTAGTGAGTTGTTCTTTATTTAAATAGTGATTTTGTACTTTGTTTATCCTTTTCTGTCAAAAAAATTTAATTTGTTTAAAAGTTACGTTGTTTCTCCGTTCTCAGAAATGCCTAAAGGAATACCTTTGAACGATTTGCAAAAAGGGCAAATTAACGCATATCAAAATGATGGTAAAGGTGTCAGAGAGATTGCTCGATAGTTGCAGGTGAGCCCCAATACAGTTTAAAACTTTATCAGAAATCCTTATAAAAATGGAAATAAAAAGAAGACTGGTAGTCCGAAGAAGTTAACACCACGTGATGAAAGAAAACTTTCTCGTGTGCTGAAGAAGAACAAAGGAAGTGTTTCAAAGGCAAGAAATCAAGCAGGACTTAATCATGTGACGAAACAAACAGTTTACAACTGTATTAAAAGATCTAAAAAATTCATTTTCAAAAAACGAAAACATCATCCTAAGTGGAAACAAGCTCACATTGATAACCGTTTAGCGTGGGCTAAGGAGCACATATCCTGGACTACAGAATGGACTTCTGTGATATTTTCCGATGAAATGAAATTTAACTTAGACAGTCCAGACGGATATCAGCACTACTGGCATTGTCTGGGGACTGAAGGCGAATACTATTCAACAGGACAAATGGGAGGAGGGAATTTAAAGGTTTGGTTGGCTGTTGGATACGGAGGAAGGACAAGTCTGGTTTTCTTAAATGGTAGGCAAAAACATACGGACTACATTCAAGTGCTGAATTCCGAGCTTCTTCCTTATGCCTCTGACATGGGGAGTGAAGAGTGGAAGTTTCAGCAAGACGGAGCTTCCATTCACACCGCGACTGGAGTCAAAAATTGGTACCTAACAAATAATGTGGATGTTTTACCATGGCCAGCCAAAAGTCCTGACCTTAATATAGTGGAAAACATCTGGGCAATGCTAGTTCGTCGAGTTTATGCTGATGGAAGGCAATTTGATTCGCAAACTCAGCTTCGAGAAGCATTGAATGACTCGTGGGACAATTTTTGTCAAACTGAAATTCAAACTCTATACAATTCACTTCCAAACAGAATATTTGAAGTTATAAAGGCCAATGGGAAGACCATTCCTTATTAAAGTCACAATTTTTTCATTCATTATAATGCTATCCTTCTACTTTTTTTTACAAAGATTCAAAAAAGAGAAACTATTTTTGTTGCCATTAATATTTTATGTTTGAACATCATAATTCTGATGTTAAAATTGTATTTTTGAAATACTTGTTAAATGCTTCTAATAAAAATTTTTAGTAAAAATAAAATATTTTTCGGTTATTGTTACAAAATCAAGTGTCCTTCTACTTTTTTTACGCAGTGTAGTAGTAATCTCTTGTAGTAGTTCGTATTTTTGAAGAAGTAATAACCTTTTGTAGTAGTCCGTAATTTTGTAGTAGTAATGAATCTTTTTAGTTTTACTGTTTTCATTTAAATATTTGTCTGTTATTTTTAATAGAGCCATCAAGAAATAATCTTTACATGATACTTTCATAAAAATGTAAGAACTTATTACTTTTTTTTTTGCCTTACACAATAATAGTCATAGTCGGTAATAGTCATTTGGCAGAATTGAAAGCACAATGCAGAATGTTGAAATTTATCGCGCAATCAACCGCATCGATCCATTCAATCAAGCGAAAAAAGCTAAGCTAAGTAAAAAAGGGATTTTCAAGAATCCTTTTACGTTTTTTTAATCGTTTTTCATTCATTATTTTTTTTCTGAATATAAACTATTTTTGCATTTTTCATATACATTTATTTTATCTATCATATTTTCATATAAATACATATTTATTAATTTTTACTTTTACATGACAGAGTGTGGCACAAATGTTGCTTTAAAAGTAATTCAAAATCTAATTATGGATTAACTGCTCATTAAAGTCATTCAGGGGCTGAATTTTGAAAGGTGGTCTGGTCCAAGGCTAAAGCGCTTTTCTCTTGGTTTCATGGAAGTAACCTGATCCGTTCCGGCTTTTATTCTAATCCTTTTGTGAGAACAAAGCATTAAAATAAAAGATATAAAAATTACTGTGAAAGGCTTGGATGCAGACGAGAAAATTTCTGAAAACTGTTGTTCTAAAAATCTATCATTTTTTTTAAAAAATTCTTTTTAATGTCAACTTTTTCGCTTAATCGTTTTGCTACATTTATTTATTAATTTTTCCTAGAATAAATGTTAAAAAATTATGTTTAACTTTCCATATCCTCATTATCTAAAACATGCATATTGTTTTCCAGTTTCAACCATATGTAATTTGTTCTATATAAAAGTTTAAAAGCATTGTTTGACCTTTAATCTTTTGCACACATATCTATATTAGCAATATAAGACAAGAATATTTTAATTATAATAGATATTTATAAATCCCCCTTTCCGTTACTAAAACTTGTATTTTCTTATATCCAGTTAATGTATATTGTTATTGGATATCGGTATTTGAAAAGAAATTCTGACATCATTTCATCCTTTCCTCCAGAATGTAATTATAGTCATACCAAAAACATTTTTCTGTTGTTTTCTATTCTATTTTATTGTTCCATTACTCGAGTGAACATGTCAAAATATGTTACAGTATGTCGTGTTTTGAATTGAGGAGGAACACGTTGCGCGATTTGACAGCACGAGCCTGCTCAACATATTTTAGTACTATTCTAAGAAATTAAGATACGAAACTGGGGTTACTATATGAAATAAACCAACAGAAGTTATCTCCCCGAAATTTTCTAAAACACTTCTTAAAAAAATGTATTATCTCCCTCTCCCCAGCATACAAGTTATGGACCTTGGGCACAGCCATGAACGCCACGAGTCGTCAAATTTTTATTTACACTGTCTCAGAACATGAGCGTTTTGTACTTCGTATAATTGCGAAGAAAACTGGGTGTACATTTTGTGACTTGTTTTCGACCGATTGAAAGCAAATTTTGTCACTGAGCTAAAATTTTAGAAACAAGATCACATTCCAAATTCCATTTATCTAAGTTGTGTTTTTGAAGTATGTTTACATGCATGAAAATGTAGAAATGTACAAACGGTTCATTTCATGACATATTTGTTTCAAAATTTGATCAAATCTATAATTTAAATACTAAAACTGTGAATCAAATTTGTTTCACCTGGCTGCTTGTATTTCGTAGGTAAGACATTCACTTGTACTTTGGCATACAGGCAAACAAACTTTCTGCGTACGAATTTCGTTCAAAATTTGATAAACATTTACATATTTGGTATAAAGACCAAATACCAAATTTCATCTGTCTATCTCAAGACATTTTTGAGTTGTTGTGTTCATAGCCAGACATAATTTTAAAAAATGTATTTTTTCGACTCGGGAATGTCTTAAACAAGGAGATTTATCACAATCTCGAGGTCAAAATTTTTGACGACTGAATTATTGTCTCTTTGTCCGTAAATAAGAGAAAGAAAAAGGGCGATTGTATTCAATGTATAGTAAAATCCAGCAGCTTTTCTTAAATTAAGTCAAATTAATACTCTTAAAAATTAATATGAACATTCAGTTTAAAGTTTTAAAAAACATGGTCAATTCTGAAGGTTTTATTTCAAAATCAAGGAGAAAAATTCCGGAATAATTTCCCTGGCTGGTACAAAGAATCTAAAATCAAGACAGTCCTGACTAGTTGTATGTCTAACCACTTCACCAATGGCACCACTGATAGCCGATATATCATTAAATTCCAATATATCAATAGTAGAGTGTAGTAATATTAAAAAAATAACTAGTATGGATATCACTTAAAAAAATAGGGTAACTATATTGTATGCATTAGTAAAAATGAGGAAGTAAAATTCATTTGGTACTTTTTAAAATTAAAATCAAATAAAAATAAATTATATTGTATGCATAGTAAAAATGAGGAAGTAAAATTCATTTTGGACTTTTTAAAATTAAAATCAAATCAAAATGAGGTAACTCTATTGAATGCATAGTAAAAAAGTGAAAGTAAAATTCATTTTGGACTTTTTAAAATTAAAATCAAATAAATCTTTTAAAATAAGAAATATGAGCAATTCAGTTTAAATAAAAAAAAGTAACAATTCAACGCATTATTTATATTCCGAGACATTTATCCAATCTTGAACAAAAAATTAAAATCGGGGATGCCAATTATTATCCAGGACCTCTAGTCGCATGATAACCAGCCTTAACAGAATTGTCGAATAGTGAGGATTCTTTTTTGTGTGTGCAAGTACGATAGATTCTCAATAAGAAACTAAAACGCTGCCAGATATGCAGGATAAAAGAAAGTACAGGAAGATAGTGGAGGTTCATAAAAAAATGTATTTTAACAGAAAAACCTATTTCTTCTCTCAGAAAATTATTCTATATTTAATTAATATTATAAAATATGATTAAAAATCTGAACAGTTTCTTATTATTTACGCTGCGCCATGGTCACTTATATGCATGCTTAGATTTATATTCCTTTAACGCTCCGCACAATGAAAACAACAGTCTACAAGAGATTGAATAAAGCAGTGGCAGATTTCTGAGAGTCTACTGTAATTGTTTTTAGTCAGTTTTTATCAAAGTATAGCTGATCCAATACAACGGCGGAGACCGCTATGGTCTGGTGGTAAGGTTTCGGCTTCGGAATCGGAGAGATTCAGGTTCGACACCCGATTCCCTCGAAGATCCGTCGTGTAAGCGGGTCTGGTGCAAGTTAAATCCGTTGGTGCCAAACGTTCTCCCTCTGGTGTGGAGTGGAAGTTTGGAGGGGGAGATGCGTCCTCGTCATCTGACCGCTCTTCAAAATTACGAGGTCTGTCCCAAAATAACCCTAGTGTTACCTTAAAACGGGGCATTAATATAACTGAACTGATGCAATGGCAGATTTTCGACTAGGCAGCTACCTAGGGCTGCAAGCAGGTCGATTATAGCAAAATAGATTGGATAAAACTGTAGCAGATTAGAGAGAGTTTATTGTAATTATTATCAGTCAGATTTAAATAAAGTATAGTTCATCTGATGCAATGGCGTATTTCCGATTAGGCAGAATAGGCAGCTGTCAGGTCGATTAACAAACTTTATTTTCCTGATTTCCATATAAATGTATGTAAAAATACAATTTCTATGAATTATAAGATATTAAAATAATGTTATCACTTTATCAAGTATAATTGATTCGATTCCTATATGCTTTAGTTTATGTTCACTTACAATATTTAGAGGCACTGATGATTTTCTTCAATACTGTTGTGTACAAATGTGGATGCTGGTAGTTTGGAATCGTAATATATATAAAAACAAATATCTATTCAGGCAGTTTATAATATAAAAAAGGTAATGCAAAATAAATCATTAGCATGTTAAAAATGTTTTGAAGTGTTAAATGCCTCCAACAATTTATTAACCCATTGGCTGCGTAATTCTTTAAAATCACTATTTAGATGCGATGTTTGCAAATAAGTTCAAATATTTTTCAAACAAAGTGAACTGATACTATATGTTACACGATAATAACATAATATAATAAAAATCTGTAATCGTAAAAATAAGCACTCTAAAATGCGAAAAACGCGGGATGCAACAAAAAATGGACTGATTGCCAACCCTCAGAAATCACGGGATATGCAACTGAAGGGTTAAAACAAGAGCCACTTCCTAGGACAGCAAAATAACGAAATCCACGACTGATGTCTTGGAAAAACTGGGACAGCCCCAAAATTTGTCTGTTTTCCTCAGACAAAAAAAAAAAAATGTGCCGCATTTTACTTATAGTTCATTCTAAAAGGACTAATTATATTTCATTATTAAATTAATTAATTAAAATAGTTTGCTCTAAATAAATATAAAGTAAAGTTGAATTCTACTTTCTACCTTTTACTCTGGACTACATGTACTGGATAAACTGGAACAGTTACAATTGCCGATTCTTTTTCTTTTCTCGAAAAATAGTCCTGAATTGAAATAGTGTCCTTTGTTTGAATTCAATTTCCTGAAAAATCCCAAATTATACCTATTAGCTATTTCCTGAAAGAAGGGAACTTTACAAGGATATAGATGAGAGGTCGCGGAATAAGTAAATGGGTTCTCGCTTCTTCATGATATATAATAAAATTTACCGTCGAGTCACCTCCATTCCGATGAAAGGACGTATTTCCTGCAGAATGGATTGGGCCACAGACAATTAAGGCTCTTATGACACCATGCTTAGCTCCTGTTTGATGTAGTGACGACATTTATATTAAATTTGAGATGGAGGGAATACTCTTTATGGTTACACCTATTTGTTAATAGTTCCAGTTAAAAAAAATATTAACTTGATTTAACGTGTAAAAAAGTTAGCTTCTGGAGAATTTTCCTCTCGAACTTTTATTTTACGTAAGATCAAATTTTCTTAATGTGACTAATATAGTTAAGGGAAACGGAAAGAAAAATATCGGAAGTAAAAGTAAAATACAGAATGGCTATAAAATATTTTTTTTCCTGTTTAAAGGTATCTGCAACGAGTTAACAGAATGAAATCAATTTTACATACAAACTGTGGAAGGTGTAGGGTGAAAAATTCAGTAACAAAAGAAAAATATATATTATTAACAGGGAAGGTCATGTTTCGCATGGTTCAGGAAGTTCTAATTTTAATTAATAAAGAATTATTCCCTTTTATTTTCATACTACACATGTCATTTATTACTTTATTAGCATATTTATTTCTGAAACAATGATGAATTTTCCTAATCATTATATGCATGTTCAGCATAATTTTTTACCTTTTTTCAGTTAAGATTGCACCAAAATTTTTCCTGCAGCAACTTTTAGAACTTTTTTTTTTTCCTGTTCATTTTCTCCATTTCAGTCTGCATATGAAACCCGATTTTGTACCGTTCATTAGTTTTGAATAAAAATGCCCCCAAGCAGGGGAAGTTATTTTATGGGCGATCGTATAATTTATTTTTGCTTTTTAGATCCTTTGTTTGTTTTTTATGTTCTTTTAGAAATTTTTATAATTAACTATTTCACTGTTAATTATATATATACTTAAATATTTTAATGACTGACTTTTTTCATTTTTTAAAATCGGTGAGGATTTTATTCAAGACCATTTCTGCTTACCAACACGGAAGGTTTTCTAGGTCCCTAGAGCATCCCAGATTCAATTCTAGAAGTGAAATTTAAATCTCAAAACTAATGATTAGGGCTGTGCCATTTTCCGATGTATAAAAAAAAAATCGATTTTTCGATGCCAGTTTCCGAAAAATATCGAATCATGATCATGAATAATAGTTCGCGATAAATCGCGATACAATAAATCGATCTTCACAATTAAATTTCGATTTCGTTTTTGTTGCCGTTTAATGTTTATTTATGTTGCTCTTCATTCTTATTGAGCTTCATAGAGAATTTTTGTTAATATTTCTATAAATACTGTCATATTCTAATATATAAAAATACTTGTTTTAAACGCAATGTTATAAATTATAGCATACAGACATTTCTTCGGCATTGACACGCTTTATTAAAGGGGTTTTAACAAAATTATTTTCTAATTATTTTTATTCAAAAGAAAACAAATGTTTTTATTATATAAATTGAAACTTCCCTTTATTTGGCGTCATTCTAATCAGTCAATATGTTAAGAGATACCATTTATAACTTATAATAGCTATAAATAAATAATGATATCACGATATATCGAAAAATATCGATATATGCTGGATGATACATCGCGATGATGAAGTTCCGTCTTCTCCCAGCCCTACTAATGACTACTACTAACTAATGACTTTAATGACTACTTCTAGATATTGTTAACTATACACTAGAGAGCTTTTTTAGTTGCTCTATTTATAAAAAAAGAGGAGGGAAACTGAACACTCATTATCTCGACCTTCAATACAGAGCTTGCTTTGAAGCGTTTGTTCCCTTGGGGTTTGCTCTGATAAGAATTCACTTTCTCTTCCAGAAACACAAGATGTAACCTTGTCATGTGTAAATATTTTGGTCATTAGGGAAAGTATACTCGAAACTTTTCTGACTTTTTTCCCCGACTCGGCATGTTATGACATGCAAGTGCACGCATTAATTAACATGATTTCTGTCGAGGCCAAACAATAGGCGTGGTTCAGTTCAGATACTGCGTTTTTCAAAATTATGCTATTGAAAAATCGAGGTAACTTGAAAGTATATAGTTTGCAGTCTTATGAGTGTACAATACTAAAAAAGAAATGTGCATGATTGATTGTCTGAAAAATTATATGCTAACATAATTCTTTTGGTTTCTGTGAAGTGTTGAAGAAATTGAATCTTTAGAAAAAGTTCATTGATAAAAATATAGTAAATACTTTTTCAATTGATTTCAAAATTCATTCAATTAACCCGTTAACGCCCAGCGTCCTTTTTATAAGACAGTTGCATTTTATTTCCGTGGCTAAATCGAAAGTATTCATTTTTTCCCGCCTAATTAGTCAAAATATATATTCTTAAATTCCTAATTAATTTTTAGCTGATGTATTACCTATTTGCCAGATTTTGAAGTCGGAGATTCGTTATTTTGAATTTATTTTTTTTTCCTTTGGTTTATTTCCAAACTTTATTTCTCTATCCTATGCATACATGTAAGCCACTGCATAACCTTGATTAATCGCTATTATAAACCATTTTCTGAAAATAGTGGTGAAACTAACGACACTGGGATACAACCTGGTTGCCTAAAAGGAGAGAGAATGTAAGGAAGACAAAAATAAAAAGAAAGTTTTTTTTATATCTGGCACTGTGTGTTTTTTTATTGTTAGAATGCAGATACATAAATCTAAATATTTTAGATTTAGGAATACATTCAAAATGATTTAAAAATTAATTTTGAATTTAATCTTTAATTCAAATGAATTAATTAAAAGTTTTCAAATTAATTAATTAGAAGTTTTAAAAAATTTCTTCGCTACAAATCTTCTACGCTTCAAGTCAAAATTGTAAGAAAAATTTTTCATCAACTAATTATTAAATTATTCAAAATCAATTGAAAAGTGGCGAAATATGTTTTAAATATGAATCATTGATCAGTGCAGAATTAATAAATAATATAAAACATTAAAAATATTAATGTTTTTTAAGCCAAAGCACCCAAATTATAGATCTGTATCATATTTTGGAAGAAATTCAATGGGGACTGTTGTCTATCAGCCTGCGCAATATATGAAGATGATAACTCAAAATGCCAAATAGATTAAGTTTGGTATATAGCTTTATCAGCAGAATTGTACTGTACCACATTTTGGACCAAATCCATTGAAAGATTCATGTACTTGTAGGCCTGTCTATTCCTGTGTACGCAAATTCCTGCGTTTATCAACCAAAAAACGCAACAAGGTTGATAAATGAAATATAGTGTGAAGTTCCTTCACCAAGATTACACGTCCGTCACAAAATTTGGATCCAATAGCTGAAAAGGAATAAATGCCCCAAAAAATAATCGCTTTTTTTTTCACTATACTTCTATAGAAGATATTGTTCACTTTACTATCACTATACTTTTTTCACTATATTACTATACTAAAGAATTATAAAACGTTTCGTATTATAAAAGAATACTAAAAAGACTAAGGGGGCGCATTCTCCATGGCTTACTTAATGTTTTCAACCAAATGAATTCTTTATAAATAATAGATAATAAAAAATATATTAATCAATTAGAAATTAATTATCTTTATAATAACAAAAAGAATTTTTTATAAATAATAGATTTTTAAATTCAATCAACGGAAACGATTCGACCCCACATGACATACGTATTAATACATGTCGCATTAATACAATTTTAGAACTGTTTGCGCATCCTGTTGGATCGAGTAGGAGATGACAACATATCATACCATAATAACACGCCGTTAGGCAAAGTGACGTCAAATTCACCCACGAGTCGTATGATTATGACGTCATGTAAAAGGAGTTTATTGCATTTTCTGAAATTTATTTATTAAAAAGTTTCAGCAACTTTATGTAATAAAAATCAGAGACAGCTCACAAGTAAATATTTTGAGTGTATACTAAAGGGATTTAGTAAAAATGAATACCATGACAAATGGCCTGTTTTTTTAGCGATTAATTCTGAACAGCGGCTACAACAAAAAATCTAGTTACAACGAAAATATTTTTCTTTTTAGACAAAAGCGTTGCGTTTATTTCAAAACATTCATTTTATCGATATCATGTAAACTGTAAATAAATAGGACGGTAAATATTTTAGCTTGTATAATTTGTCTTAAAAAATAAGAGACTTTGCTAAGGAATTTTATCAAAAATATTTTATCCTTATAAAAACATAACTCGATCAAATCGTATAATGAAACTGACGCCGATATGAGGAGGGATATGGGGGGGGTCATTCAGGTCATGACTGATTTTCAATTTATCGAAAAAAAAATGATTATTTTTGAAACATCGATTTTTTAATGCCAATTTTCAATTTTCAAAAAATATCGGTATATCGAAGTCATAATCATGGATAACAGTTCACGATAAATCGCGATAAAATAATCGATATTCGCAATTAAATTGCGTTTTCGATTTCGTTTTGATTATCGGTTACTTTTTATTTTTGTTGCTTGTCCTTCATACAGTATTTTTGTTAATATTTCTATAAATACTATCGTATTCTAATATATAAAAACACTTATTTTACGCATATCATTTTGGAATGAACTGTTTTCTGTTCCCTAAATGAATGATACCATTATGGTTATGGAAAAATAATTGCGTTTATCAGAAGGTTGTAAGCTGTTCTTGGTTTAATCGCTAAATAAAAAAATAAAAATAAAAAAAAACGCTACGTTTTCGCCTTGCAGCTAACGATAAATCACGATAGAATAAATCGATATTCACAATTAATTTACGTTTTCCATTTCGTTTTGGTTGCCGGTAAGTGTTTTTTTTCTGTTCATTCTTATTAACTTTCATAGAAAATATTTGTTAATATTTCTATATATACTATCATATTCTAATATATAAAAATACTTGTTTTAAACGCAATACTATAAATTGTAACATGCAGACATTTCATTGGCATTGACGCGTTTTATTAAAGGGGTTTTAACAAAATTATTTTCTAATTATCTTTATTCAAAAGAAAACAAATATTTTTACTATATAAATTGAAACTTTCCTTTATTTGGAGTCGTTCTGATCAGTCAATATGTTAAGAGATGCTATTTATAGCTTATAATAGCTATAAATAAATATTGATACCATAATATATCGACAAATATCGATATGTGTTGGACGATATATCGCGATGATGAAGTTAAGTCATCGCCCAGCCATAGTCATGACTCCCCCCCCCCCCCCCAAGCATTTAAGCATTATTTTGAAGTCTAGAAGAAAACTGCAGTAGACCTGATCGCATTTAAGCAGTTGATTGGGCCATATACGATTTTTTGATGATGACAAAAAAAAAAAGGAACTTTGATCGAAACCGATTAAGTAAAAGAACTAAATAAATTGGTTTATTTTTATAATCATTTTTTTTTTGCCATGCATATCTAAGATTTTTAAAAAAGAATTTTTAAAATCTTAATTCATGAACAATCAATTCGTCGCTGTGGACTCTGGTGTTAAGTCGCTGATATGAAAACTAGATATATATATATTCTATGTAATGGAGTGAAATGGCATATATATATTGAGTATTATATGGTCGAAGTTTGGGGTAAATTTAATGTTGAAGGTTAACAATAATGGAAGCTTTAACTGATTATTTTCACTAATAATTCCGTTTATTTTCTATGATTAATTAACTAAAGTTTGAAAATATCATGACTAATTTTGCGTTTAACATAAAGTTATAAGCTGTATACGGCTCCATTTAATCCCAAACGCCTTATTCCCTTCCTGTTTTTTATTGACACCCAAACCCTTCCAGAAAGTTTCCGTACCCAGAACTATATTCTTAAACATGACCCCCCTCAAAAAAAAAAAGTTTTTATCCGCCCCTGCACCGATATCTATCAATCTCAAACAAGATTTTTAATATTAATCTAAAATCGAAACGATTATATTTCTTCATTATCGATCAATGTAGTTTATTGGCAAAACGTGAATGAATGAATCAGCCATGAAATAAATAATTTCTAACTAGCTCTTATCTTCCTTTTTACAAGAACTGAAGACTAAAAGTGATAAATGATTTACTAAAAAAAATATAAATATCATTTTTCACGTTAAAGTGTAAAATGAGCAATACTTTATAATGTGGTAAATGTTTTAAGTGCATAGTAATCCACTAAATAATTCACAGAAGGGGATAAAAAGGTCGCTAATGAGATGGATGGATAGATGTCTCTATGGATTGATCGATTTTTTAAAATTTTATTTTTCATTTCCGAACATTTTCACTGTTGGCATTTACAATGTCCACTATTTTTAACTATGTTTTTATATCTTTCAACTATCTGAATTTAACCCTTTGCACTCGGAAAAGTAATTCGATGCATATTTATTCACTTAAGACAAGGATTTGTTCATTGCTCTGAAAAATAAATATATATAAAATTGTCTTAATTTATATTTTCCAGAATTATTTTCCATGGCTTCTTACCATTTTGTTTGTATTTTTAGCAATTAAAATTTAAAAATAAATAAAACGTCAAAATGATGCACCGTCTTGAATAGTGAGTGAGAGTCACCATCCGAGTGCAAAGGGTTAAAAATAATATTTTCTTTATATCAAGGAAAAATAGTTAATGTTTTTTCACCAAAAATACAATAATATGTTTTTTATACAATAAGTAGTATTAGATCTTAAGATTAAAGTAAATAGACTCAAATCATATTGGCGTGACACATTTCAAATGAGTTGCTCCAACTTAATTTTTGAATCCACCGTGTGACTTCTAACACTTTCAACGCTACCGACGAGATATCTCGTCTTTCAGATACTACCAATTACAGGTTTCTGTGGGCTAAAATTTGCCTCTTATGCTAGTTTAGATAGGTTGAACTTTCTAATACATAACTGAAAAATACCTTTACTTTTTTTTTTTTGTATAAAAAATGTCAACAGCAGGAAGAATTGATATTTGTCTTTTTATGGAGTTTTTATCTAATTCATTTCTAGCGATGAATATGTTAATAGCTAAAAAATGTAACACCTAGAACAAATGCATGTTAAATCGAGTGTAATTCCGGTTGTCATTACTTCCCGACATCACGCGAATAGATTCCTTTTAGATTAAACAAAATGTTCATCAAATATTTAATAAAATATAATTGGAAACATATACGTTTCAATCTCAAAAAGGATATTCTCTTGACAAAGTGGGTTCAATAATCAAATGCGTGATTGCAAACTGCAAAAAGGTAACAGAAGCATTTGAACAGGTTACTAGAATATTTGATCTTCAGCCTAGGTAATTGCAATCATTTCCTATCTTTTTTTTTTTTTAATCACAATGATTGCTTGAGTAGCCTCAGCCTTCACCACTACGAAATTGCCTTCCTGTATCGTTTCCTTGAAGATTTTTTAGATAAGGCTGGTGAGCAAAAAAAAAAAAAAAAACTGGTTGAATCCGCCCCCACGAAATCAGAGAGCAAAATAGCAGTGTCTGATGTAATGACACTTAAAATAAGCTAATGACAGATATTAAAAAACGTTACGTTGTCTGCCCGAAAAAGTATTATCATTATTTCGTTCAATTGTCAATATTATTATACGTCACTGTATAAGAAAACGTGTTGTGTTCCCATTTCTTGCTGTGAAAGTCGTGAATGACTGGTTTTAAAACGTGAATTACACGCGATGATTTTACTACTCTTTAATTGAAGAGATTAGCTTTCTTGGCTGCCAATCATCTATTCACTTTTTCAGTAACTTGTTAGCTGCCGGATTAATCTTTAAGCATTGATTCTTAGTTCAGACAGTGAAATCAAGCAATGAAGAGGTGCCTAAATGTTGAATATATTAATGGCTTTCAGTTTTGCTTTCTCCATAATCTAAGATGACATCAACCCTTTTGAGAATATGTTGTATTGCTGATCCAGTTTAAGAATCCAGAGAATATCTGAAGTGCTTGTGCGTAATTTTTGTATCGAATTAAAGTCTGAATAATTTAATTTCAGCTTATAAGTTTGAGAAATGAATGTTTAATTTGAGTTTTATTTTATTGTGAATGCTTTAGATAGTTTTCATATATGCAGGATGGTTATAATTAAAATTCCCCTATGAACAGCATCCTACAACGCAAACGGATGAACGGATTGCAACGAAAATTTGTGTATAGACTAAACACGAAATGCGTTCACGGAATTTCAAAAAAAAAAAATTTTAGTTCCAAAATACCCACCAGAGGGCGCCTTTTCAAGGGGGGAAAAAATAAATTTAACACTATAAATGACCAAAATGAAATACAGAAATGATATTAACAATCCAGAACAAGAATTATGAGTAATGAAATGTAAAACCGGAAAAGCTGTCAGTTCCAGGAAAAAATGTCAAGATTTGCATGCTTGGAAAGAAGAGGAAGCTTTGTGCAAAACCGGTTAGGGTAAGAAACGTTTTCAGTCGTTGTCATGTTTTATGTCGATGTTTCCGGCTGTAATGAGGACAGTATCTTGTTGCGTTGCGACGTTGAATGACTTAAAGAACTGCATATCGCTTCATGTGCGAAGCATCACAACTGATGAGTTACTATCTGCTGTTGAACACACTGTCCATCGACTTGAAATGTTGCAGGTGAATGAAGGTGGTCACTTGGAGCACCTTTCCCTACATCATCCTGGACACAATTAACAACTGCTCCTCTTTTGCAATTTCGTCCTAATCTGTTCTTGTTTCTGCAAACTGAACTGTTGTTGTTTTGGGGATTTTTTTTTCTTTTTTCCCCTCAAACAGTGTACTGTTATTTTTTTCCTTACCTTTACTTAATGTAATTCGATGACAAGGTGATCAGAAACTAGTCAAAAAATGTTAATATTGTGTTTGTATTCCGCTTTGGTCATTTATTGTGTCTTTGCGGGAAAAGAGCCCTCTGGTGGACATTTTGAGACTTTTTTTTTTTTTCGAAATTCCGTGAGCGCATCTCGTGCATAGTCTATATACCAAATTTCGTTGTAATCCGTTCCCGTTTGCGTTGTATGATGCTGTTTATAGGGGAAGTTTAATTATAACCATCCTGTATATATTTGTTATTCGTTGTTTTATATTTATATAGAAAAAAAAAGATCACTTTTCGAGAGTGGGTGATTTTTGTTCCAATCGTCTTACTCTCTAAGCAAGCAAAGAATCAGCTGTTTAATAACTTACCTATGATACTCGAGCTT
>JAPMOR010033400.1:745018-783163 GCA_026543865.1 Argiope aurantia
AAAACTTTTGCCCGGGGCATTTTACACCTCCCTTGTCCCACATTCGCTTCTCCGCTGACCCGAGCCTCACTCACGCATTAAATAATGATGCTTTCCAACAAATAAATTCAAATTAAATCGTTCAGAGGTGTTACAGTCCGATAGAAAAGTGGCATGGAATGTGTTAAAATCTGAATATTTCATGAATTAATTGTAAGAATGCAGCAATACCTTCCTAAAATCGAAGGTATATTTAACTGAATAGCAGTGAAAATAATGCATTTATATTTAAAGAATTGATTTTTATATTGTTTAGTCACATTCTAAATGAAAATGGGAGACAATCTCGAGGAATTGAGCATATATATTTTACTATTTGGATAATAGATATCGTGTAGCTGAAGGGGTGTGCATTTTCAAATGAGAAATTATGTGGGGAAAGTGAATTTTCGATCACAAGTAACCAAAATAAAAATTTTAAGAAAATGCATGACATTCGGAACATGTTGTCAATGTATTTCTGCATACAAATTTATAGTGTAGAAATCATGGACTTAAGTCTTTAAAAAACAATATTTTTGGAGGGGGAAAATGTAGATAGCCAAGACACATATGCTCAACTGGCATTGACGTTAAGAGAAGCAACCAGCTGAGTATTTTTTATAATGTTAATCATATAGTCATAATGTTGATCATATCATTAGTTAATCTATAATTTAAATAAAGGTGGGAGACTCTTTTAGGGATAATGAAGCATGTGCTTCCCATTAATCTTACTAACTGAGGTAGCATATGCCTTTCGCATTCTTGCTAAGAGATAACTACAAACAAGCGCTAATGCAATCATATTTTATTTTGAAAAAGAATACTGTATAATATGGAAACTTACTGTCATGTAATGTATGATAAGATGTAAAGCATGTCTTTTTCGGAAAGTAATTATTATTATGATTTATAGGAAGTATATAGTCAACGACAGTAATAGTAGCCTAATTCTGAAGCTACACGAGGGCTATTTTGGGACTGACTTCCTAATTAGCATCAACGTAGTCAGATGACAAAAACGATATCTGAATCGGTGTTCTCTCTCCTAAATTTCATAGAACCCTTCAGTAGAGCAGTAGATCCCTTCATTCCGACAGATTTAGTGCGCTCAAAGCCCAAGTACTCGGTGGATCTTTAAATATACTGTATCTCGAACTAATGATTTCCATTCTGAGGCCAAGATTTCTTCCAGAATATCATCTTGTGCATTATAAAATTGCTTTTTTGCCTTGTGCCATTTTTCTGAGGACCCTTGGACTACATATGTGTTTCTTAAGCAATGTAGGAGTTAAACATCTGTTCTTAAGAGTTAAAATCAAAGAATGGCAAATGCTATACAGGACGGTTGATATACAGTGGCGTAACGATGGGGAGGGAGCAAGAATGTTATAGGTGTCTTGAGAAGTGGATACCATATGGACAAAGCATTACATTTATGTCGCTCTTTTAAGAGAAATACAGGGTGGCTATAATTAAAGTTTCACTTTTAAATGGTCATAAAATGAAAACTACTGGACCAAATGTTATCTAACTTGGTAATAGTTTAAAAGAAGTCATGGGAATTTCTTTCCCGCCAAAAAAGTTTAAAAACTTACAACTAGGGGTGAAACGGCTCTGCATGCAATATTATTAAGCAAAATATGACATGAAGACATCGGTTTGAAATTTGTTTAATCGTTTCTGAATCGATAATCGTTAATCGAATGTAAAGCATATTCAATATGACGTCCATCATTTTCTGAAAACAAGTTGCATGATGCATATTACTGCATTCTCAATCGTAGCTCTTAGCATATCAGGAGGAAAGTTACGCACAAGTCGGTGCATCGCTTCTTTCAGTTCCGCCAAATTGTTTAGATCATCACCCTAAACAGTCCTTTTGAGATAAAACGCATTAAACATGCTTTATAACACGTTTCAGAAACGATTAAACACATTTTAAACTGATGTCTTCATGTCCTATTTTGCTTACTAATATTGCATACTGCACCATTTCACACCTGGTGGTGAGTTTTTGAACTTTTTTTTTGACAGAAAAGAAATTCCCATGACCTCCTTGAAATTATTACCAAGTCTGATAACATGTGGTCCAGTAATTTTCATTTTATGACCATTTCAAAGTGGAACTTTAATTATAACCATCCTGTATATATGAGAAAGCGAGAAAATGTCATTCCCCGAGCAACCCCTGCTCTCGCTGTGCCACTGTAACTATAAGGACAAAGAATGAAACTGCTTTATAGGACGAAATGCAAGCGGTACACAGGATGCGGAGGAAAATCATGAGACAGGACGAAATGCAAGCGGTACACAGGATGAGGAGGAAAATCATGAGACAAATGTTAAGGCAAGATAAGGCATACAGAAAAAGACTATTTTTATAACAGAACATAGGGGAGGGTCGCATATACAAAAAGGCGGCCGAAAAAGCTCTTTAAGAATAAATACGGAAAGCTCTTGGTCATTAAATTAAATAAAAGAAGCGGTTGCATTTGATAAAAGAGAGCAACAAAAATTTAACAAGATGCAAATTCATAACACCACAACAATACAGTAGCAAGAATAAATCACACATTGTAGACAATATATCAGATACAGTGGAAGTAAGACGTAGCATGAACAACAATCCTTTGAATTACTTAAAGTGAGATTTCAAAGGATTTGCTGTCTGAACTTACACACATTTCGCTTGTTCTTATTGTTGATCCTGTGTTGGTATGGTATTGTAAATTTGTGTTCCATTAATTTTGGGGTGCGCACTTTATCTGATGTATCCTTTTCTCTTGCTTAACCCTTTAAAGGGCCATTTTTTTCTACTCATATTATGCTAAAATATTTTTAGGCTTGAAATTAGAATAAGAAAAGGGATTCATTTATCTTATTAGATAAATTTAATTTGATTAATTAATAATTAAGTAACAAATCAAGACATATCATTTTGTGTGAGATAAAGAACTAAAGCATCTAAGTTTCTGTCTTTCTAAAAAAATTTGTCAGAACTGGTGCCAACCTACACAAATTCATACAAAGATTGATAAATTTGGTTGGATGCATACTTCCCATGGCCCTAGAAACGGTTAATTAACTGGCAATAAGCCCTCTTTAGCGCCTCCCCTCCTATGCGTTTGTGAACCTATGTTCTATTGTAAAATTAGCTTGTCTCTATACGCCTCATTAGGTCGCCAATAGCCTAACCGGGAATAAAATACAGCCATGTTCCCCATACACCCTATCCTATCAGTTGGATCCTCTCTCAGAGTCAGGAATATTGTTTTCCTCTCCGTCTCGGTAGGCGCGCACAACACAGAAGTTTGCATTTATTTGATTAGAAAACAATTTAAATATATTAAATAAATATTTACTGAAGGAGCTCCTTCCTTATACTTGAAAGCTTTCAAAAATATATCATAAATATCGAGTTAAAAAGTTGCGATCAACTTGGATACTAATAATAGCAGTCTGCAGATGAGAATGGCTGGTTAACCTATATTTAAAGGACAAGGACAAGTTTTATTATTGAATTAGAAATTAAACAAAAATTAAGGTATGTTTGATACGGATTTAAGACATTTATTTTCTAAATTTTTCTTTAAAAATAATATTACTAATATAAAGGCTTTGAGAAATCGTGGTGATTTGGAAATCTGGAGCACAAATTCTTTGTCATTAACAGGCGAAAAAGTGAGGATCTTTAATATGGAGTGGCAGAAGGAACTGCCGCATTGAGTGATAAAACTTATATATAAGCAATAAAGACCGTGAAAGTCGGCCATTCTCAAGCCCTGCAAGATTAAAACAAGCTGTTTATGATCGATCGATATAAAACTCTTGAAATCGGAAAGGTTAAAACTAAATAACCATATTACTGCCATCTACGAGAAGAAATGGGAACTAAAAGGTTTTTTTGAAATTGATTGCTATTTTACATTTAAGAGGTAAAGAAGAACAGCCAGGTTACCATTTCCAGCAAAGGAGAAGAACCTTTACAGAAGTGTCGCCAAATCTGATTCAGTTTGCTTTACAGAAGTGTCTGGCTTTACAGAAATGTCGCCAAATCAACCCTATCATTCCTGACGCCAACTAAGAGCTTTAAATTCAATCCCAAAGTTAAAGTTAAGTTTCGTGAATATGTATATTAATGGCTATATTACACTGATAGATGTTAATTCTAAATTTCTTATTATTGTTATAGATCATGTTTTACATTATAGAGTAGAAAAAGTATCAATGGAAGATAGGAAAATTTTAGTCTGAAATAGCGATACACGTTCAATTAGGGAGAGCGATTTGATGTGCCAGATTAAAATCTCATTTTTAAGTTGAACGAAGAGGGGCGTAGCGATAGGGGGTGGGAGGAACTGTGAAATATAGATGATCCTGCGCCAGTATAAGGGGGTGCGAAGGAGAAAAAATGCTGGCACGTACTGTTCGTTTCAGTATTCTGAAACGACCACTTTTCGATAATTCTATCCCATTAAGGGGAGAGACACGGAAGGATGAGCGCATTTCCAGAATTCTTCGACCTTGATTTTCGCCCTATTAGATACTTTTTCGTTCAATTTTTTTTTTCCCACGTGTATGTGAGTATCGTGTCATTTCTGACCGTATTATTTTAATTCAGTCTGCGAGCAATCCGAGTTCATTTTATTGTTAAATATAAACATCCCCACCTTTCTTATTTCCTCTCACCCCTATTTTGACGAATTAAATCCATCCTAACGCATGCGCAAAAGCGCGGAGGGTTTTAGAATCCGTTGTCAAACAATACATGTAACTTTTTAAAGAAAAATATGGTGGGAGGGCAAAAAAAAAAGATCATGCCCCGCGCGCGATTTACACTTGTGAAGCCGTCGCTGATGGCTAGAGGCGAAAAAAAAAATATATATATAATACCCTAAGCGCCACTTTAGTCCTCTTTGTACAGTTATTTAAGGCTGGACATCAAGTTCGACCAATAAATAGACGGTAAAAATTAGAGCACCATTTTCCAAATTACTCCTCAACATCGACATGAAAAGTTAAAACACGGAAGTTTAACGCACTTAAACGTCAATCAAGCCCACATGCACAACAGATTTTCGAAAGATCCGGGCCTCGAACCCGTGATCCTATAACCCCTAAACTTTATCGCTAAACTACTGTGCGAAAATAATGGGGGGGGGGGGATTTATTACTGAAACCAATGAAAAATATGCATTATAAATATTTATGCAAAATTTATAATCCGTGCTTACAAATAAGCAATTTCATATAAATAATTTGAATGATATTTTTATATTATTTAACCCTTTGCACTCGGTGAATTTATATTGCTATTAATGGCGTTTTAGTCATTCTGTATAACAACAAATCTTATGGCTATGCAGTGATTTTATAGATATATATATATTAACCGATTTGTGCAAAATAAAGTTTCAGAGACGTGTCATAAGTCGATTTAAAATAAAGTCACCTGTCAAAAATTGTCTTAACAGTGAATTCACAGCATCTCTAGCAGTATCCTGTCTACAGAGAACAAAAAACAAAGCTCATTAAATTGTTAAAAGACCTATACTATACAATTAGAAAGACCCAAAGCCAAAACAACGCACTGTGTAAAGATATTTACATCAAATTCAAGGTTTAATAAACCCTAGTACCATAAATGAAATTTATCTTTGATTGTCCAGCTGTTTATAATCATAACATACATTGAAGGCAATAATGTACCTCCTAGGAAAGGAGGGGATACATATGTTTTAGATGCCATGGAGGCAAAAAATTGTGTTTATATCCATTTTTAAAGTTAAAATAGATGAGGGGAGAAAAAATAATTGCACACCTCATTTACCTTTGCTAAACCATCGATCAGGATTGGGGACAAAATAATTATTTAACACCTCCAGCACTGCTTACTATCACAACCTTACAGATTAAAAATTTATATTTTGTTGTAGCACGCTTGTGGGATGCTGACTGCAAAACTGAATTTATTTTTACTACCAGAAAGTATATAAGAAGTATGATTTTACACAGAAAAATAGATTGTTTCATATGAGAGTGCTGTTTTCATCAGAATTTTAAGATGCTGAAAAAAAGTCAAGAAGTGAATGAAAAAGGAGGTATGATGAATAATCTTCGAGAGGGGTTATAGGGACAATGAAATATTTTTTAATGACATCGTCATTATCACATGTTTTATTTTCATTAATATCGTTTTGATAACTTCTATGAAATTTTCCTTCAGTTTGAATACTGTAATGGTGACACTATCGCATAGAATTTTATAGGCGAGCCAGTATTCAGAAAAAGAATGATCTATGTTATTTCCTGGCTTTATATTTTACTTCCTCTAGTTGTAAATAAATATTCATTTTCTTGTTCAGCCATTGAAGCTACAAATAGCATTCACTGGATGAACAATCATTTGCTACAAATTTCTTTTCCTCGCTGAAACTCAAATATACCATTCTATTAAATTTAGAGAAACGATTCGATAATCAACTTCAAAACTTTTACAGGTGTATTAAATATTAGCATAGTGTACTTGCTCTTCTTAAAAGAGATTTTTTGGGGTCTTATGAGACATTCAGGAAAGAAATAATGAAATGTGTTCAAAAATGTATAATACCTAACTTATTAACACACACATTAAGCAAATAAAACACATGCATGATATATTTCGTTCCACTGAGAGCAAATTTAATCCACCAGAATATAATTTTAAGATTGTGTATGCAAATGAACAGAGAAAATTATAAATAAAAGTTAAAAAATTAGATATTTTTCTGGTACTAATCATATTAATGAAGTAAGTATCACGCATTTTTATCCTCAGAATATAAAAAACAGTCGGCATCTTTGAAAATAATCACATAAAACAAAGGAACTTTTGTAAATTACTAGTATCAATAAATATGCAGACACAATATCTATCCTTTACATTTCAAATACTAATTAGAAGCAAAAGTTATTTTCAATTGCAAAAAATATTTTTAAAAAAAACAACGATAAAGGCAACAGACAATCCTGGTGAGAAATTATTTTGTTCCACATGGAATCGCAGCAGTCCTCTCTACTAAAACATATTTTAATAATTTTCAAAATCAATTTATTACGAATGTTAAATGATTGATCATTACATCTGTAAAATGTGACAACGTTACAGTATAAAATTTAAAAATAAAGAATTTCTTCATAAATGATTAAAAGTGGTAGGTTAAAATTAATGTCAGAATGGCAACTAAGACCAGAAGTAAATTAAATGTAATTTATTTTAAATAATCGGTCATATAAAAAGATATAACAAATTTAAATAGAAACAATAACAGTACAAGACTAACCTTTACTTAAAACACTGGCGCACAATGCTCAAGACAATATGAGTGAAAAATTTCTTTACTTATAAAAAATTTAACTCCCTCTACATATTAAATAAAGAGAATAAATAAACAATGAGTATGTGACATCAAGTATATTTTTAAAAGCATCACAGTAAAAATTTTCTTTCGTCACTAGTACAGAAAATACTGCTACTTTGTGACACAGAGAACATTCAAGATGAGTATTATGGAGCAATATGTATTATTTACACTATGAAATACGATGGATTTACATAAAAATCTGGTTCTAGTATACCTGCTAAAATATATTTTTGGTTCACATATGAAAATATAAGGCTAATATTGCAAACTGAAGTGCACAGGTGAAATAATCATTAAAAAATTCATTATTCTAAGGATAAATAAATAAATTGCCTTTGATATATATAATTAAATTATAAAAACAACATACAATGGAAACCATTACATTGGTATATTAAATACAAATTGAATAGTTGTGATAAAATAAATCTACATAGTGGGGATAAATACAAATATATTATGAAACAACAAATGTTTTAACCATTTTTTACGTGCCTAAAACCAGACATTTTAATTTTTCATTTTACAATACACTTTTAGCTCACCAGTGTACAATAAATATATCGAATAGCACATTCATGACTTAATATATAATTTACTTACTACATATGATTTACAAGCAAGCTCAGCACAGACTAGGAAAAAAAACAATATCCTTCCTTGAAAAATCACACATTAAGGATGGATACAGAAATTTGCAACATACATTTATCCATAAACTTTTAATTATTGATCACATTTTATACAAAAGTTAGAGGTAAATCGAAATAATTGATCAATGAAATATTAGCAACTTAATGCTATGCTGTTACTATTGCACTGGAGTTGCACAATGAAACTGATTATTCCTCATGGATTCTTCCGTTAATCCAAGAGTATTCTTATTTAATTTAATATAACATGCAAGAAAAATAACACCCCAATTTAAAAACAGCAATAAAACCAAAAACAAGAACGAAATTCAACAGAAAAAAAGTTACCATAACATTAGAAATAAATATTAACAAAGTTTTTTTCTTAACAAATAATACTTTTTTGAAAACATAACATATATATAAACTACTTTCAAGTTTTACAAAATCAGTAAGAAGAAATATTTTTAATCATTAAACTTTTAATGGGAGAACTTTTAACATTAAAAGTAAATTTCACAATAGTCAACATTGCCTTAAATCATAACATAATATGCCAGATTTTTCATTCCCCTCTTAGCTCAATATAAACTGTGTATTTGATGAGTTAGAAATCGCAATTCAGAAAAATTACGATGCAACAGAATACAAGAAACAACTGCTGATTAAGCCAATAAAAAAATCGATTATAAATATTAAATATAATTGTACAAAATGAATAGTATTAAAAATATTTTACATTAACTGTTCCCAATAGAAATTCATAAAATACCACATCAATGTTTCACAGAAAGTATTCATTTAGTTTGTACCATCTAGAATTTCAATAACGCATTTTTATTCACATTATGTACCGAAAGGAAATAAAGCTTTTATATAACAATTCACGATCAATTTTATAACAAGAATAAAAATTTAAAAAAAATTATGGTAAGAATACTTTTGAAACATATTATCATTAAATAAACGCCATATATTTCAAGTGTCAAGAATTGTCTGAAGTGGATTTCAAAAATTAAACAAGTAGGCAACGTAATTAAAATGGAAAATTAAGTAAATTTAATGCCAGTAATCTGTATCGCTTTGATCATTTAAGATGTCTTCAAAATCAAAATTTTAACTTTTGAAATGTAGCTCAAACATATATTAATAATTTCTATCCAATGCATTGCACAAAATGGAATAAAATTGTACGAAAAAATTCATTAACTTTAAAAATTTACTTCAATACAGTTATAATCTTATGTATAAAAAAAGATTATAAGTGCTAACCGGTTGTAAAAAAATGTGTTAGTTACAGGAGGTTGATAATCGGTATATTTTGCATATCAATACTTTTAAAAAATATATGTTGATTTTAATAGCATACAATATATTTATAAATAAAAATATAAAAAGACTAAACTTATATCACACAAGGAAAATTTTATTTTATCCACAGAATTTTTAATGCACACAGCTCTTGGTAGTATAAGGAACAATTTGAATTTGTTGGCAGTTCTGGACATAACACAGCAAAAGCTGCCATTTTATATATTTTCTTGTAGAAAATACACAAGTAAATATGTAAATCATATATCCATTACAGAACTTCTGGATGAATTTTTAGAGTCATTAGATACTGCATGTAATAGAGGCGCTTTTTGATGCACAGCATCAAAAGCACGCTTGGACTGTACGAGTGCTTCTTGAAGATTTCTTATAATTTGATTTTGTTGTTCTACCTGTAAATAAATTTAAAAATATATATTTCATTGATTTCTTATACTGTAGCCAGATTAATCTAAAAACATATACACTAATCTGAACAATGGTACATATTAATTCTTTATTTATTAAATTATTTTACCATGAGTTTTGCATCATTATAAATTCATTTAGGTATAAAATAAGCCGAAGAATGAAGAAAAAATTGCTTTAATTAAAAAAAACTTAACTATTTTTATAAATTTAATAAAGTTTGCCTTTAGATATAAAAGAAGAGTGTTTAGAAGGCAATACAAAAAAATAAAAGTTAAGGCTAAAACTATTGATATCTACTGCATGCAGTTGGAACTAAGCTCATCATATTCTTTTGAATACCGCCAGGGAAAATAGTCAAATTATTAAGATGTCTAATAGGCGAAATCCAAGGTCAAAGGGAATACCGGAAATGCAATCATCGTTCCGCGTCTCACTTCTTAATAAGATGGAGTTGTCGAAATGTGGTCGTCTCAGAATCCGTTGACGAACTAGAATCATGCGTGTTTTTCAAATGGCAGCCATCAAAGCATATTTAATTAGTAAAATTTAAATGGTCATAAGTACTAAATTCTTTTAACTTAATTCTGATTCATCAAAAGGCAAAATGTAATTAAAATAAAATCAGAAATAAACAGTTTTCACGTGCGTTTAGAATTACAGAATGATCAACAATGAAAAACATATCGATTCTACCAATTTTATATGACCTTAAAATTAATTTACAATCATGCCACAACAATTTAGCCATTTTCTGATCATCAGCAGTTATGGATGATTCTTAATTCTAGATACTTTCAAACTGAAAGCTAAACAGTTGTCAGAGATCATAAGGATGCAATCTACTGCATTAAAGGTTTACCGGAATAAATCCACCCAAAATTATTTCCTGATTAATCAAACGAATGAGGATTTAATCACTGCTAGTTATTGCTTATGCATTATTACTGATTAAAAACCAGTTTATTTCAAATACTTGTGCAAGAAAATATATTTGTTTCAATAGCTAATTACGGGAAGTCTAGAATGGATTACGGGAACAGGACACATTTTAGAAATGTTAATATTTATGTAAACACAGAATTACACCGCTTTTATGTTCCAATCTTTAACAGCACTTTTTGTTGATTTCCTCAAACTTTTTATGTTTACAATGTATTAATGTCCTTGATACTTTATGGCATTCGCCCAATGTCATGCAGATTGTGTAGGAAAAGATTTAAGTAATAACAGCATCCTAACCATATAGAAACGCTTTGAGAGACCATAGTGTCATCTGTAGAAGAGGTTAAACAATATCAATAATCTTTATGATCTTGAAAGACAAATATAGGATATAAGAAAAGCAAAATTCAGTGTTGAATTACATATTTGGATCAGAAACACTAATTATGTTTTTCATTTGCAATAAATGTTTGTTTTCTAGCTAGTACTGTCTTTAAAAATTTTTTTAGCTAGTACTATATTTTCATGTTTTTTGTAAAGAGAACATTTAGTGCATTTTTAATGTTTAATAGTAGTTAATAGTTAATTTTATAATAGTTCTATGAAAGATAACCAAATTAAAAGAATATATTGCATAATATTTAAACTACTACCTTCTCCTAGCTGGGGTTAAACAAAGTTACAAAGACAAAATAATTCGAGCACTAAATTTGAATATTTATTTGAGGTATCAGGAATTATTTATAAAATGAATTTGTAAAGCGTTCATCTTTTTATTTCGGCGCATTTTTATCTAAATAATTGGTACACACTCCCCTCCCCCTCTCTAATTTACAATAATATTTACCTGGTGCTTTGAAAAAAAATAAAAGCAGCATAATATTGTATGTGTTATATGAAAATAGTGTGAAAGAGGTAATTAAGTCTAGAAATTTGTTAAAGGCCTATTATATTTTTGCAATTAAAAGTAATACATAAAGATTTGGATAAAAATCGTTTTAAATAAAATTTGCCATCATAACACCTATGAGTCAACGACATGTCTTTGCAGTATCTTCATCCTCTTATTTAAGATCAGCATAATACTTTTTTGAGGGGGGGGGGGGAATCTCTAGAAATATGTATACCTTAGACATTTTTAGCAGTAAGATCTTTATAGCAAACAACCAAATTGTCATAAAGACCCTGAATCATCATATTGTTTCAGGGGAGGATCTCCTTTTAAGAAATACAGCTCCATCTGTTTCGATATGTCTAACAAGGGAAGGGCACGATGTTGAAAACTGAGTTCGGAATGAAATTTAGTATAATGGTAGTATGCATTTAGAATGTTCATTTACAAAAATATTTAAGCACAATAGATAAACAATTTCGAGAAAATGGTTCTCAAATTTTCAGCATAGCTTATATACTAATAATATCTCGCCGCTGCCAAGGCGAGGATAGTATAGTGGATAATGCGTTGTCGTAGCATTCACAAGACCCGATTTCGGTCCTAGGCTAATATTTTTTACTTTTTTTTTCTCTAAATTATTTCAAATTAACTTATTAATTAAAACTATTTGTAAATTACTATGCTTTTCACTAATTTATTATGCAAAAATAAATATTTATTCTCCTAATTCTTGCATTATAGTTAATATTTCAGAAAAAAATTATAAATACGAATGCGGTTTTTTTAATATTCAGAATTACTTAAATTAACAATTTAAAGATGATTTCATTCAACATGATACTACTTTTTGTATGGAAAATTAAATGTATTTTCTCTGAATACCTGAATTATATATTTTTTTAAAAAATGGCTACATTTTTCTTGTAAAAAATTATTTAAATAAAATTACAGACAGATTTAATTAATATGTAATTCTCTTATCAATCAAAAATAAATGCTCTCAAAATTAATCTTTCTCAAAAATAAATGTTCATTCATCTAATACTTGAGTTATCATTTTATTTTTAATCATGAAAAATAATTACAATACAACTTAAATGATGATAAATGTTAATTAAATTGCTGACATCATAAAAATACTTCATTAATTTTTTTATTACATGCAAGAGACAGAATGGTAATTATCGTAATAACATTTCAAACAACATAGATATATTTTGAAATTTTGCACAATTTATAAAAAAAGATTATCCATAAGAGAAACCTTAAAACAAATTTTATTTACCTTCAAAAAATATTTGTTTTTCTTCAGGAAATCGGGTAGGGGACAAAGCTATCTTATGTTATTACAAATTTTGAACCATTTGCTTATTCATTCCATAACTTAACACCTGCTTTCGATTATTAATATGTAGAATATTTGCCTATATAATTTTATTAATTTCAGCTGCTCTCTTTAATTCCAGGTATAAATGAAACTTCGTTGTGTTTTAATAAATCATTTATCATTATTAAAATCCAAAAATTTAAAACTTTTAAGATAAAAAATAGTTATTTTGAAATATTTTTATAATTAAATTTATAATTATTTCAGCACTTAAAAAATTAAATTAAAATTATTAATTTAAGAACCATATAAATGAACATCATTTTGCTTTTAAAAAATAAGTTTTAATAGGTGCTGCATTAAGAGAAAATACATTTACTTTTCCAAACAAAAATGAGTATTACATTGAAACTATCTTTAAATTATTAATTTGATTTATATAATTGTGAATATTTAAAAAAACGCATTCACAGTTATTTTCTTCTAAAAATTAAATTATAATGCAAGAATTAGGAGAATAAATATTTATTTTTGCATAAAAAAGGAAAAACATTAATTAAAACTGTTTGTAAATTGTTAAATTAATTCGAAAAAAAGAAAAAAAAAGCCCAGAATCGAACTCCGATCTCCTGAATGCTGCGCCAGCATCTTAACCACTATATTATTCGCCTCTCTGCAACGACGTGCATTATTAGTATATAACCTATGCTGAAAGTTTGTGGGCCACTATCTCGAAATTGACTTGCTATTAAGCTTTTATATTTCCGTGAATGAATATTCTAAATGTATGCTACAATCATACTAAATCTCATCCCGAATTAAATTTTCAACCTCGTGCCTCTCCTTGGAAGACTTTTCCACCCATACTTTTCTCTCTCTTCTTTCATTATGCACTATATTATATTGCATTTATTATTTGGGAATATCGAAGCTTTAAATGGTTTGTTTTCAGGAAAAACTTTCAACACATATCTCGTTTCTAATCCCCGGACGCCACAACGAAATTGTCATAGAAGTTCGTTCTTAAACAGGGCTTGCCTATAGTTGTTGTTGTTGTTTCTTATGGCACTTGCCATGGTCAAGCCCGCTGTTACGAAGACAACAATTTTAAGCAGGTGGGGTGGGGGGGGGGCGTCTCTTGTTTGTTTAGTAGCGCCAACTAGGGCCCACAGCGCGACTTTGTTACTCACGCATCACTCATTCACTTGCACAACCCCTTTTTTACAGGAGGGCACATTCACACATCTCACAGATAGAACAGCCATGCTCAAACCGGGACTCGAACCCAGGACGCCCAGATCACGGGGAAGACTCGCTACCCCTATGCCAGGACGCCGGCGCTTGCCTATAATAGGGTAGGCTATTGATATTTTTTAAAAAACGAACGCTACAAGAATTAATTTTAAAACTATACCCTATATGCAAAAAGAAAAATACTTTACAAAATCACAAACGTTTTGATGGCAATAAAAACATCTTCTTTGTATCAAAATAACTCAAAGATCACAGTACTATAAAGTATTCTTACAGTTTTCGCTGAAAACGTCTTAAAGCAGTTTATCTAGACAGATTTAACAAAAAGCCTTTACAAGTTTCCTTAAAAATAAATCAAAAAACTATATAGGGTTTGGAAAAAAATCACTTTATATTTTGGCTTGATGTAAATTATTAATATATTACCGAAACAAAGTCTGCACATCATCTGTTGTTATTATAGATGACACTAGTTTAGCCCTGCTTGTGAAAATTCTCATAAAATAAATCTTAAAAAAGAAAAGAACTTTTATACTAACCTGCAAAGAGCATGAGTCTGCCTTATTCCTAAATGTTTGAAGTTCTTTTTTGGTATTTTCTAATTCATCCTCCTGTGCATCTAACTATAAAGACAAAATATAAGCAAGCGGATACGCCAAAATATGACGAATTAAATAATTAAATTCGAATATATCCTTTATCCATTTTACAAGAATATATTATTAAGCAGGAAGTAAAATTAGGCATACTATTTACAAAAAAAGAAGAAAATAGGAAGGGAGGAAATACTAAAATAAAAAGAGAATACAGTAAAATGCAGCTTTACCGGGTCTTAAATATATAATTTGTTATCTGAGAATGTCATAAACTAGATACAATGATTTTTCGAAGAAAATCACTAAAAAATGTAGAACAAAAAGTTAAATCACTTTTGAAATATGAATAATTTCTCCATAAAAGGAGCCTATTTTAAAGTAAGTTAAAATAAGGACATCCATCAACCACATGCCCTGCCAGAATTGCTATAATAAATGTTTCATTGGCTCGGGATATGTAGAAATCATAGCAATCAAAAGACCCGCCCGAACGTACACGGAAAATATTTGAATGACCAGATGCCGCGACAGCACGGACGGGAGCTATGATTCTGTCCAAAGGGCCCTCAATGGTCATGGTACAATCCCGCCCGTAGGAGGCACGTTCTGTCAGAAGAGATAACCATCCCACAGCATTTCTATACCCACAAGAGAGGTGAGGAACAACGTATGTCCCACAGTGCAGTGTTGTTTTTCTGTGGATGACCAAACCCAGCGAAATGTGTGTGGATCAGTGTTAAGTGCAAGTGATAAACCACTACATTGTCCATGATGGGAGATAATGCCTGAAAAATTAAGTATTCTTGGCACAATATTGATACTGAGGATCTCGGAATGTTGAATTCCCTAACGATTTCCGAAATAGAATAACCATTTGCGTCTAGCACCAGCTACCATTCCACGTTCAAAGTTTGTTAATTCTCGTCTAACGGAAATAATCACGTCAAAAACCTTTCCACATCCATCACTTGAATACAAATGAAAGCTCTACCAATGCACTGATCATTTATACATATTGTGCGCGACAGAACTGCTATCTGTACATTTGCATATTGCTATCCAATGACTTTTGTCACCTCAGTGTATAATAAAAATATCAAGTTTTTTTTCTTATTATTTTTTGTTCAGGTATTTTTTCTATGTAAGATAATTAACATTAACAATGTATGTTTATACTTAATAGAGAGGTATAGTTCTTACAACAATATTTTTTATAATTATTTCTACATTATGAGTTTTCTATTTAATTCAAAATGTAACTGAATGACATAATCAAGATATACAAAGAATATATCAACAAAATCCCTATTTGTAGAAAGATATTAACATAAGTACTTCAAAATTATCTTTTAAAGAAATTCATTATTAATCTGAATTTTAAACCCAGAGAAAAAAAATTTAAACATCCCAGTCTCTTTACAGCACCATTAATCAAATATATTATGTCTACCGGAAAGTTCTGTCCGCTCCGGTTACAATCATAACTGGGGATGAAAAGTGGATTACCTATAAAAACATCATAAGAAAAAGGGCATATTGTGAACCCGGAAAACCTGCCCCCTCTACCTCTAAACCGAAGTTGAGCCTGAACAAGAGAATGTTGTGTATATGGTGGGACATTCGAGGACCAATACATTTTGAGCTGTTGAAACCAAACGAAAAGCTAAATTCGGAGAGGTACTGTCAGCAATTGGATAAATTAAAAACAGCACTCCAAGAAAAGAGGCCGGCGATGTTCAATAGGAAGGACATCATACTGCTTCATGACAATGCCAGGCCACATGCTGCTTTGGGGACTCGTCAGAAAGTCGCAGAGCTAGGCTGGGAAATTCTGTCGCATCCACCATACTCCCCGAACCTAGCACCATCTGATTATCACTTGTTTCTGTCCTTACAAAATTTCTTGCAGGACAAACAATTCAAGAACGAAGAAGATATCAGACAAGCACTTGTTCAATTTTTGGCCTCTAGAGATAAGACATTTTTTAAAAATGGGATATACAAATTGCCATCACGCTGGCAAGAAATCATAAATAATGATGGCAATTATATTATTCAATAAAGTTTATCCAAAGTATGAAAAAATGTATTCCTTTGTTTCATTCTAAAACGGACAGAACTTTCCGGTAGACCTAATAATATTCTACAAAAATTGTTTTAAAATATTTAAAACGCATCTTTAATATAATTTCCAATACAGAACATCTACTTTCCCTTTCATATTCTTTCACTTCGCAAAAACAAATAGTTCTCAAATTTGAAATGAGAATAATACACATTGATTTTGCATATGAATAGCTGAAGATGTTTCAATCCGTGGATTATATCCCCTCGCATTTAAATAAAATATTATTAAAAACATCATTTAGAATATGTGTAACCAATATCACAATTTTTTTTAAAAAATTAAAAATGACAATTTCTTAACCAATTTACTAACAATGTCATCAAAGAATGTTTTAGTAAAATATTTACCCTGGTCAATAAGGCACGTTTCTGATCTTGCAATTCCTTTTGTTCTATTAAAATTTCTTGAATTTTCTCCTCCTTAGCATCGAGCTTAAAACAGAGTAACCAAAGAATATTAAAAAACTTAAAATACAAACAAATTAGTAAATAATATTGTCCAAAGACGATAATCTTGTCTTTTTTAAAAGAAACTTTAATATAATTTTTATGCCAGTAAATTAGCAAATTCTATTTTTAACTGAAGAATAAATTTATCTTGGAATATCAATCATGATTCAAATGCTATGTTGAAGCTTTTAATTTTTTACCAAATTTTATTCATATAAGATCCTTTTACAACATTACTTCATTCATTTCAATAACTATCCTTTACAAATTTATTTACATGACTGAACTGTAATAGTAAAATACAAATGCAAATTATAAAAAACAGAGTCGTAATATTTTCACTTACCTTTAAACATAGATTGTCATTCATCATTTGCATATCTTCTAAGTCTTTCAAAACACGGTGAATTTCTAAATTTAAGTCGCTTATTTGCTGCCTTAAAGAAGCACATTCTTGACGAGATAAGTCAAGTTTTTTCTCAAGATTATTTAATGCAGTATCCTTCAATTCTACCTATGGAAAAGAAATTTTTCAAATAATTTAGAAGTATAAAAATTAAGCAGAAGAAATTAATTAAAATTAAGTATATCCTTCAATGAGCAACTATATAATTGCACATACCACATGATTTCAAGGAAAAAGGGTACCGAATAGATAAACATCTGTAGTTTCCTCTAAGGATGTTAAATAATAAATCAACACTAATCATTACACTTGCAAAATAAATGAATTGTGAAATGCCTAACAATATTCTCTATGAACTTTAAGAACAAGCCTAATAATTGTAAATCGGTAGTTTGAAAAAGAATACGATTTCGAAAATTATTTTCTCGGCGAAATTAAAAAACATTCCCAAATTTTCTTATTGTTTAAGAAACTTTTATATTAGTTTATATACATCAATGGCTTACTAAGCGATTTTCTTTCCTTTTTCCCGTCCAATAATGATCATCTGTATGATAATTTACATTTCGTATACATTGTGTGTATTTTGATTTTTTGGCACTTTTCCTTCTTCAAACTGCTGACTTAATTTTGAATTACAATCAAATAAAGAATATGCAGTTGAAGTTAAAATCCACATTTTTTAAGCTTTCACATAAAATCAATATTAGAGCAACTGATTCATGAGTTGAAAAGGTCCAGGACTTTCATTCATAAACAAATACCCCATTTAATTAAGATTCAAACCTGTAATTTGACCGTAAAGTTGAAACTTGTTGCTATGCCATCACAATCGAGATATTTTTTTTATAAAATGAATAGTTAATTTGTAACGAATTCACAATGCAGTAGTGTGATAATTGATTTTTAACTATAGCTTTCTTTGCAATAATAAACAGCAGAAATAATTTATTACTTTTAATAACAACATATGATTACAATTAAGGAATAGCCATGCTTTTAAATAGAACACGTTGGCTTTCATGGCAATATAATAATTAAGAAATGGCTTTGACGCAAATGTAAAATTACAAAAACCCAAACCTCTTTTACAGCAGATGTTAGATGTTCTTGTAATTGAGTTACCAGCATTTCTTTTGCTTGAGCCTGAAAAAAAAATCCAATGAATAGCTAATTTAGCGAATTTTCGAACGTAAAAAAAAGTTTATCTTGTAAAATATATAAGAACAATGCATATGGTATAAACATGTTAAATACACCTCGGGTTGGTTTAATACAACTGTCAAAATATTAACACATTATTGATCAGAAATCTCATATGATGTCTTTCGATAACTGAAATTTGACTGGATATTATATATTTTAATTGTAGCTCTAGAGTATTTAAGATATAATTGTGGCTAAACGATATTTGAATTTTAAAATTCTCATTTTATAGACAGATGTTATTTGAGTTAAAGTTGTCTTTAATTCTTCAATTGCGTTATTCCCTTCGCGCTTTTTATTATCATGACAAAATGTTTAAAAATAGCACAGCGCGAATTTTTTAGGAAAATTTCCCACTGAATTTTGTGATAATTTATCTGACTATCCAAGGGATATCTATTTTACTGATTGAGAAGATCATAGTTTTTCAAAATATAGTTCTATAGGATTCAAGTGTCGTATTCTACAGAAAAAATTCCCCGGTCAATAATATTTAATTTATTTTATTATTTATTCATTTTTCAATCAAAAGAAAAGCTACTCAAATTTCGCTAAAGCTTTCATTTCTTGCATAAAATTTTATATGTATGCATTTAAAGGTCTCGCTCCAAAAAGTTCCATAAAATTTACTAATTCAAACGCTAAATATTTGATTTCAAATTAAAATGCTGAGCACTATTGAATAATGCATAATCGTATAATGCAGTGAATTCATCTTATAACAAGACAATAAAGAAAGTTAGCATTTTTCAACTAATAAACCATGATTTACTTTACACATATTACTACAGCATTATATTATAGTATTAAGCTGATAAATTGATGGCTATTAGCTTTATCAGCATCATTTAAAAAAAAAGAACAGGATTATATATATAATTTATTTAGTTGTGTCAAATTCTCTCTCATATGCCTTCATATATTTAATTTTCATATTTTATTCGCTGGCAAGTTTAGATTAGTTTAATTAATATTTTGTTTCAAAGTTTGTCACAACAGTTATTTTGGGGCAGACATCATGATTTCGGATTGAATGAAAAGGGCAATAATCCTATGGCATCAACACATGACAGTCGATAACAGATTTAATACGCACAAAAGCACACATAGACTTCGAATTTTCGGAATAATTGAATGTCGAATCCTGTGCTAAAATTGAAACATTACCAAGTTGACAGGGCAGAGACTTAACACAGCTTCTCAAATTTTAAGCAAACAAATGAATTGTATGGTAAATGATGAAAATGATGATAATATTGTAAATGATGGAAACAAACTATTAAAAAAAATGAAAAACAATTTTCTTAAAGTTAAAACCACACAAAATATTGTTATACTTTATCTTCTGCTCTTGTAAGACTTTCTTTCAAGGTTTGTATTGCACTCATCATCTTAGGAACATCCATTTTATATGAACCATTTTCCATCTTGTCTTCAACTTTTACCTAGAACAAAATGTATAATATACTTAGGATATTATATGTGGTATTTATAAATGAGAAAACAAACTTTATTAATAAATCAAACAACAAATATATTAGAGAACTTGCATATTTGAGATCTCAGATAAGAAATCAGTATTATAATATTATTACCCATAACAATGGTCTTTCAATACAGTTGGGATAAGGATGTTACCAAGGGAAGACAAGATAGGCAAATACTTACTTTGCCAATTGAAAGGAAAATACAAGTCGATTGCTGTCATTGAAATTTTTATATGAATGTTGGAACAAAGAAACTGTTTGAACTGCAAGAGAATATATTTTTACAGAACACAAAAAGTGTACAAAATCATTGCTGAGTGTTGATTATCTTTTAAACGGACAGCCTAGATAGACAACTAACATAACAAACTAAGAAATTACACATACGCTTTAACACAACTTTGATTATTTTATTCAATTTTTACTTATTTTATTCTTTAATTTTAGTTAACATTTCAGTTTTTTCAGCACTTCTACTTTCACTTACGCTGTGAAATCTGTATTTAATAAAATACTTATTATATTCTTAGAATAATGATAGATATAATAAAACCCAGATACAAAGAAACTTCATTGTGTCGAAATTATTTGTAGATTAGAATGTTCTCGAAAAAACAAGAAAATGTAACTCGTTTGTAATCTGGACAAACAATAATTATTCATAATCACTTGTTTCTTAAAGAACAAAAATCGTGCATTCATGGACAATGTTGAACATGGGAGTTGCATGTTCTGAGGCAGTTTCATAGCGAAATAAGCAGTTCTTCCGACATTCTGGTGAATGGCTCCGGATGCAAGAGCTAAGTCTATGTCATTTTGGAATCGAATTGCTGCCAGAATCAATCCAATTAGAAACATTTTACGAATTTCTTCTGGCGCATCTAAGATTTCTCCAACTCTGTTATTGGCAGTTGCATTATACTACCTTAAATGCCTTTCTTAGCTAACGCTTGTGCAAACTCTTTAACTGCACATAAGATAAAAGATCACCAGTGTTGTAATTTTGCTAACGACATAATTCTAAATCGAATGAAGCAGTAACAGGTCGATTCGGGAATGGTATTCGTAATTAATTGAGAACTTTATTCACGATTTCTAAGCAAAAAATCTTCAATCATTATCACCGCTTCGTTAGATTTCTGCTGTGAAATCCATGTTTATTTATAAATTTTATTTACCTACTCAACGCAAAATATCTTTATCAATTTGCGATTTACATTTACCTACAACTCTGTAGAAGGAGAAAGAGAGTCCGTGGTCAATATGATTGCAAACAATGCACAAATTTAATTTGGATGTGATATGTTACACGTGTTATTAATGCATACAACCCTGTGTCAGTCGTTTTCCAATAAATTCAGAACTATACATGCACTGCGGAAAGTGGAATGTTAGACAATTCTCAATTTCTGGAAAGATGTTGGACAGGGCACATTTACCAATAGCATGCGAAGAAAGCAAAATTCATTTTGATTGGGATGCCTGTGGTAATTGCCCATCGACTCGCTTTCCTTGTTTGCGTCGTTCAATGGATATTCTTCTCGCATTCGATGTGTAATACCTATGCAACTTTGAATGTAGCAGTGTTTTTATAAACGCATCATTTTAACATAACATGAAGAAAGCAATTAAAGTTGTAGCCGGAGGATTCAGGGTTATTTGTTGCACATTCACAGCTGTGAAATAAATGCTTTATCTATTTTCTACATGCACTTTTTAGTGAACAACAATTGTACTTCATTCTTGTATAGGAAATGAAATAATTCTCCATAAACTTCACTGCTGCTTTTGTATCGTTCAGCCTGTTCGATTTCATCGATATGTGTGGCCGCATTCCTATCACTTCTTTCTGGTTGGATGCCCAAAAACAGCCGTGTCGCTGCCTATATCCATATAATTACAAATGGATTTTCAGTAATACATGTTTATGTGAGCTTTGTATGTTTTTGAGAGCAAAGGCGAATATGGAACAACCCAGCAATTATCTACTTCGATACCACCGTTTGACATTTGTATGTCTACTTATCTCCATCTTATGCTGATCTTCATCTGTATTATATATATCTATGATTTCTTATAACTGTATTGGATACAAATGTTTGAGGATATAGCTTAGAGCATTTCCTGTATATCATACATGGTGAAATTGGTTAAGTGTACCGCAAGGTTCATACATCATATATTTTGTCACAGCTTCATGTAAATCCTTATTGATGTCAGCATTGGGTATTTAAGTGCATATCACATCGTCGATTTCCTTTAAAGTGTTTTTGTTATAAAGTCAGATTAGTATATATGAACATTTTTTCTTTTGTCATTCCACTGATTACACGATATGTGATTAAACACAAAGCTCATTTCCAAATCAGTATCAAACGAAATAATTAAATCAAAATGAAAATAAATTGAAATTTATGAAAATTCAATTTAACAATGCAATTGGAAAAACTGAAATGGAATAATAAACTACTCAGTATAACATGTGTTGCTTTTGTGTTCAACAGATGGCGTTTTTCTTAATAGCATGTTTTTTACCTGTCACAAGTGCAACATCTATATGATATGATAAGTATATATATATATATATATATATATATATATATAACACACGCATATTTGAACGCCATGTTATGTCCAAATTCCAAAGCTCTTGGTGAAGAACTTACGGAGATTTAAAATTTTGAACAAACGAACATTTACATTTTTATTTATATAGATGTTAGTCGTGTACAAATTTTAGATTTAACTTCATTTTCAATCTCAGGATTGTGTGCATTACTACATTTTTTGCATTTAACGAATAAATGTAAAAGAATCGAAATATACTTTTTAAACAAAGCTTTTAAAATCAATCCTGTTATGATATCAAAGGTAATGGGAGATGGCTTGCCTTTTTTTGAAAAGGCCCTCATTTGGAAAATTGAAGAGAATACGTAACATTTTTCTTAATTATTTTAGTAGATGTTTTTGTTAGGCCAGAAGTGCTGAAACTCCTACTTCTTATTCTAATAGAGGGTCAAACGTCAAGAGCGTTTAAATTTAGTCAAGACAGTCCTGCCCTCAGTAATGTCTGACTCATCTGTTGCATGTCCGGTTGTAGTCCATTGTTAAATTACATATCATTTGATTAGACATATTTGAAGATAATTCCATTACATATCAATATTTTGTAATATTAAGTGACAGAGAGTGGCAGTATATCTTACAGAATGTTGTTTAATATAAATGGAGTAACAAAATGGAGGTGCAATTATTAAGATATGTATATTAATGTATTTCTTGAATAATATAAAAACTAATGTTTGGAATTACATCATTCTTGCAAAAATTAAAGAGTTTTTTTTAACCACAAGACTGCATATGCAATACGAAATTCTCCAGAATGGAACTACTTCCTTTTTAAGGCAAACGCAATTAAGCTGAACACGCGATTTATACTAAAACCGGATTCAAAACACATAAAATGATAATCCGATTCATTATATAATATTATTAAAATATCCGATTAACGGTTTAATATTGTATCCTCATCTTTTTACCACACGAAATTGCTTCTGATTGTTTATAAATTTCACGTTATGTATTTTTATTTTTAAAGAAAATGATTCTTCGTTTTTTTTTTTTTTTACTCTATAGTAATTCTAAATGTTTGATTCGCTTCTTTAGAATACTATTTACTTTTTTCTTTCTGATTAATAATAGTTTTTAGTGAATGAAAATAAATAATACAATCTTTTGAAATTTATTTATATCTGCCCTGGATCTAATTTTTTTCCTTTTCTTTTCTCCCCTTTGCATTTCAAATGAAAAGGCGGGAAATTTTAATATTTCAGTACTATTCACACAAATGTGTATTTTATTATTAATCACAATTATAATTATTCCTCATCATCCTGTTGCTTAATAATCTTTCACAATTTAAACTAGAAAGTGTTTTTACTCTTAAAAGTCAAGGAGCTACAGAGGCAATTATTTCCTCATTTCTTGCATATAAACCATATCAAAAAGCTAGACCACTGAATTTTATTAACATTTGCTATTAAATATTCACAGATTTTTATTATTTCATAATGCGTGGGTCTTTAACAACGTTTCCACAAAGATATCTGACTTACAAAAAGCTTTTAGCAGATCTTTACACGACCTGTTGTTCATTTTCAATAAATCTCAGCATGGTTCTTGAAGACAGCACATTTATTAGAAAACGAAAAGAATATAACACAGGTATTGACGGTTACGCACAAAGCATGTTAGGCAATTCGCGGGAAGAATGCGCCTTACGAAGCCAGAAGCGTAATCAGGCAGATATTCTTACGCAAGAAAAAAATAGCTCACTCGCTTCATCCCAACACGATCCATTAGTTTTTTAATGTAACGTTGGGACGAAGAACCGTGCTCTCTATCTGATGTCATCAATGCATCAGCTCTAGTCATCTGCATTCACTCTTACTATTCTCAAGTAACCTTGATCTAAACTCCCTTACCCTGCTGACCGCTATGCCTCTGCGTGTAAGGCAAGGAATATCCATGCAGACATTTGAATAACATTAGCGCTACAATAGATGATAATGATTCAATTCGAAATATATACTGACAACTATTTATTGTTCATTGCTATATAATAGGTTCATAGTTCTGTGCCCTTCGCTGCTTTTTGCGATTATCACTTCCAACATCAGTACAAAGTCTAAAATTAAATTCACCAGAGTACTGTTGAAAGCAAACCAAATTTTCTGTTAAGTTTAGAATCCATGATTAATCTTATCATAAAATATTTGTAGAGTTCCGAAATAGTGCAGTGTGATCATACTTAACACATACTCCCTTCTTTTATGAGTCGTATATATTACAATCAATGGAGCTATAGAAAAGAAACCTACTACTCTTTCAGAACATTTAACTTTTTCTAAAAGAAAAAAAAGCTATAACTCGTTATGATACGCACACATACACTGCCCTACATTTCTTCACAGACTATGAAATAACTCATTTGGACTCATTCATTTCCTTGCTTTGGTTCCGAGATCGAGCATGAGTGAAATATATTGGGTAGAAAATTAACTTGCATTCCAATGACTGCAATTTAGATTTCCAAATGCATACAATAAGTGTTGGCTTATCCATTAAGACTGCAATCACTCAATATAATTTTAAAAACTTTTTTTTTTACATTGAGAGCTTTATGAACAGTAGAAATAAATTATAATAAAAGTAAGGAATGAATGCAGAAAATGTATAAAGTAGGAGATGTAAAGACTGGGAGACGCATATAAATTTTCTCTCAAAAATATCAAAAATTGGCTCACTGCATATCACTAAATAACAGATCAGAAAGCAAAAAGTGGCTTTCCCTCCTCATGAATTCAATAGTAGTTCAGCAAAATTTTTCAGGGTCCGGGTTTGGCCAAATTTAAGACTTTCTCCTTAATTTAAGACTCAATTAGATCTCTTTTTTTTTCTCTCTTTGTTCTTCCTCTTTCGCTATGTTTCTCTATATTATGGTTCCGGGTGCGCTTTCATATTTTCCTGTCAGAATCACATATGGTTTAACGTATATTCATTTTTTGGGGGGGGAGGGCTAGAAATGACTTATCAATTTAAAGATACACTGGCAGTTTTCTGAAATATTGTTCAGATGATCACAAATAAAAAAGCATTTAGACTAGTCAGAAGTAAAGCTATTTTTTACATTGTATCTTCTGAAGAAATTTTTTTTGCACCATTACTAGTTTCTGAGCTGACAAGCCCCCCCCCCCCCCGTAAGTGAAATGTCATTCCACAAACAGTGGTCCCGATTATAAATTAGTAAATGCCATAGCATGTCCCATGAGTTACATATGACAAAAGAAATGTTCAGTATGTTGCTCACCTTTAGACAGATTTTTGTAATTAAGCATTTTTTTCCATATTTCCTCACTATAATTAACACAGTTCCTAAATTATTATTTTTAAGCAATATGTAAAATGAAACACTAATATTCTATAAAATCAAATTAATAAAAAATATATTACTGGACTAATGTCTGCTTGAAGACCAATAGATTGCACTGCTGGCTTATTATTCATTTCAACACATGAAGCATCAGATTTTAATAATTCTTCAAATGCCTTTCTTCCAATACTATTAATATTAGGATCAGAAGAGCTGCAGAAATTATTCGGATTGTCATTCTAAAAAAGTCGGAAAAAAGCAAAATTAATTCACCTAAAAATCTAATTACCAGTAAATTGTTGTCATTTTTATTAATAGTGATTATATATAATTCAATTTTGAAGTGAATATACCTTGCTCGTACTGAATGTAAATAATAAGCTTTGCTTCATGGAATGGTTCAGGTTATGAGAAGTATAAAAGAATATGTGATAGAACTTCTCAAAATGGAAGATAAAATAATTTATTTTTTAAAAAAAGTAGACATAATAAATCAGCTTCATATTCGATACAGCTAAACTAATTTTGATATTCAAAACTGTATATAATTTTATCTATAAATAAAACATAATTTACTAAGAAAAACTCAAGAAGAACGAAAAGCTTGAATGCATAGTTTCGAATTTATATAATAAGTCTCGAAAGTGGATTTCTTGCTATGTTAATATTAAGTGATATCACTATAATTCATATAATTTTTCGGTTTTAGAAAATTTTTAAAAGATAATTAAATGTATACAAAATATCTCGAATAACAAAAATGGCATTCTATGCTTGGGAAGATAATTTGTATATTTGAATTATTGGAAAATTCAGCCTCATCAGTTTTTATGTGTTCTTTCAGTTCATTAATTTTTTTAAAATCATTTTGTAATTTACTGCATTATGACGTGTCTATTATAAACTGTTTCAATTAGTCATAATCAATATTATAAACTGCCATTTAGCTTCAGTTTTACAAATAAAAAAACATTTGCTTAATGATAGCACAAAAAAAACATCAAATTTTTACACACCTAAAAATATAAATTGTAAAAATGCATTCGAGAATACTGAATATTTAAAAAAAATCATATCAACAAAGACAACTGTCTCTATATCTTAAAGGCTGTATATATATATATATATATATATATATATATATATATATACTGCTATTATAAATGTGAAAGTTTGGATGGATGGATGGTTGTTTGTTAGTCAATCACGCCAGAACGGTTGAACGGAATTGAATGAAATTTAGCTCAGAGATAGATAATAGTCTGAAATAGGACATAGGCTATTAATTATTCCGGTTAATTGAGTTGTTAATTTTTTATTAATTAAAAACTAACTTTCCCATCAAAAATTTGAGGCCAAATCCCGCCAAAAATGAGTAAGGCTTCAGTTTTTTTCCCCCCACACTAATAAGGTTAGGCTTAATATATTTTGGATCGATTATTTCAAACAATTCTGTTTATTTTCTTGGTGTTTGATGCATTTAAAATTAAACATTGTTAATTAATCGATCTTTCGGATTCATTCTGAAGTACTTTTAAATTAAAATAAAACAGGCTAAAGGAAATTAAAAATGTCTAATCTGCATTGCTTTGCCCCAACTGGCGTAGAAAATTCATGCATTTGCGTTACTCCAACTGGCGTTGAAAATTCACGCATGCGCAGTGTGTTCTGATTGTTGACAACTGTGTTTTCATTTTAATTAAAAGTTTAAAAAATTATGTGTATTATACTGTTGTAGCTATCTCAATTTCGATCGATATATAAAATAGACTTGACTTGATTTTAAAGAAATACGGACTTACTGTTTTGTTTTATTTCAGGTTACAATGTAAATCAATTGTTTTTAGGTTAGTTGTGTGTTTGTGTAACTAAACTGTATTTATGTTATAATTTCGCATATGCTTATAATTTTAAGTGCATCAGTTTTCAGGTTAGTTTTAATTTTTTTTATTTGTTATTATTTGATAGTTTTTCGAAATGCCAGAAAACGCAAATCTAATCTTTTGATGAGGAGTAATAAAGCTCGGGCTATGAAAGTAGCTAGAAGACCTGTTTGCAATTTTAGTGAGCACTTGCGGACTTTAAACCCCCTCCAGCTGTGGGATAAATACAAGGACGCTTTATCAAAAGATATCGTGCATAGGCTGGATGGCACTCACAATAACTAATCATTAACGAAGCTTTGGTATTGATTGAGGATAAAATGATTTCCATATCGGGAAAATGTCTCACTGATTTCGGCCAACCTCCACTGCGGGGAAGAGGGAAATTATCAAACGAAGTTGTGAAGGAGCTAAACTACGACACCGCGGTTTTAGAAGTGCAGGTTAATGAAATGATACCACAATTACTTTCCGAGCAGCGTCAAATCTACGAAACGATTCTGAACCGAGTAAATAGTGGAGAGGAGAGATTATTCTTTCTTGACGCACCAGAGTGTACGGGTAAGACGTTTGTGCTGAATTTTCTTCCAGCCCAACTCCGCAAGGAGCGCAATGTAGCTCTGGTTCTATTTTCCTCGGGCATTGCTGCAACTTTGCTTAACAGTGGCCATATTGAACATTCCGTTTTCAAATTGCAGCTTAATCTTGCAAGCGAACATACCCTAACATGCAAGATCACCAAAAACAACGACCGGGGAGTCCTTTTGCAGAATGTACAAGTTAATAGTATGGGAAGAGTGTACAATATCGCACAAGCATGCATTAGAAGCGTTAAACCGCAGCCTGCAGAACATCCGCGGCAATCAGGCGGTGATGGGCGACTTTGCCGTTTTGCTCGCAATCGATTTTAGACAGACAGTGCCGAGAGTTGATCAGCCCGTCAGTTCTCATACATACACATCAATATTTCCACGCGAACGAAGTTGCGGGAAAAAGCTAGCATATATATATATATATAGACACAAAATTGGTGTATCTTGTTTTCCCTCATTATCTGTGTTTCAAAATCACAAAATGGAATTCATTGGGAAAAAAAAATTTCCAGTTTAGAGTTAGAAGCACAAATAACGTTAAAATGCCATTAACATGACTATTTAAACAGTTAATAATTTCTGTAGGAAAAAATCTTCTGCTTCAAGCACTATTGGCAAAACAAATCTTTTTTTTTAATATTAATATAAATCTAGAAATAATAAAATTAAAAACATAAAAATGTAACGGAATAGAAAAATTAACTTATTTAACACTTACCTGCTTTATAGCAGCTTGTAACCCAATTGAATATGTCACCTTATCATCAGTTTGGACAGAAGATGAAACTTTTTCTCCAAAAAATTGAGCAAACATTTCCTTATTTAAAGTTTCAATTTCGGGATCAGAGCAAGTACATGAACTACTTGAATCATCATCCTTAAATAATAATAATTTTTTAAATACCCAAAGTGAATAATAATCGAAGAAATATTAATAGTATAAAAATCAATCAAAAAATTAAAATGGGCTGTTCTTTTATTTAAAACAACAGCTGTGCAATTGAACACAGTCTGAAATTAAGCATGCAGTTTAATACATCAAATAATCCATATGAAAAAAAAAAATCAAAATCCGTTCAGATCTTGCCTTTATAGCAAAATAAATATAATTTTTTAGAAAGCTTGATTTTAAAAGTTTCACTCAAAAAGAAGCAAAATATAAATAACAGTCTGCTACACTTGGGTGCTAATAGTAAGTACATGACATCAACTACAATAATAGCAGTTTTATAAATAAAATACATAATTTTCGATTTTACTGCAGCTAATGTAAAACTAATTCTGAAAATTCATCAATAATAAAACTTCAAATTAAAATGTACAGAAATTTGAAAAATCCTGCCATATTACAGAGGGATAAAACATTCATGGATACACAAAATATATATTTATTTTGCAGTTTATAGTATGCAAAAAAATATACTGCACTTTTTAATGAGTATTAAACCTTATAGAATTGAACTGAAGAAACTCGTTCTCTTTTATACTGATGAGAATATGCCACAAAAAGCTTATATGTAATTGTTCATTGAATTCTTAAATGATTTAATATTCCATTTTACATTATAAATAACATTTATTAAGCACAAATATAATGAATTTACTATTTTGAACACATTTAGTGATATTCATTAAAAATACAAATAATATGTAATCAAAGCAATCTACTTGCAAAATGGTCTTTTTATTCCACAAAACAATAACACTATACAAGTGAAAAATAACACTATTTTTCTATCTTCACAGTTATTAATTAACAGCTGCAATGCAAATTAATAAGCACATATATCAAAATAAACTAAATGCACCCAATAAGTACTGTTACTTAAATTTTACTGCCATATATTTAAAAATTACCAGGTAGGTAACAACATATGAGATTCATTCAATATAAATAATCCTTTATAACAAAAAAAGTTTCCATTCCTTGGCAAACAATTTGTAAAAAATAAATGTTAATAATAATCTCTGATAACATGCCTTATAACATTGAGGAAAATAATCATACTTGTTTAGATAGCTTTCAAATTGTTCTAATGGTTAAAAGCTTTTTCATAAAGTATATAACAAGAATTTTTTCCCCTGCTACTAAAAAATGTTTAATGTACGACATTTATTGAGAATAATCCACAGTTTAAATTGAAAAATATTATAAGAAACAACCTTATTTCTAAAAGATTTTTATAATTCACAATCCTTGCTATATTCGAAAATTGATTGAAAGAGCTAAACTGTTTAGTAGTTTTTGATTAGATATGAATTCATTTAGTGCACTTTAATTCTTTGCAATGCAGAATATTTGAATAAATCTCTCATTTACACTGCATTGAATATTATAAAAATCAAACATATACTTCAGCTAAAATAAATCTGATGAGCAAAGATTAATTTCACAACAAATGCAATAAAAAAAGAAATGCTTCATATTAATCAAATTATTATATTATTTCTTTCCGAAGATGTAGTTGAATGTTAAATTGCACTATACATGTTAATGCAATTTAACACTTTTTCTCTAATTCTCTTTAAGAAACAATTAAAATAGAAATTTTCATAAATTACTCTAAATAGAATTAAGTTGCTATATTGTAACACAATGAAATACTTACTTTGTAATATGAATGTTGAGGAGCACCAAATGACTCAGTTTTGTTTAAGTTTGCCCAATCGCATACATTCGTTCTTGATTCTTCAGTAGGAAATTTCAAGTCAATACTCTCACATGGTGGAAGGCTCATTTCATAATCATCATGTAAGGCAATATTGGAAGCTTTTTTTATAGGTTCACATGGTCTATACACATATATATTATCTCCAAACATAAATAGATGAGGTTCACTTTGTCCTTTACGTATGCATGGTACATGTTCAGAGTTTTTATCAGTTGAATTGCACCTCTGAGTCTCAGATATATCATCATCATTACAAACTGGTTTATCACAGTTTTTCCTCTCCATATGTGACGGTTCGTTTGTTGGTGGAGCTACACCAAATGTACTGTATGAATATGATTTACGCACTACATTAGTGAAACTGTATATGTTTCCAATGTCAGGCAATGAAATACATTTTGGTAAAGAAGTTCCACTTGATGGTAAATCAGAAGGGAAAATTTGACGATTCTGTTAAAAAATTAAACATTAAGAATTAGTATACTAATAAAGTTGAAGATTTATAAATTAATTTTAAATACATACTACAGAATAAGTTAAACTAAACAGATTTCTTATAACACATTACAAGCAAGAAATTAATTTTTCAAGATAAAAAATAAATTTGTATGAAACAATTTAATGATTGTTTCTTACTTTGTTATGTTGCATCAGCATCTCCAATTTCCACAGATGACATTCACACTCTGCTTCTTTCATTGACAACTGATGTCTAAGTTCAGACAGCTGTGATTCCAAAAATCTTATCCTTTTACCCCTTTCAAAAAGCTGCAGGAGGGGAAAAAATCAAATCATTAAAAAAACAATCAAAACTACGTGCACAACATACTATAGAAGCAGAATAAATCCTTCAAAGGAACAACATAAATGCAACTAAAGTTTGGTCAGAACAGATTAAAATCTGTAACAGGAAGTTTCAGTTTACAGATGATTAAGTTAGAAATAATGAAATTTTAGCTTTATAATGGAACTAAAAAATATGATTGATAGTGATATCCTAGCACTCGGCATAAAATTATATAACAAAATCTTTGACAGCGTACTTTGAATACAAATTTTGCAATTGATAAATATATTAGTAAAAACTTCAGATTTCTCGTCAAAAACCAAACTAATTTATTATTGCCTTTTATCATAAGGAACAAATAACAGATCAAACGGAAATAAAGCAGAACTTATAATCAATGGTGTAGCGACCGGTGGAAATGACGATATTCATGCCTGAGGTATCATCGGAACAAAACATTAGTGCGCTTATATCATTTTTAAAAATAAAATGACTATTGGCAAATAAATTATGCATACTTCAGGCGTTTGCTTTTTTTCACTATGCCACTGCTTATAATCTACATTTGACAATGTAAGTATACTTAATATAATTTACAGGCAAAAAAGTATTCAAATTCATTTGATGAAAAAATTTAGGGACACACTACATAAGAAGATTCAGTACTAATAAAAATATTAGCATATTAAGGGGAGGACCTGCAACAATTTTGTTAAGAAAATTCATCATTTGGAAGCAATTAACCAATATAATTCAAATCACTATTGATAATAATAGACAAGTAAATCTATGAGTCTCGTCACACTGGAAAATCTCACTATAAAAAAATAACTAGATGCTTTGAGGATTGTTATTTCATATTATTTCATACTGTTATTATAGGAATCAAGCACATACAATATTCTACACTATCAATATGAACAGAAAACAGGTTTCTCCCGATAAAGAAACGGAAAAGTTCAGTCATTTTATTTGGAATAATTACATTTTTGTTTCATTCCAAAAAGTTTTATTTTTCTCATCTGTATTTAGATTTATTAAGAAACTTTTCTTTTATTAATTTTTATTTCAAACAATTGGATACTTTAATATTATATATATCTTTTTTTTAATAAAATTTTACTTGTAGAATATTCTCAAACACTTACGCAGAGTTCATTAATACATGCTATTTCCTAATATTAAATCATTTTCAAGATAAATAATAGCAAGCTTTCCAGTATCCTCAGCATAAAAATTGGTAAGTAAAAAAAATATTTTTAAATTTAATGTAAACACTAACAGAAAACCAATATTATATAGAGTTTTGGCGAATTATTGTCATTAACAAACACAAGTACAGCAATATTTCATAGAAAAAAAATCAATAGGAAATGCTAAAAAAAAACATAGATTGGTGAAAAATTAATAAAATATGAAAATTGCCTTTTCTTTCAAATTTTCTTAGCAAATGCTTCAGCTTCAGATGTTTCCCAGATTTTGATTTATTTTTGGCATCTATTCAAAATATATGATACAATTCTTTATCTTTACCTGTTACTATTAAATAAATGCTGCTAATTTCCCCAGAAAATGATAACTGAATATGAGAACAACAATAATTATTATGAATCATAAATTATTTCATTAGATAATAAAAGTTTGAATGAAGTTTAATTATTTAAAAAATATGGTAAAAGGCAATAATTTTCTACTTAAAAAAAACGAGAAAATTATAAAATAATGCTAAAAAAATAGTTAATCCCTGGGGTTTTTAAAAAAATGAAATAGAATCTACATATTAAATAAATAATAATTTTAATCAATTTAGTCCATTATATAGCCAGTATAAAAATATGATAAAAATAATGTTTAAAAAACCTCAATACAGCTGCCTTCACTACATGAATGACAATTTGAATTCGCATTGCTTAATGGAGCCCTCACAGGATGAACCATATAAGGACTGGAAGTATTAGAATCTGTATTTTCTTGAGAAGAGATATCAGAACTCAAACCCTGAAAATATATATGCAAATTTTAGAGTAATGCAATTATTTATAAATTAAGTTATAAATCATACCAAATGCAAAAGCGCTAATTCTATATTGAAAGATTTTTTTAAAAAATCTCACTTTAATGATTGTACAACACTTTTTGTTTTTAAAAAATTATATTCATTATAAAAATTTAAACTAATGTATCAATCAATAAAGTCATGCAGATGATGAATCAAAATTAAACTAACATGGAACCTAGCTGAGCTTAAATAAACCTGCTCAGATAAGATGAATCTGAATTGAATTCACTTAAAATTATATACAACATGAAGTAAACTAATCAACTTTGTAATAAAGTGAAGAGCCACTTCATCATAGTCCTGCTTCATTCAAAATCATACAATACTACGTTTAGTAATGATAAAATAATAGTCGAATAATACTTTGTTTATATTCGTAAAACTTCGTTTGTAAATGGTCTCCCCACTGTTTTCGAGGTGCACGGCAATTGCGATTATAATATACTGTGTTAGCGCTTCGTTGGCGCTTTTTGTGAAAGAATCTTGCAACCATGCGCTGACTTGGCTTCAGCGATAAATTTTATTGTAACCCTGTTGACATGGGATCAGTTTTCAAAAACAGTTTCGTACTGAGTCGTTGCGGGGTCGGTGAACCTCGATAAAGTAAAAAGTTGGCTTTCGAATTGTCGTTTGATTTTAAATAAGATTACATTCCACTTATTAAAAAATTGAAATGAACCAGCTTAAACTTATGGTAAATTCGTACCATACTGGTTTCGGAATTATTTACAGTTGGTGAATTAATGAAAGCGGAATTTTCTAGTGCCGATTTAAATTATGATAATGAAAAATGAAAGGAAGATATTTCACCTTCCTTTAAAGATACAATGGATTGATTGAAATTTTTTTTTGTCAAAACACAAGTTTAAAAAAAAAACTAGTAATGAAATTCATTCGATTCCAAGACTCAGAGAAAATCAGCACATTAGATGACGATTAAAGGCGTTTTCAATTAAATGCCTACCGAATGCATATAATTAGTATAAAATTTGAAATGTATAACTAGGCAATAAATGCATGATTTTTCTGTTTTATTAAAAATATTTCAAATTTAATTCTTATTTCCAGTACTTTGCAGTAATATACTAGAATATCCAATAAAATTATTATTTTTAAATGAAATTAAATTTATACAAATGAGTAATTTATTAAAATTTCGATTATACGCCTTTCCATTAATACTTCGTTTTAAGAATGTATACAGAAATTACTTTTTCCCCCTAAAAAGTAGGAATCGCTTTTCGGTCATGAATGCTTTAGGCGGGGGGCGGGGTGCATCTTCAGCCTTATCATATGCTAATATATATTAAATCATTCTTGAAGTATGCTAATACATAATAAGAACAATAAAAAGAAGTATAATTAGTGTATAAATAAATGCCTAACCTTTTTTGTCCCTTCAGCACTATCATTCTCAGATTGTGGCGACTCTGAGACATACCTGCAAAGGTCGAACAAAAGGAAAGTTTATTCTCAAAACCAGCATAAGTTGTAAATTATTACAAAGACAATTTACTAATATATATATATATAAATATAGTATTTTGATTAATTAATAAAGAACATAATTTATTTTATATCATTCACTATAATTTCTTTCCGTCCTCACATGCAATAAAAAGTACAAAAAAATCAGATTTTATATTTTTAGGGAGTTTATGTTGAAACATCCTCTTTAAACCCCTCATAATTCCCCACTTAAGCCCCTCTATGAATATATCCTACGAAATCCACGCTCAATTACATAATGTCAGAGGCAAGATATGAAATAAAGACTACTGAAAGTCAGCACTAAAATGATCAGCCCATCTTTCAACAACAGTAGTAAATTACCACAAAATGAATAAATATTAAGTAAAACAATCAATTATGACATTTTGATAAGAAATAATTTATCATTTAAATTCATTTATGTCTGCAATAAGAAATACATGCAATTTTTTTATTCATATATAATTGATTCAATTACTGACGTTGAAAGATAGACTGACGATATTTTTCAATATCAGCAAAAATGTATATGCATATGTTCAATAAAAATTCAGATGCATTGTGATTAGAATTTAAAAATGCGCACAAAAAAATAAAACATTTTGCAATTGAGTTTTATCATTTGAAACAGAATTTAATGTTCTACAACAGCATGCTACATTTGATGAAATTTCTGATAATTTTGTATATACTTAAAAGGTTTTAAAACGTTTATATGAATATTACATTACATGTTTCCTGTAAAATCTGATCTAAATTTAATTGATGTAAGTAAACAAACTCCCGTTGCAAAAAATATCACTCCTAACTTAAAATTAACAACCGCTATAATGCTAAACTGAGGTGAAATTGAATAAATTTCTTAAAGATTTATTTAATAAGTGAATCATTTACTAACTACTGAAAATCCAACTTTCTTATTGGCTATCATCAGCATTTATAATTGATGTATTTTATTAAAAATGTTCCCAATTTGATAAACAGAATGCTACACATAAGAAATATATACAGGGTGCGGCACAAAAGCTCGGACTTATTACACCATATAATTTGAAGTTAATTTATTTTTAATTTTTGTTCATTTCTTTTTGTCTCCTACTTCAATTATAACATATTTTATAATGTATCTTTTAGTTTATGTACTGATTTTTGGCCTATTTACGATGCCAAGCAAAAGATATGCTATTTTAAAGTTTGAAAACAAACCGTATGAAGTCGTTCGTTTGCTTAACGTGTTTGCAAATAGTGTCTGATGCAATCTATCGTTTCAAAGAGCTTGGTAATGATGGTCAAAGTCATCAATAAGGGACCGACCAGAGCAACGAATGGTAAAATCAGAACTTGGACTAAAGCCTTACGAGGTCCAGAAAGTTCAGCTTCTTACTGAAGAAAACAAACCCGTGCGGCTCCATATAAGCCGAAAACTTTTGAAACGGGCCGCATGTCAGAACCAAGAGATTCCTTTTCACTAATGAGAATCTCTTCACCGTCCAAAAGTTCGTAACTCCTAGAATTATGGGATCTGGTCTGTAGACGCACAAAGCACTTCAACAATTGGAGAACATCGCAAAAATCCAAAGTCGGTCATGGTCTAAGGCGGAATCTGCGAAAGCTGCAAAACATCTCTGGTTTTTGTGGATGACGGAGCTAAAATAATTCAAAAAGTATACCAATGAGACATTCTAGAAGCTGTTATATTTCCGTGGGCCAAAACGCACTTCTGCAGTGTAAGGTAGGAGTTTCACAAGACTCTGCATCAGCTCACAAGGCTAAAAAGAGAAGAGTGGTGGAAGGAACATTTTCTGGACGTGTTATCATCTGGAGAATGGGCCCAATACTCTCCGAATCTCAATATCGCGATTAAAGTATATGGTCCATTTTGGAGTCTAGGGCCTGCACTAAGCGACATAAAAGTTTGATGGCTCTAAAGCAATGGCTTCTGCTGGAATGGGATAGATCAAAGGAAGAAGACTTGCGGCCCATTGCTGAAAATTCCAATAAGCGTTTGCGCCTCTGCATCACTGCAAAAGCCGGTCACTTTGAAACCAAGTAAATTTATTTATCAGTAAAAGTCTACTCTTATTTGTTATATTTTATTAATTTATTATTTGCTATATTTTGTTAATTTATTAATTTTTAGTCAAGTTATATTAAAATTTGTTTGTCCGGGGTTTTCTGCCGCACCCTGTATATTATATATATATATATATATATATATATATATATATATATATAT